>CM042317.1:18017040-18589540 GCA_023566125.1 Zingel zingel
GTCTTGTAACTGTCTGCAAACCGTTTTTCCGTTTTTCTGGAGCAGTGTAGGGTTAATTAAAAGTGGATGGTGACACAAAGCTAATAAGCTACAATAGTGTAGTACATTTTCTCTGACTCTCTGCTCTCTCAAAGTCAGCACTGCCAAGGCAGACTGCTATTGATCACTGACTTTAGTTCACCAAAGCTGAAGTTGCCACAAAAGATTGATGATTGATTTACATCGTCCCTGCATGCCAATCTACTAATCACTCAGATTGATTATGCTGCAACATTTCAGTTTTAAATGCTTTACAGACATGTTTCTGCATTTGAACTTAACTGCTTCCTGATTTGGACAGAAGCTCTTGCAGGGTAGTATCACTTACATCACAGCAGGTTTTGGTCTGTGTTTGCATGGATGCCTTCCGAGCGTCTCTGTGTGTCAGAGGGAGAAGCCGTATCAAACCAGTCATCATTACAAGCTCATTCCACAACCCCAGGAGGGATTACACAACGGTCAGTGCTTGGTGGGTGTGACACAGGCTTCTCCGTCAACCCCAGGCTCAGGGCTCACAGTGAGTAATGAGTCCACCCAGCAGAACCTCAGCACCCGCCCAGGGCCCAAGGAAATGTATGTGCTCACCATGTCTGGTATGACAACCCCCCTCCTCGACTAGCCAGGAACAAAAACTCATATCTGCTGCTCTGTCTTTGATCCCCAACAATCCCTCCCACCAAACATATTACATGGTTTTTATATGGCGAGCTATGTAAGGTTTAATGGCTTATTTCCAGTAGCATCTCATAGGTCTACAGAAAACACACAAATGTACACAAAGACACACACATACCTTGTCTCTGTCTGCCTCTCTCCCTCTCTTCTTGCTGTGTCTCTCTATTTTTCTATCACACACACATGCTCACGCTACCAGGTCCAGACATAAATCAATATGACTCAAAATGCTAAGAAAACATTGACCCAAAACATATGGAGATGATGAAGGCATTTATTTGTTCAGCAGGGTCTGCAATGATATGTGAATGGACCATTTTGTTTGCGTAGAAAATGGAGGTGAATTAATTGATGTGCATGCAGTGTAATTTAATGTCCAAGGGCCTGTTGAGTCCATTATAGTAAACTGGGGATTTCTCCTGGTAAAGCTCATGGTTTAGCTGCTGAACAGACCAACATTAGTGCATGCCACCGAGAGAAAATGCAGCAGGGTTTTGGAGAAAAGTAGGGAGTTCCACTTTTCAACTCTATTCAGTTATAAGTGGAAAATCCAGGAGGGGGAATGTGCAATGAGACAGCTCTTGTTGATCTCCACTTTTTCTCTGTCTCACCTCTTGTTGTGTTGGTTTCTTCCCCCCTCCTCGCATCCTCCTGGTCCTTGGAAGGATTTGGTAATATCACTCGGTTCCAAGTGGGACATATCGTCATGCTCTTGCTCTCTGACTCCCCTTCTTAACTCCCCTCCCCTGCCACCCTGCCCCTTAAGGAGCATTTGTTTTGAGCCTTGTCACCACCATTCACTGTGTGGTTCCAGCCACGATGGTGGCGAAACATCTCTTGCTAATAACCGCACTCCAGATGAGTCACGGAGGGAGAGAGACCGGGAGAGAGGCGTTCTTCGCTTTTTTTGGCCCCTGACATCGGCCCCATAAGAGACTTTCCCCTCCGTGCCTATCCCTCTCCGTCCCTCTGATCTCTGGACCTCCTCAACAGATGAAACGAGCACTTTGAGGAAGGCCTCGGCCACTGGATCCACTCCTCTCTCTGCTGGCCTGGTGTGAACAGCTGCCTGTTTTGGTTTGTGTCATACACACAAACATTCATACACACAGTGTTTGGGTTTCTCGACAGGTCCTCTGTGTCCTATGAGTTATGACAAACGTTATTATGCTCCCTTTCACATTACTCTAACACATGCTGCCAGAGTAGATTGCCGTGTGTTCCTAGAGCGTGGGTCATTTGGACGCAATCCAGTGTTTGAACAGCTGTAATGACCACTCAACATTATTAACTTCACTGTGGAGAAAGAGAAGTTGGCTATAGATTGAGTCTTTATTAATGAAAAAAGAATTTAGATGGCAACATTTGCTCAACCCGGTCTCACGCCAGTTCGTGAAATGGCCACGTTATTTTGATTTATTGATTTGTGTACAGGTCACGATTTCCGAACGTGACGGGCTGCTCTGGGGGACGCAACAACGGGGAAATGAAACGTCCTGTGTTGTTTGACCCATCCACTACCCCGACCAACCTCCTTGCGTGGATTTGCACCTAATACTACTCGCTACCGATTACGGTATTCGATAGTAGTAGGCGCCAACAAGTGTCTTTGTGTGTTTTCTTCGTCTTTTCTTAATTTCCTTCGGGATTAGTAAAGTATCTCTATCTCTATCTATCTAATCGTTCTGTGATCACGAAATATGCTTCCCATTGAAATACATTACTTTAAAATTCGTGCTCACCACACAAAAATAACGACATTATCGTGTTCAGTACACAAATCAATAGATTCAATAACGTGACCATTTCACGAACTGCCATGAGACTGGGCTGCTATACTACGTCTGAATCTTCTTTCTTTCCATAGCAGATGCAACTTCATGGAGGTTATGTGGAACACTAATACATTATAATGTTATGTCTACATTAAACTATTCTTCACAGAATTCATATGTTTTATGAAAACATCCACCAGGAATCCTGTGACTGGTGGGAGTTCTCTGTTTCTTGATGTTTATTGGCTGGAGAATAGAAAAACATCCTTAGGGAGAAAGTTCTTACCATTGCAAATTTCCATTTGTCACTGATGGAAATAAGCACATTTGTTTCATTTTCACAAAGACACATAGGGAGTAGTAAAAACTGTACTCACACTGCTTTTAGGCCAACACAGCGTGACCCAAATTAGACTTTATGTGCCATTTTGTAATGACTACCTACGGCCCCAATTTTACCCTTGGCAAGATTTAAATAAGGGCCCATTTGCTCTGGTATCAGTGGTGTAGGTAGCAACGCAGCGGGCCTGCTGGCCGGACATGTGCTCTCAGCCAGAGCAATCTATCATTACCAGTGTAATAAGGGGAACTGCTTTTTTCTGTCTTACAATTGAGAGCAAAATGAATGCTTCCACACAAAGTGATAATCACGAGGGCTTGCCGAAGGAGAGGTTGCCAGAAATCCACTACTGCTTTCTTTTTCTCCTTTTTATCCCAGTGGGTTAGGAGGGCTCATCGTTGGCTGATTGCTGTCTAATTTAGTGCTAACCTCGACAACTGCTGTGACTCCCAAGGTCTACTACTGTATTTGTAGTCCAAATGAGCATGTCACGATGCAGTATGCTTGTTTTCTTTCCTACTAGCTCAGTTTGTCACAACCAAATGAGTTTTAGCCATTCTAGTGATGTGGCTCCGGGGATACCAATGTCAGTCGTAGAGACCACTCTACGATTTTGGTCCAGATTAAAATATCTCAACAACTGATGGATGGATTGAGCCATGACAGTTGGTATACATATTGTTAGTGCCCAGATGATGACTCATAATTACTTTGTTGATCCCCTGGTTGACATTTATGGTTTTGTCTCAACAACTATTGGATGGATTGCCATGAAATTTGGTAAAAAAAATTCATGTTCCACACAGGCTGAATTGATCAACCTAACTTTCAATTGAGCGCCATAATAAGGTCAAATCTTTAATGTGTCTAATACTTTAATTTATGACAAACAACTGAAAACTAATGCCATTCCCATCTGCCTTAGCTGTATTTTGTGGTTAGCTCTAATTGGCAAATACAAAAGCATACTAACATGCTAAACTTATCTTATCTATTACCTCTTATCTCCCACTGTCAAACTATATTCAACTTTTTCTCCTACCTTGGTGTTTGACATCACGACCTGCCATCCAAGAGATAGAAAGACATTAGACTGCATGGCATTGAATATTGTTCTTTTCAGGAGTGTTTTTCCAGTAGGTTTTCACTTTGAAACTTGGTTTAGGTCAGCCGCTGAGTTGGAAATCGTTCATTGTTGTGTGGTCTCTCTCCCATTTTCCATTGTGTGGTCAAGAGAATTGAGAGTGCCTCGTATAGTGCTCCATCCTGCCCAGTCAACAGAACAGGGGGGCCTCTCACAGCAACCAACCGTCGTTTGAAGATGAGGTTTGTGGCTAGTTTCCACCCACAACGCCAAGCTGTCTCTGATTAGACCTGGGATCTAATTTGAGAAGGGGGCTAAGAGTGGGTTCGTGGGTGTGGGGGTCTGTGTGGTGCAGCCATCCTCTCCCAGAGGGCCCTCAGCTCAAGGGCTTGTGTGCTTGACTTTCTCTCAAGAAATACATCCTGATGGTACGCGTAAAAGTACAAGAACAACATGCAGACATAGAAATGAATGGGAGAAACCGTACATCATCTGCTTTCTTTTTCCTACAAAGAGATGAAGTCCCTGTCTTAAACTCCCAGCCATGATGTTGAAGACTACACCCCCCACTCTACGCACACCCACATACGCAGGGTCTCCTGGTCATAGTAATCATTACGCTGGTCGACCCTCTGACCCAAGTGATGTATTTCTGTGCAGTGTGTCAGCTCCCTAAATGTGTGTTCTGGCTCCAGTCTGGGTCATGCATTGTCAGGAATGTTGATGAAAAATGACATGCCATTATTACATGCCATGGCTGCCCTCCCCTCTCCCCCTGCCTCACCATTTATAGGGGGATACTTTTGAAAGATTTATTTTTTTAAAGAATTTAGTGGAATACAAATCCCGACAAAATTTGGCATCCTTTTTTTGCAAAGCTACCCGTCTTCTTAGCCTGCTTCCTTAATCCTACTCCATTAGGTTTTTATGGACTTGAGTTCCTCTGTGGAGGTCATTGTGGTGCTAATGTTCTGCAGGGTAGGGAACAAAGCGCAGAGCATGTAAAAGAAGCCCCCGGTTCCTGAGGGAGGAGATCAGGCAGCTGCAGGCAGGGGGTGTGAAGGTTTAGGTTACCTGCTCGCTGCATGAACACACTGACTCTTCTTCTCGTGGCTAAGGACCACCTGGGTAGCCGGCACTGCCCCTCAGGGGAATCAGATAAAGAGTTCACACACACACAAAAACTAAATGACGATTACACACACACACACACACACACACACACACACACACACACACACACACACACACACACACACACACTGAGGTGATAAACCTGCACATCTCCAGCCTTCACTGACCCATATCTGCAGAGCACAACACCCGGGGTCTCGGGTGGATGTCAGGAGGTGTGGTGGCTGTCGGTGTGACGGTTGACCCTGCACCAGTTCTCTGATATCTCCTGTCACACATCACTGCCCAAGAAGCACTTTCCTTTTTCTTCTGGTCTCTACACACTTCATCATGCTGTCTGACTACAACGAGGCTCAAACCATAGACCGCTGACCCGTGTGTATGCCTGGTGTTGAATAGCACTTGTGGATAATTCGGATAGATAATGTGGATAGATTTGATTTTTACCATAAATCAGTCAACTTTTTTGGCAGAGAATGTTACCTCAAGGCAAGGTACTACAAATTCTTGTTTATGCCAAATCTATATTAGCATAAACCAACAACACATCCAGAGCGTTTTCTCAATCTCTTCCCATGTCTTTAAATGCCTACTATTTCATTAGAAAAAAAATGGCTGAGCAACAGAGAATTCTGACCTGAATCTGCTAGCAAGTTTTAGCTCATTGTTAAGATGTCTAACCCACAACTTAACACAATTATACAATTATAGACTAGTGAAGGTTCTCAGTCATGCAGGTCATAGTTATCCAAGGAAGGTTAAAATCAAGGGCAACTGGACTGGGTTTAAGGTTATCAAAGGCGTTTGGTCTCTAATCCGAGATACTTCTTCAGTTCTGACTGAACGGTAGGGTAACCTGCCTATTTAACCTCTGTGGGGTTAGAGAGTAGCCTGTAAACATAGTGAAGCTTAGGAGCTAAAGAGCCAGATATTTCCCTCAGGACTTGGTAAAGACTAAAATAAGTTAAAAGATAGTGGCTATTCGCCAGGTGGCCATAAACATGACTGCAAATAAATCATAATGTTGCTCCGTAACTGTTGGATGTGTACAGTACAAGTCAAAAGCTTTCTCATTCAAGTAAATGGGAAAGTGTGTCCAAAGTTTTGACTGGTACTGTAAATATACAACTTTTTGTTAAATAGTTCACCTTATCAACTTAAACGATGATGATATGTCAATGTTGTGTGTTCACAACTTGTTTCCACTGCCAAAGACATTCATTGAAAGAGGGCTGCTGCGAGGTGTTCCAAAACTGAAAAAAGAGCATAATGCATAATATATAATTATTTATTAGGTGGGGACACACAAGCTTTCTTCCCAACTAAATCGTAACATTTAAAGTATTTCTACACTGAGTAATGTTTCACATAATGAGCAGCTATGGCCATAATTGGTTGTATTTAAAAGGAGTACAGAAAATGAATGGAGTGGAACACCACAAAGGTGGTTCTGTCCATATTGTAGTCCATATATAGCACATGTGCACATATGAATTACTTTATTTCAGTCAGCCATAATATCCACCCATTTTAAAGAACCAGTGGATTTAACAAAAGTCACAGCACGCTGAGAATAGTTCTTGTCTTAATATCTGGAAGCATTTAGATGTTGTTGTTTTTGCTCAGCAAACACTTCAAAGTGGAAAGAGTGCTGTGGTTGACCACAGGGGAATAAATATGGTTTCTGATCAGCTCGCTAATTACCATCCACAGAGTAAATATGAGCTAGGAAAAAAGAGTAAAAAAAACATTGTGAGCCACCCGGGCGTAAATGCTAGCTGTTGCACACAAATGTGGTCTTCAGATGCTTAATAAACTAAAGTGATGTGTTAGAGCGGTGTGGGTTACTACACACTAGTGTTCATAATGCTGCTGCAGCTACATAACCCAGCAATACCATCACCACTCAGTCCTCTCTCCACACCAAAGTCGATGCAGCCTTTTTTGGTGCTTTACATGGTCTCTACAATTGAGGATCATGAAAGCTTCTGTATGCGTAGAGATCTGTCACCGGTCTTGAAAACATTTGTCACTCCTCCACAGTTTTGAGTCCTATGCTCCAGATTATTTTTACATTTTGTTCACTGCTACAGAGCTTAACTTTATGCTTCATGGCACGCAAGTGCAGTGTTGCATAAAGGAGGTGGTGAGAGCACACACTGTCGGTACTTCTCTGCTTGTCTGCCCACTGCAGTTCAATCACAATCTTGAAGTTTCCTGCCAAAACCCTGCTAATGTTGCTCTTGACCGCAGTCCATGTTGAAACATGTGGATTGCGGCTTGACATCCACTTGCACACAGGTCAGGATCATGGGTCAGGATGATGATGTTCCTCTCAAGCACCTTCCTCTCCCTGTAATGTTATGTAAACAGCTTCAAGTGTATTACACTGGACTGTTTCCTGCTGCTATGTGTGTGGCATGCTGCGTACGTCAGCTGATGAGACATAAAGTGAAGCTGTTTGCGCAGTTATAAATACATGGACTGTGAATGGAGGCAGCCAAATTACCAAGGATTGTTTTAATTTAACTGTCGGAGTGTGGCGTGGAAAATCTTGCAGAAATTGATTATGACATGAAGCTGACAATGATGTGAAAATCCTTTTTGGATAAGTTATTGTTTCTTTGAACATGGACGCCAGGATAGAACATGTTTTGCAACATGTTTTTCCTGTAGATTGATGAAATCAACAAAGCACACACAAATGTTCTGAGAGAAAAATAATTATGTTTGTCAGATGCAAATAGACTTCATGCTTCATTGGATTTCATCCTTGCTTTTTTCCTCATTATATTCAAAGCATGAAAGGCTAAATCAACAAATAATGGTGGTGTTTAGCACACTTTGTTACATGCCACACACCAAAGTCAGCCAAGGAAACTCAATGAGAGCTACCTGCAAGTTGCTCCTGTGTCTCGGACAAAACAAACAAGCCCAACAACAAGATTATATGAAATTATAGAGGTGTGAAATATTCACACAAAGGTGGATAAATCCTTGCATGCTTCTTTCACTCCAAAGACATAATTCCATGCGATGGAAAAAAAAAAAAACGTATAAACTGAAAAAAGTGATGTTTCATCCAAAAATTTGCCATCAGAAATTTAACCACTCAACACTGTGTCTGTTTAATGATGTGACCAGATTGAGGGCAAGCTCATGAGGCCATAGCAGGACTTTGGCACCATTTCCCAAATCTAATGAATCCACATTTTAATTTGTGAATTGACTGAAGGCGCAGTTATACCTCATAAGAACTGTTTCGGATTGTCAAACAGGTTCAGAGGCCCCTTTAGAAAGCAAGCTGGGTTTGACATTTTCTCATTAGCTCTCTTTTTTCATTTCTTACACTATTAATGGTACGTTTTGTGTGTACAACTGTGTGTAATGCTATTAATTCCACCAAGGAGAAAATGTCTGAAAATGTGCACCGTCGTCCCCATTTTTAAATGATTATCATGTCTAACCCGTCTATGACTGCCAGCCTTCCATCCAGTCATTGAGAGTGGCCATTTGGTTACCTAGTGCTCAGACCACTGAGTTGCCATCCACATGTCTGATTTGTTAATTGATTCAAAAATATGAATGAATGAAGTGAAAGTGACAGTTAAATGGCAACTCAGTTTAGCTGAGGTCACCTATAATACATCATAACCCCACCTCAAACACACTGCCAGTCAGTGAAACCACCATCGTCTCATGAAAAGCAAAACGTCATCATCACTAATAGAGCTTTGAGACTCCATCGCTGACCACTTGTGCAAAAAGAAAACAAACTAAATCACAACAAAATGATTTTGTCTGCCTAAACTGTGGGTCAGAGCAAATTATTCTCATCATTTTCATATCCATCAAACCATTCAGTGATCCCTCGTGGCAGGTGGATATGGGCATTGCCATCCTGGATGAGACCACATGAACAAGTGTTTGATCATTTTATTTACTTTTGAGCTATAAGACAAATTTTGTAATTTGTAATGGATAGTTAGGTTTTTCTGATTCTGATGAAAAGATTACCTAGCTCCTGCTCACAACTCCTTCTGGCTGCAGACAACATTTTCAATGGCAGATGATAATTCAATGATATTTTTGTTATAAAAATAAAACAGCACATGAAACAGTGTAAAACAAAAAGTTCTTGGATTTCTCTCATCCATTAGGTATATCTTAATTAAAATTATTTTTATTTCATCACTTAATGAGGTGATCTTAGAAATAACGCACCATGCTGTTAAGCTTCTCCTTTAACCCCAAATACCAAAATTCAAATCAGAGCTACGATCAATAGTATCTTTGATTTGGAGTCAGCAAAGCCTAAAAACTCATTGAAGTGTATCTGTGGCGAGACAAAAGCAAAGCAAAGAGAGAAAGTGGCAGAGAGCACGGTGCCATGACCTGGAGGTCATTGGCAGTAGATAATCTGGTATGAGAACAACTGATAGCCTGTCAGTAATGATGGGGCCTAACGCTGCAGAAGAAAAAGGAGGGGAGCCGTAGAAGAAAGAAAGAAACCTACTGAGAACTTTTTTGTCATCTGTGTGCCAAATTAGGGTGAGAGGGGAGAGGAAAGGGGGGGGGGGAGGGTGAGGAGAGCGAAAGAGAGAGTGCAGATGGACCACACCGACTGACTGGTTGGACTAATGTGGACGTTTTCTCTCCGGGGTCAGATATTTACTCCTAATTAGCTGGAAGAATGCAACGCATGAGAGCGGAACAGATACGTTACCATTTTGGCCGGAATTTCCTCTCCTTCCGTGGCATGCGCTGCTTTAACCTGATTAGGTATGGCACTTATCAGAGAAGATGAAAGCACTCAGGGGATCGGTGACGCATTGCTGGACACCCCTGCTCTGCTCCTACTTCACCCCCATTTCCATCATGACCCTTCCTGTGGTCATTACTGGTTGTGCTGTGTGTCATGGTACTTGGGAAACTGGATCCCTTGATTTACAGTAAGGCTGACACCGTGCCCTCAGTGTGACACTTGTAACTGGATCAAAAGGAAGATTGTCGGGAATAAACAAGCAGGGAGACTTTCTATAAAAATGATTTTTATTGAAGGAACTTAAAATGAGATAAACAAGTTTTACGAGGTGGAGAGAGGGGCATGCTGTTGTCAGGAAGTGAGACAATTTCCATTGTGTGTGTGTGTGTGTGTGTGTGTGTGTGTGTGTGTGTGTGTGTGTGTGTGTGTGTGTGTGTGTGTATGCATGTGTTTCAATGCAGGTGTCAAGTTAGAGCAGATTTCCTAGTTGCACTCCAGCGCAGAGAAAGCTTGTGACAATGGCAGGCCTAACTTTCTGCTAATGATGGATTAGAAGTTTTTAAAAGGCAGATTAAGCTAGTTGGTATTGGCAGGCTTGGTGTGGTTTAATCTACATTTGTGGTTTTCTGATTGGCTCTTGGCAGAGATATTGTTTTCCGCGATCATCATGTTGGAAAGCCATTGGGTTTGTAATTTACTCTAGGTGTTTGCTGGTGGAATACAAGGAACGATAATACCATAATAAAAAAAACATATTTTCTCACTTACCTTCATGAATTGTGTGAATTGTCCAGAGTAACAGGGACACACTGTCTGAAAAGACACATTCAATCTTTAGTCACGTTAGCAGTACGGTTCCATAAGATCTGTCCATAGTCCACTTTGGTACAGACTAAAATAACTCAAATCATTCGTTTAGCACCATCATGAGGTCAAACTTTTGGTTTGTCCAACACTTTGGTTTATTAGCAAATTCCTGCTAAATATGTTCTCATCAGCCTCAGCTGCACTTTGTGTTTAGTGCTAATTAGCTAATGTAAGCATGCTAACACACTAAACTAAGATTTTTAACCTGGTAAACAATTTACCTGCTAAATATCAGATTATTAGCATGCCAACGTTAGTATTTACTGTAACTCAATTTACCACTGTGCTCAAGTGCAGCTTCACAGAGCTGAGTCTACTAGCATGGCTGTCGACTCTTAAGCTGCAGACACACAGACCAGACGGCCGACCCTCGGCAGAAAGGGCAGTTGGACTGATCAGTCTCCCCAAGTTGGTCAAAAAAGTGCCTTGGAACACACCGAAGCGACGAGACATAATACGCCTCCATAACAGCAGGCGGCGCTAATCTGAATTGTCGCCCAAAAATGAAAATCGGCAGCTGATTGGACAAACGCGTCATGTGGGTCTGGTTTCTCCGGGATTCAAAGACAGACAGTCATGGCGGCTTGTTCAGATTACGATCTCATATTGTGCTAAAATAGTTCACTGAAACATTTCTGACAACATTTTAAGCGAGAAATAGGCCATGCAGTTGCTGAATCTGTCTTCATTTCAGATCAACAAAGGTCAGTTTTTCGTCAGATTTTGAGAGACTCTAGTCATGCTCATTCCGCTCCCCGTCACCATCATTGTGTTGGGGTGGCAGTAGACAGTTTGGAGACAGATATCTCCAAATTTTAAAAAGCAATCTGTATGGATAGATGCCGCTAGGGTGAGAACATTTTTTGTTGTTTTTTTTGGGTGAACCAATCCTTTAATGTGCAGTCATGAAGCTCTTGATACGTGTGTGGAGGACAGAAATGTGTTAACCTTCATGTTGAGGAAGGAGCTGGTGGTCTCCCTACTGAAGTGGTTCTGAATTCAGGCTAAACATATTTTTTTTCAGAAATCCTCAACACAAACAAAATCAATCACCAGCTGTCACGCACACCACCAGTGAAGTGGAACTCTGTGATTACACACTTTCCTTATCAGTGTTCATACATAACCTAATTTTAAAGAAAGATCATGAATATTCCTTCTTCACTAAATTGGTTTACAATCTGTCTTGCTTCTCTGGTCGTATATTTCAGAGTGGAAATGATGTCAGATTTCACTATTACTGCCATATGCCATATGAGAGCTATCACTTCTGAGCGCAAGACCTACCTCTGCTTGTAGCCAGCGGCACATCTGTGCACCTTCTGTGGTGGGCTTTGCTTTGTGTGTTAGAAGCAGGCAGATACACATGATACATACTCACAGACAGCCGCAGGTGGGCCCCCAATGTGATACGTCTTTTACTCTTTAATGAACAAACTCTATTCAGAGCATATTTCCCAACTACCAATCACATGCACCACGCCTCCTGTACGTGATGTCCGAGCAGACCCCTGAGTATTATGTGTGCCTCTGAGCTGATGGCTGGCTAATGACATGGACGGATAATATGTAATGTGTGTTACAGTAAATGACAATGAGGTCATACCCTCTAATTTTGTACCCCACACAGAGCTTGTTCCCTGCTCCTACTATTCCCCCTCTTCCCATCTCTTTAACTCTCTCTCTCTCACACACACACACACACACACACACACACACACACACACACACACACACACACACACACATACACATAGTGCGTTTCACTATCTTTGTGGGGACCCGTCATTGACATAATGCATTCCCTAGCGCCTTACCCTAACCTTAACCATCACAACTAAATGCCTAACCTTAACCCTTACCCTCACCCTAACCATAACCTAATTCTAACCCTAATCCAAAAACCAAGTCTTAACCCTCAAACAGCCCTTTAACCTTGTGGGGTCCAGCATTTTGGTCCCCACAAGGCTGGTCGGACCCCACAAGTATACTGTATTCCCGGTTTTTGGACCCCATGAATACAGTTAAACGAGAACACACACACACACACACACACACACACACACGCACACACACACACACACACACACATACTTGTGCTCACTGATGGTCTGTATTTGCTCAGGAGTTACTGGAACAGGCCACATTGAAGTCTAGAAGCAGAAGGACATCCAGCCTCAGGTCTCACGGTTCCACTGATTGACCTGATGAAGACCAAAGGCTCCAATCACGAGTCGATGTGTGTGTGTGTGTGTGTGTGTGTGTGTGTGTGTGTGTGTGTGTGTGTGTGTGAGTGTGCGTGTGTGTGTGCATAGTGTGTGGGCACTGCTGTGTGTGTGAACAACACCTGACCACACACACTGTTTGGATGAACTGTTATCATTTGCACATTATACTTTTGAAAATACTCCAGTAATTCTGGGGCCAAAATCCATCTTGTCCTTTCCTTCCTGCTGTCTTCTTTCTTTAATCCCACACAAGAAGGCCCACATCCATGCTCTATCAAGTGTGTGTGTGTGTGTGTGTGTGTGTGTGTGTGTGTGTGTGTGTGTGTGTGTGTGTGTGTGTGTGTGTGTGTGTGTGTGTGTGTGTGTGTGTGTGTGTGTGTGTGTTCTTGTTTAATTATATTCGTGGGGTCAAAAAAACGGGAATACAGTATACTTGTGGGGTCCCGACAGCTTTGTGGGGCCAAAATGCTGGACTCCACAAGGTTAAAGGGCTGTTTGAGGGTTAGGTTAGGATTAGGGTTAGAATTAGGTTATGGTTAGGGTGAGGGTAAGGGTTAAGGTTAGGCATTTAGTTGTGATGCATTATGTCAATGCCGTGTCCCCACAAAGATAGTGAGACGCACTATGTGTGTGTGTGTGTGTGTGTGTGTGTGTGTGTGTGTGTGTGTGTGAGCAAGCGTGCGTGCCTGCCTACCTGCCTGTGTGCGTGCGTGCGTGCGTGCGTGCGTGCGTGTGTGTGTGTGTGAAGATAGATGCCAGTTGGTTTTATCTACTGCCTAGGTGGCACAGTACAGATGATGGGATGCTGAAAGCACTGGAGTCCTGCCAGTGTGCCTGGATTTAAATACAGCTGGTTGGTAAATGTGCACTGACGGAGAGAGAGAGAGAGGAAAGTTTCTGTCTTGTATCCACATGTCCTAAACACAAGTATCTCATCACTGACTTTGGGGCTGCAAGTAAGGATAATTTTCATTGTTGATTAATCTGCTTCTTTTTTACAATTGTTCAGTCTATAGAATGTCGACACAGTGCTGTTTTCCCCCTAAAAACCCAAAGATATGCAAAAAATCCCCATTGTTGTATTGCTGGAACCAGTAAATAGGTGACCCAAATGAATAACCAATTATCAAAATGGTTAACCTTTAGTTTCCCATTGATCAACCAATCATTCAGGTTTTGGAAGTTCATTCTTGATCCTGGAAACAGAAGTTTGCAAAACAATCTCCATTCAAGACTTACTTACTTGTTCTGGAGCTTTCGACCATATCACAGTGTCATCATTAGCACCCCCATAATCGAAATTTGAAACAATTAGCCCTTTAATCAATTAGTTGATCATCAGAAAATATATCTACAACAATTATGATATTCAATTGATCAATGTCACATCAAGTAAAAATGGAAAACATGCTGGTTTCAGCTTTTCTGTTATAAATCATTGTTCATTGAATATCTTTGACTTTGGTTGGACATTAAAGACTTTTAAAGACTTAAACTGAACAATACTACTAATATATACTTCTGTTATAATACTACATAATTACCAGATTAATAAAAAAAAAACAATCAAAAGATTAGGTGGTAGTAAAAATAATAATTAGTTGGAGAACTTTCTGTGTCATCTGCCTGACACCATTGTTTACCTCGCATCTTTATCCGACTGCACTGCTAAATAAATGGTCTTTACTACACATAAACATTTCCTCCTCAGGTCTTTACTTTTAACAATATTGCACCAGCACTTTTCTTGGCATTTACATTGCGATTGTTGCCTGCAGCAACACCTTTCCTCTCCTATTCCCATGGCTAACACCAATTATATAGGCGTTTCTGATATTTCACCTCCCCATCAAACAAGGTAACAATGCCAATACTGTAAGCTGCTTTCATTCATAAAGCACACTGGCATCAGCTGAGTGATAAATCCACTCAATAGTGTGTGGGTGGCATGGGCTGCGTTCTCTGGGTGGTCATATTTGGGAAATGTGAAGTCCAATAAAGGTGTATAATTTGGAGGGCATTTTCATGCAGCCTATACCAGATGTACACAAAATGTCCTGTGGCAAGCTGCAGCGGGTTCAACACTAAATGTTGTATTTACAGGCATTGTCTTCATATTCCCTTTGGCAGGTATGTTTAATTTAATGAATTCCCTTTGGTCCTATTTGCAAAAAAGCTTAGTTCTTCCAGAAAATTTCCGTTTGGCAGAAAGTTTCACTTTGTGTAACTTGAGCGCAGGAGTAAGTTAAGCTTGTGCCACGATGCATTTGTATTACTTATGTACTCTGGTTGAAAACGCTTGGAAGACAACGCACTCATTGTTTTGCTGGAAGATTTCCTCAGGATATCAGCATTGGTTTCACTGTACACAACCCAAACAGCTTATGGATCAGAGAGATCCACTGAGAAGCGAGTGACAGAGGGCAGCAGGGAAGAAAGAAAGGAGTGAATGAGTGTTCTGGCTTCTTGACCTCTTAGCATAAGAAGTCTTCTGAGTTCAAACTCCAGTGATTACAAGCTGAGCTGGTATTTAAAGTGGCCCTACTACTACCCCCCACCGCACCACCCCCTTGCCTCCCGTCCTCTTCTCCTTCCCCCATTCACTGCAGACTTGTGTGAGTTGTGAGTGACAATGTCTACGACTTGAATATAAGACTACATACCACATAAACCTGTGTGTGTGTGTGTGTGTGGGGGGGGGGGGGGGGGGGGGGGGGGTAGTCCAGTAGGTGGGCAGGGTCAGGGGTTGCTTGGTGGGGTTCTGGAGCCAGTGGGCCTTCTCTATTGTTCAGCCTGTAGGAGCCAAAGAGGGGCAACGAGTATTGATGCCAAAGGTATTGCCTGCATACGGTAGGGGGTTAGTAATAAGTGTGTGTGTGTGTGTGTGTGTGTGTGTGTGTGTGTGTGTGTGTGTGTGTGTGTGTGTGTGTGTGTGTGTGTGTGTGTGTGTGTGTGTGTGTGTGTGTGCCTGCAGATCTTTGCTCCAGGAGGAACCCACAAGGGGCGGGGAAGGGAAAGTAATTACAGATGATATAGGACCAAAGGAAGGAAATTGATTAAAGAAAATGGGTGACCAGGAAGTAAGCATGGATCTTTGTTTCCCCTTCAATTAAAATGAAATGTCTCAGTGTTCCCTCTCTTTGAGCTACATGTGGTGGAGCAGGACTTTGGGGAAAGAGGGTCAAGAGGGGGTTTCTTTCTAGAAGAGGGGAGGTGATGTTGATGGAGGGATGGACTCAACACCAATGATAGCCTCCAAACGCCACTGTATTCACAGTATTCATCTGATTAAAGGACATTAGCTGTCTGCACCTCGCACCATTGAAGAATAGTTTTGGCCATCAATGAAGTAAGCGTTAGTTAAGGCAGAGCACTGAAGTTGCACTTTTATTGGCTTCTAAAGGTTCATTCACAGCTGTGTAATCATATTCATGCAGGTGCAGTGTAGACATTGTACCCTGCTACTTAACACTGTTACTCTGCTGATTTGCTAGTGCCAACACTATTTGCTGCCACAGCTCCCTCCATCACTCACACCACCTTCTTATGTGGTGTTTCATAATTTCATTTTGTTTGTTAAGGGGAATTAGTTATCAAGCAGAATCCTCTGGTTTGTTTGGATTCTTCAGGGCTCCCTCAAAGAGCAAAGCCTTTCCCGATGCCCTTTCGATGACCTACTTCATCGGATCAAGTCTTTAATTCACCATAAAATAAGTTATCTTAACCCAGCTAGTTTACAAGAGAGACTTGCAGTCTCTCTGAGAGTCCTTGCATCCGGTTGCTCTCGAGCTCGTTCATGCTTCCTGTTTCCGCTTTGTCTTGCGTCGCTGAAAAAAATAGAGTGGTGCGCGCCCTCTGGTCACGCACTCAAAATCCTGGCACGCCAGCGAGATCTATGTCATTTTGACGTCACATTGGCGCACGCAAGCTCGGCTACGGTGACTGTAAAATGGCCTTAAGTGTCTCTGACTGGATTGCTATTGGTAAATAGTAACACTGACTCAACAAGCTAATTGCTTAGATCTTGAAATGTGGCAACATCACCACATTGTAATTTAAGTCATTGTAATTTTGAACAAGAAATACAAGTAGTCAGATTATCATACAGTTTTTAAACAAATCCTCAGGTTAGCCAAACTTATTTGGAACAAAAAACAAAGGCAAACTGTAAATTATTTTTACAGACATTATGGTTCACCTTTGACCTACTTGCGTACTCGTGTGAACACACAAGGTATTATTACCAATATTTAGAGTATACTCACTTTTGATTTTAACTCCAAATAATGTGGTTTTGATCACTTCTTTACAACCCTTCTGACTGCTTGTTTCTTGCCCTGTCTGACGTTATTGTAGCACTGTCGTCATGTTCTTAGATCTCAGTGAATACTTTAAACCATTAAGCATTTTCAGTTACGTTTTAGAAAAACATATCAAATTATATTTAGTATCACATTTGTCACTTTATCCCTGCATGCTTTTAAGTGCCTTCATGACATTTCTTACCCTAACACTCTAACTGCAT
Source organism: Zingel zingel (assembly GCA_023566125.1). Classification (NCBI taxonomy): domain Eukaryota; kingdom Metazoa; phylum Chordata; class Actinopteri; order Perciformes; family Percidae; genus Zingel; species Zingel zingel. The sequence goes on from CM042317.1 coordinate 18,034,473, forward strand.
TTAAAAAAATTTGTGTATAGCACATCAGGACACAACATTTTTATTATAGGCTATGTCAAAGTAAGTTGGAATCAGTTGGACAGGTCTACACAGGTCTAGTCGACAGGCTTTCAAATGCAAACTGAAATCTGGGCACCAGTACACTTTATCAACAATGTTGCTGTTGTTTTATATGTTTTCATTTTTGTATTTGTTGAATTGTTGAACAAATTTGTACATCCAAACAATTCTTATGTGCAGGTGCGTTAGACAAAAACAAAGACTTGAAGAAAGAGAAAATCTCGCAGCCTGCTCTTGCTGCAGCATCACCATTTATTAAAGAAAACTAACGTTTCGGTCCCTCTGGACCTTCATCAAGAGTATTTCAATGGTCTTAAATACATTCTGTTCCTCCCCAGCTGTGGGATAATTGACAATAACTTGTCAGTGGGAGTGTCTCTCAGTGAACTCACATGTCATTTGTGCAAACATTTCTATACATTATTACTATTCCAGTAATACATAGCTCGATTTGATTACAATACTACATATGTAAATGACATACCCATTCCAGGAATACCTAGTGACTCCCCGAACTTATAACTTATTAGTGCTTATAAAAAAAAAATTGTAATAAAAGTTTCCTAAGTGAGTGACAAAAAAATATACATTTCATATTCATTGCAGTAATACAAAAATCCATTTCATTTCTACATACCTATATTCATATTAATTACAATAATACTCCAATTCATACCAGTAGTTTGTACTCAAATTCATAACAATTTGAATAACACAATTATAATTCATATCAATTACTGTACTTCATAGTGGTTCCAACCATTACATTGACTGCTATTTACAAAATATATTTACAAAGTTTAAATACTAACTGAATGAGAACATCGGCCGTACAGCTTTCATAAATCATTCAAATTAGTACAGTCCATGAATACCTTGCATCCTATGCCATATACTTTTCTTCTGCTCCTTATACGTAGCATCGCATGCCATGGGATGTCATCATTTAAACCCCTGGAAGATACAGTTTGTAGATTGAAAATCCAAAACTCTTCTCTAATGTTCAATAGTTCATCTATATTCCCTCCTCTTTCTGTCAGAGTCACCTTTTAAGTACCCATGAATCTAAATGATGAGATGTCATGTTTAAAATCATTAAAATGTACTTCTATAGGGTAGGGCTGGCCGATACATCGATATTATATCGATATCTTGATATGAGACTAGATATCGTCTTAGATTTTGGATATCGTAATATCGTGATATGACATAAGTGTTGTCTTTTCCTGATTTAAAGGCTGCATTACAGTAAAGTGTAAATGTACTTTTCTGATCTTACCAGACTGTTCTAGCTGTTCTATTATTTGCCTTTACCCACTTAGACATTATGTCCACATTACTGATGATTATTTATCTAAAATCTAAGTGTGAAGATATTTTGTTAAAGCACCAATTGTTAACCCTAGAATATCGCCACAATATCGATATCGAGATATTTTGTCAAGAATATCAAGATATCTGATTTTCCCCATATCGCTCAGCCCTACTATAGGGTACTCTCTGTCATTCCTTCTAATTTAACTCTTTTTCCCTGTATATGGATGAGTAAAGTATACCTACATTTAACTATATTGTTACATTGAGCACATCCTCTGCATTTTGGTGTGTGGAATGGGGGGGTAAAGAAAGAGAAAACAGGTTGTCAGTGTGGTTGAACAGCAAAATAGCATTTTCTTCCTCTGGCTCAGCCTCCACAGATGTTTCATTCAGCCCCAATGGCAGGGCCACTCTAAAAAGTGCTCCTGTCCCGACACAATTCAGCCCCTTTGTGCGCTGAAGGAGAGAAGCTCAGCCCACTGTTTACTGCTCGTCCACCCCCCATCCCCCTTGTCTAACCCCCCTCCTCATGTTAGCAGGCGGAACAATTGGGGAGGGCCTTGCCCAGAGCTGGGGCGGTGTGGCAGGTCAACAGAATGGGCTGTGAATCCTGTGCCTCTGAATCCTCCGGGTGGGTGGTCCAGCTTTCTCCCTTCTCTGTGTTTCTCTCACACACATACACATAGAAACACACTCTCTCCTCTCCTCTCAGTGATTAGCTCATCCACCGGGCCAGGCCTGGTGCTGGTGCCTGGGCTCTGTGATGTGGTGATAGGTGGCCCAGAGAGGAAGCCAGACGGGGGTCTTTCTACAGGATTAGCGTACTACCAGTTCCTTGTCACTGTATGTTGGTCCCGGACAGACCCGGTCAGGCCATTTGGCAGGAGGGGCCTGCAGTGGCCCACGTGGAGCCTGCCAGTGACTGGGTGGCAGTTAACACTAATCCTGCTGCTGATTACCACTGGCATGGGGAAATAAACAGTAATAAATGAACCTACAAGGCTGAGCACACATACACCCTTACAACAACTCCACCCACACAAGACAAGTAAGCTGACACACTTGTTCAACGACACACACACATTCAAAAAAGCGGCAGTATTACAACAAGTAATGTTTATCTCCCGAGATATTAACTCCATTAATCGTTTGGTCTATAAAATGCCAGAAAATAAGGACAAATGCATGTGGTGATTCCCAGCTCAAGGAGAACCTTTCAGATGTCTTGTTTTATTCAACCAGCAGTCCATAACCCCAAACTATTCATATATGACAAAGTCAAATCCTCACGTTGATGAGAAGCTGCAACAAGTGAAAAATTGGCATTTTTGATTGATAAATGACAAATTATCATTAGAATTATCAAAATAGTTTTTCTGTTGATGGACGGATCGTTGAATCTCATTGCTTTCTCACTATCATCATAATGTTTCTCAGCCACCACCATTAAACATACCATAATGTCTTCTTTTGCCTGAATAATATCACTATCGATCTTTATAATAAAAAAATACAGTAAAACTTAAAAAACATTATCCTATATTTTGTGAACCTTTTGTACCTTGTTTATTTTATAGTACATCAGACAGGAAATTAATTTAGATAAAGTAAAAGTTACCTTCAGCAAGAAAAGACGGCAACTCAACTGTCTAAGCTCCATCTGGTGGCTTTCCCCTTAGTCACAGCGACATCTAGTGAGCAGAAAATGGTACTGACAACAATGGAACAATTGCACCAAGTAACCTACATGTATTTTGCATCTTGCATCAGTTTCTCAAGAAAAAGACATACAGTTGGTCATTATAATTTCACAATGTATTGCTTAGAGGAAAGAAATGAAAACATTAATTGACAAATGAAGCCTTTAAACACAAAGAGGAGAAATAATTTCTGCTCTTTACAGGTGGTCTTACAGCTGGCACAAATATGCCATATTGTTCACTAAATGAATTAACTTTAGATTTACAGCTAACCAAGTTAGAAGAGATTTCACATCTGCTCCATCATATTGTTATGCAGTGAGAGGAGAGTCTGAAGCAACACACCAGAAGTTGTTTCCTCTTACTTAAACTATTTGAGCAACACTGTTCTTTGATGCATCCTGCTGGGGTTAGAGGCATTGATCCTCTTTTTTGGTTATTTTAGAGTCATGCAACACTCTGAGGCATTGAGGAAGCAAAGCAGCATATGAAAGCATCACCTTTGGGCTCAGGGCTTTGATAATACATACTGCATATGTGGACTTTTCCCACCTGCTGCTGCCATCAAACAAACTTACAATGCCATCGATCAGTCTTTCCTTCTATATCCTGGGTAAGGCTCTTTTTAGGTTTACATGTATTAATGAAATGCACCTGATTACACTGGATTATTCACTCATTTTATAACTAACAAAATGTTATGTTTTGTTGTCTATATAAAAGCTTTTCTTAGAACGCTGCACCTCAAATGTTCTGTCTTTGTTTGGCCTCAGGTAATTTATTGTAAATGGTAAAAATGCAATACAATTTTTACATTAATGCTTGATATAATGCATTATTATTGTTAATGGATAAAAGCCAGAGTGTATGAGTAAAACATCATAAGGTAAGCACGGCCACACCTTAATATACAGTACAGTACTTCCCGTTAACGCTTAAAATGAACAGAGCTACTGTGAGTCATGTAGTCTGATGAGCAGATTAGATCAGCAAATAAATTACTATTAGTTCAAGTTCTTTTGTTATCAATTCTATATTGTATATGCGCAGAAGACACAACACAATGACAACCAACTAACACAAAACAAACAGACAGTTTGTTGAATCTGATGTTTTATGCTTAAATGTTGATCAGTTATGTGTTCACCTATTGGATAGTTTTAAAGAGGTTGTATCCTTCTCTGCAGGTTTGGTTGTGGCTTCTGTCACAGCAGATGAAAACTCAACAGGGTTTACCACAAATTCAACTGAATTTGATAGTGACGGAAATTATTCCACCACTGTAACACCCCTCAACACCAACAGCAATGTCACCAGAACCACCGACACCAGTACCTTGAACATCACCGGGGGCAACAGCACCATCCCACCTTCAACAACAAGGCAGAAAGGTGAGAACTATTATCTGAACTATGTATTACCTGATGCATGTACCCATAAGTGTTTCAAGATTCCCCCAAACAATTCTTTTGACCCTTATAGCCAGTCCATTCATCATCGTGTCTTCTTTGTTTTATGATTGTTCCTGTCTGCATCATTGTTTGCTGGTGGAGAGAAGGTCCTGGCGAAGAACCCAAAAATACAGTTCCTTCGATCACCACACCTAAACCTTCTAAAAGCAAAACATCGACCGCCACAACAAAAGGCAAAAGTGAGTTGAGGCTACTGATGGATAAACCATATTCTACAATTTGATGTCCCTTGATAAGTCTGAGGATTTGAGAGCTTTACATTACCAAACATTGTGATACGGTGGGGATACACTCTTATTTACAATTCCAGTAAAACTTAAATTTATATGCCAGGTATATACAGCTGCATAGCCTGGAATAAGTATTTATAAAATAACTAAAATTATATTTATCTTGAGTATAAACCCCTTTTCGCTTTATGCTCTGTAATAAGAACTAGATGATTGTAGAAACACAGTTAAACAGACCCCAAGGACAGTGAATACTAAACTTACTTCCTTAGGTGGACAGAAACATGACTTCAATTGAATGCCAGTGTTGCTCTTTTTCTTCTGAAACTGTTTGCTAACACGTTAGCTATATTAGCTTTGTTAGGTGATGTCACTGTTGTGTATTTTAGCTTGTTTTTGCTGCCCCCAATTGGCCAAACAAATATCTTAATCCAGCTTTAAACCAGTTTAATGTAATTATTACCTCCGCCAAGGAGGTTATGTTTTCGTTTCAGTTTGTCTGTTTGGTTGTTTGTCTGTCTGTCAGCAGGAATACGGAAAAACTACTAGCCTGATTTCCATGAAACTTGGTGAAAGGGTCATGGCATAGCATGGGCAAAGCAAGAACCCATTGCATTTAGGAGTGGATCCGAATTGCAGGGGGAATACACCCAAATTATTTTTCACTTTCGTTCACACTGCATTACCATTATGAGATAGGGCATGCCTTGGCAAAAATCTGCGCTCTTCAAGTCCCCTTCTAGTTTCTAGCCCTAGCCCTTCTGACTGTATTGAGAACAGAATGTGACATTTGACTATCGTTAGCAGTTTTATACTGACATCCCAACTTCATATTCAAGGCATTGTTTGATGTCAACTTTATTTTTAACAGGCACCATTACTGAGCCAAAGCTGCCAGCGACAACAGGTGACTTCACTGGTAAGTTACAAATGATATCAAATAACATATGTTTAAGAGTGTAACTGTAGCCTACTGCAAGCTTGGCCATAAACAGTAGAAATATGTCAAATTGTCTTCATCTTCGTACACATTTCAGGGGCGGCAGGTAATGTAGGCGGCGGGTAATGTAGGCTTGGGCAGGCCCTAATACTCTATCCTGCAAATATGGACAGGCAACCATCCTTGGCACCATATAGTGACAATCTGCGGCTCAATTTTCACATTATTCACAGACATTTAATGCACCCTCACTGGCCAGAAGCAATCCCCACCCAAGTCTCAGTTATGATTACACCAATGCATGTAGATAAACCTGAACACTAAATCAAACCCACAACATTAAAACCAAGATAACATAAATGCACATGCAAAACATTAACAGAAGTTAAGTTAAAGCATACAACCCCAGTGTATTCCCTGTATTACCCTACTGCTTTTGTCGCTATGACCACCTTCTCCACCTTTAACCTTTATTTACGTCTTTTGAATGTGCCTCTGAAGCACTGTGGCCACTCTGTGTTCGTCTGTTTGGTTTGGTTGTCATGGTAATCAAAGACAGTGTCTGGAAATGGGGAATTGGGCGTTATCATGGATCCCACGTAACTTCTAGGCAAGTAGCGTAATCAAGCTACATAAAATATATTGATGAAAATGTCGTAAATTATATTTGTCAACACTGAGTCTGCTTCACGTGGAGAGTGACCTCACAGAAGAAGTCTAAGCAGAAGAGATAACTGATGCTTAAGATGCCAAAAATAAGCAGCGCAGATCATATCCTAGTTAGCGGCAACGAGCGCGTCCTCAGAGCAGTTTTACCAAGGATCATGTGTATGCAGCCTAAGCTATCCAAATTTACCTCCCTCCCACATTAGCCGCCTATGCATGAATTACATTACATGTCATTTAGCTGACTTACATGACTTCTATGTCAGAGGTCGCACACCTCTGGAGCAACTAGGGGTTAAGTGTCTTGCTCAGGGACACATTGGTTGATGTATCACACTGGGAAGTGAACCTGGGTTTCCCAAACCAAAGGCATGTGTCATATCCACTGCGCCATCACCACCCTATCAGTCTGGTTATTGTATTAACGTTAATGTTACCCTCCTTCAGGCATTATCATCCTAGTTGTGATCATCGTCATAGCTTTTGTATGTGGAGCTGCCTGCTTCTTTGCACGGAAGAGAGGAAGGGTAAGTAGAGTAGCCGTTTGTTTCCACTACCAAACGGGAAATAGTTCGGCATTTTGGGAAATATGCTTATACGCTTCCTTTCTGAGAGTTAAAGCAACACCAAAGATTCTTTTGTACCTTAAAATAATGTTTCCAAAATCGTTTCAGTGGTTCATCAACTCGTAACAGGGTGAACGGCACTTCTGCATTCGTTTTGTGGCCCTCTATCGGCTATAACCGCACTATGCAAGTTTGCCAGATCGGGTAGCGGATCTGTAGTTCAAATGACAGCGGTAATGGACAATTCCGCTTCCAACCTGTAGGGGGACCGAAGAGGAAAAATGTTTTGGTGTTGCTTTAAGGCGCTGACACACCAACCCAATTATCGGACGTCGGACAGCCTGGTGAGGTCGGTGACTCGAGTCTGTTTGGTGTGTTCCGTGCCGTCGTCAGTCGGAGGAGCAGTCAGCTGTAATTTGGGCCGATTTGACTTGTTGAATCGGCCAGTGGGCAGACTCAAAACACTTACCGGAAATGACAAGCGGGATGAGCGTGACGAACGCTTCTCAAAATCTGCCGAAAATCTTTCAAACTGACCTTTGTCGATCAAAAAAACAGACAGATTCAGCAACTGTATGGCCTATTTCTTGCTTAAAATGTTTTCAGAAACATGTTTCTGTGAACTATTTTTGTAAAATACGAGATCGTATTCCGAACGAGCCGCTATTATGGTCCGGCTTTGAAATTCCGGAGAAGCCAGACCCACGTGATGCGTTCGTCATTTCCATCATAACCATAAATTCTTTGGGCGACAATTCAGATTAATGCCGACTGCTGTTATGGCGCACGCACAGAACGTACACTCAAGTTGGCGTCTCTTCGGTGTGTTCTGAGGCACTTTTTTGACTGATGGGAGCCGAATGATCAGTCCGACCGCCTTTTCTGCCGACGGTTGGCCGTCGGGTTGGTGTGTCAGAGCCTTTACATGAGAAGATACCACCCTATTGTTTGTTTTCTAAATTTGAAACTACCACCAACAGCTGGTTAGCATAGCTTAGCATAAAGATTGGAAACAAGGGGGAACAGCTAGCCTTAAGCTTACTAATTGTATTTTTATAGATACACAACCATGTAAAACCATGGAATTGTTGGTACAACAAGACTGTTAATTAGTGCACTATATAGGTGTTGGTAGAAAGGTTTTTTAACCTTTACACAGAGCAAGTCTTCATGCTAAGCTAAGCTTACTGGCTGCTGGTGGTAGCTTCATATTTAGCTTACAGACATGAAAGTGCTTATCAATTGTCTCATTTCCCAAAATGTCGAACAATGCCCTCAATTTTGTGGCACTAATATGCGTGTGTGTTGTGAATCCCCTTTTCCTACAGCGCTACTCTGTCGACGTCACTTCCAGACCGGATGAAGCCAACATCCCTCTCAGCGCTGTGGAGCCTGAGTTGCCTATTGATACTGTATCTCAGAACGGTCAGTCCAACACACCCACATTGTATATCAACTATAATGTTACACACATATAACACATTAATAAAAAGAAAAAAAAGAAATGCCTTACAAATCCAAACAGATATTGCTATTCTGTTGTTGCAGAAATATTTTAATTCCCTATCCATGTACTCTTTTCAGGACTGCAAAACTTTGAAAGTGCAGAAACTACTACAAAAACGGAGGAAGAACCAGAGGCAAAACCGGAAGTGCAGGAGGAGCAGAAAGGTGTGGTGTGCTAACTCCGTTCCTATTTCATCAAGATCAGTTAAACTGAATAAAAGGAAGTACAGTTTGTGAGCTCTCGATACACTAAATTAACAGTAAAGACCTGCAGGTATATGGAATATTTAAACCTGAATAGAAAATGTGTTTTGATTCAGCACAGGAATTGATTTGTCAGCCTAATACAAACATTAAATAAAATAATGTTAGATTTTTACTATATGTCAAGCAACTTTGTCAAACCACAAGATGTTTATTGATTGTGAGCACAGTTGGCGTGAATTATACAAGTACATCTGAAATTATGCACAGCAGCCTGACTCACAGAGGGCTTGTGCAAATGAATCACATCTGTTAAGAAGTTCCACAGGAAAGTTTGAAATTTCTGTGACAGAAAGTGTATGCGCAACTGTTGCCACACATCGTTTCCTTATTACATTGACAGGGGAGAAAATGTGACCTGCAGTACTCCTGTCTACCACTTGGTGGAAATGCAAGCCAAGTTAACAAATTACCAGTTTGCTATAACTGCACCTAACACCTCCTATTACAGGGGTTGTTGAGCATTTTGTCATTTTGTCATACAAAATTCTGTGTAATTTAAATTCTGATAAAAAACTAACCAAAGCCTTCATATGCAGCATGTAAGAAAATGTTGAAATTATTTAAAATCCAGATGTTAGGATTACTCCCTCTATAATCTGTATATGTTCTGTTACATTTGTAACTAGAAAAAGCACAAGTGTTTATTCTTGTCTTACTGTTTTGACATTTTCTTTTGTCTGAGAATGAATAAGAAAGGATTTCTAATCAAGCACCTGGATTTGGTATGGCTGTTTTGATTCAACCTCATGTCAAGAGGAAGAGTCTGATTTGGCTGATGGTGACTGCTTGCCCAGTGCACTCACTTGTTTTATCTCAAGTGTTCCAATTAATGAAGCGCATGCTGAAGAAATCATCCTGACGCTTGGCAAATTGTAAATTACAAAAATTTCTGTGACGAGAATTCCCCCCAAAGCTTATCTTCTGCAGCACTGACTAGAAATGTGTGGGTGCGAGATAAGATAAGAAAACCACCACAATGTTGTTTAACACAACCTCATCTCACAACTTCGACTTCATGAAAACACTCACACTGTCTCCCCTTGTCCTCGTGAGCCCTTTGGTAAAAATGTGAAACCCTTTGGTTTTTGTCATTTTGACATATGGCAGTAATGAAAAGCATGTTTAAACCACAGAATGAGATTAGCATGAAAAGAAGTCTAAGGATTTGAACTTGAACTGAATTTAAAGCAGCACTGAGCAACCAGTAAGTTATTAGATTCATCATCATTACCCAGAAAGGTTATAAGGTGACATTTGCTAGCTGTACATAGTAGCTACAACATGGCTGGTCTTTGACAGTTTATACCAAGGGATACAAAGGTGACAAAAGAGGCAAAACATATCAATGGTTAATCATCCTTTATCAGGATTGAGCGCTCTTTCGCAGTTCAAAAATATTTCACTGCTGTGTCACTTTCCGTGGGTTTAGTGCAAATACATCTTCCTCTTTCTATTCATTTTTTTAACCAGGCAACAGTCTCATTGAGATTATAATCCAATTTTCAAGCTATGTGCCCAAGAAGATGGCATAAAAACAGTTACAAAATAAACAGCCAAAATAAACAGCCAATGAAAACTGACACACAGAAGAACATACAGGATATCCATTGAGGTGCACACACAGGCGTTAGTTTTCTGATGGATATTTTCATTAGTTTTGCAGGTATTTGGTCATATACCTGATGATGGCGCTCAATGAAAACCCAGGGGATTACGTTATAAGGATACATCCTCTGGGAACTATGGTCATCTGTACCAAAGGATGGATTCAAGGCAATCCATCTGATAGCTGCTGAGATATTTTAGAGAGTTCTGTGGTTTAACTGACTGTGTTGAAAAACTCTAGATAGGCACTGCACCCAGCTGTTGTTCCCCAAGTGTTAATTAGTGAGCTTAAGCTGGAAAAGCAATTTATGTTATGCTTTGAAGAGAGCCAGGTTAGAAGTTTCCCTCTGCTTCCAGTCTTTAAGCTAAGGTAACTGCCACCTGGCTCTATCTCAGTACGTATGACACAGACATGAGAGTGGTATCGGAACTATTTCTTTAAATATTGTATTTTTACCAATTAGCTTTTACTCATAACAAGTACCAACTTCACATATCCAATGTAAGTATACTAAAGGAGAATGCTAAGCTAACAGTCAGGTCAAGAGTCCACCTGTGATAAAGCGTCTGGTCATCCGCCATAAACCAAACAGACATCATGATTTCCTGAAGATTGGAATGACACCCAAGGAGCCTTCCTTCTTACTCATGGCAGAATTATGTCTAGAACAACGGTCACCTTCCTCTCCCCTTCATCTCTGCTTTCCCTCCACCTAACCCCCCTGTCAGAAAATGATGGGGTTGCCCTACTTTCCCACAGCCTACAACAGCTGCATGGCTGTGGCTCATTAGGAACTGGCCAGTAATCAGCCGCCTCATTACCAACATGGTGGCCCCCTGAAATGCCTTCGCCCGAGAGAAATCTCCCACCTGACTGTCAGAGAGGGCAAAACCACTTCAGGCTATATGGGTGGAAGAATGCAGTGAACCAAATATCAAATCTGAAATGTCATAAATGTTTAAATGATGTCTCAACAACGTTGCGCAATGAATGTATTGCAACAGTCTTACTTTCTATTGAAAAGACATGCCATTATGACTCAAGTTGGGTGTTAAATATTGTTTTCACTTATACAGTATGTGTCACACTATAACTGGATTCCGAGGAAGAAAAACAATAGCAATGTTATTGAAAACCACTGAAAAAGCAATGTGGTTTGCTTTTGTTGTCCTTCACAGCTGAGGCTGATAAATCTGTTGTTGATGCCAGTGCTGAGTCTGCAGCTCCGGACAAACCCAAAGAGGACGTTGCTGAACAAAGTCCCCCAGCACCTGTGGAGCCGAGTGTGGAGGAGAAAACTGATGACGAAGGTGTCGTCTCCAATAAGACCTCAGTGGAATCACTGAAGGAGACAAATGAGAACAACAGCAACAATGCTGACTTCAGTCAGAAGAGAGGTTGGTATTTTCTTACTATCTGCGATGTTTTTCACAGTCCCAGCATACACTCATCTACTGATTATACCGAATGGTCATCCTCTTAGGATTAAAAGAAGACAGCGGTACCCTGTGTTAATACTGTAATGTTTGTTTACTGTGATAATTTACTGTAGACCATGCAAGGTGGTTATGTTGGCAGAATAGTAACAGAGTGACAGCTCCATTTCTATGTTCATATCTCAGTTCCAACTTACTGCAACATCATTCATACATCACTTATTTCAACACATTTTCCGCTCATCGGGTGACAAAAAGAAGAACTTACAACTATGCAGTCATTCACACTGTTCATTTCCGGTGTATACCTTCTTCGGTTTGTTTGGAAATTTACTTTCCTGTGCAACATTTAAAGTTATCAGTTCAAGTTTGTCTTAATGTATTGCTGCCATACACATATTGGAGTTGTTGGTCCCTGTTTCCTCTCCATACTGGCCGTAAAATGATCTCTCCCCTAGTAAGGATCATAGACTGTAAGAATTCATTGACTCTTCTGTCTGGTTTACAGTATAGGAAAATTATCAGGTCACATTGCAGCAGTTTGTTGTTGAGTTTAACATTATGATTCACATCTCTAACCCAGTCACTGTTAACCCCTTGTTTTAAAAAAAATATATAGATTTGAAGAGGAGCAACATCTTCTGGGACATTCCTCTCGATTGTCCGGTGTGAGACATATCGCCTCTCTGCCCCTGCGCTGTTCTTCAGGAACTCGGTAAGACGACAGTGGACAGACACTCTGCTGCAGCTGCTTCACTGCTTAGCTAGCTCAAGTGTTGGTAAAGGGAAACCCCCCCACCCTGAACTGCAGGTCCACAGACCTTGTGTACGACCACTGGAAGTGTTGTGTTACAGCTTCCCTTCCTGAATTAAGATATTAAAAATAGAGGAGCCATAACCATTAAATCTAAAATTATGAAGTGCTCTTGTCCCCAAAATTGTAAATCTTTTTTTCATTATACAGTCTGACATCCAGTAGTTTATAAATACACACTGGAAGCTGCTTCCATAAACTGAGCCTCTCTGCTGGTTGAAGAAGTCAGTATCACAACATACAGTATATCATTCACACTGTTACTACTTTTGATTGTTTTTTCTAATTGATTTTTTTTAAATATATTTTTTGTGCGTTAAGTAACTACAGGTCTGACAGCAATAACAGGGTCCACTTATTAGCTTTTTCCCAAATTATTAACTGCCTTTCACGGTCTCCATCTTCATTATGACGTGAACAAAGATCCACTCTTAGGTGATGACACATGATAATAATAATAATAACTTCATTTGTATAGCACTTTTCAAATCAACGTTTTAAGTGCTAATGATGGCAACTGAGCAAACTCAATCCACTGACGGTAAAGATCATTAGTGGGCCTTGAGTTCACATCTTTATTTATTTTTTTTAACTATTTCCAGGGTCGAAAATGGATCTTAATGCTCATCTATAGGTCTATATGCTAGATAATTATGAAACAGCAGTCCCAATCCTTTACGTTATTAATGCATACCACATCCTTTCTACCAATATCACTCTTTAAAACACACTTCATTCCTTTTTTCTTTCTGGTTCCTCCTGCTCTATCTTCAACTGATGGATGAGATTCCTCTCACACGAGTACTAACATGGGCCCTCTCAGTCTAATCATCATGTGCTTCAGGATGTAAGGCCCACACCTGCACCTGCACTCCCTCTCTATGACTATCTGCTCAGAAACACTCAGGGCCGAAGCCTGAGGCCCGAGGAATTCACACCGCTCTTAACAGCTGATGATAAGCTCACATCTGAGAGGCTAACCGCTCAGATGCTCCGTGTTAGCAGTCACGGATCATCTCCGCTCTCACAAAAACACCAGCTTCAGAAATCCCAAGCATCTCCACCTCAGCAAAGGCATTCAGTGCTAGTTCTTTATCATTAAATACCTGTTCTCATAGAGAGTGGGTCTTCAAGATAACTAAAAAGATCACTATGACAGCTAATGAGATATGCATACGTGTTCAAAAACACCCTTTTCACACGTTTTATCTTGTCATAGTAGGAAAAAAAAACAGGTGTTACCAATAACATTAGTGACTGCTCTGTTCTACGACAGTGTCTCATTATGACAGTGGATCAGTAAGCCAGGATGCACAATACAAGGACCCTGAAACTAAAGCTGCTAAATTGAATTCAGCTATCATTGATTTGATTATTCACAACTGTGCTTTTAGTACTGTGTTAATGTCAAAATGACCTTTGTGAAACAGAGCCTACTATTTATATTACTTACTTTAAGTTCTGTAAGACTATATATTAAACCAAAACCTTAAAAAACATATTTACCTAACCCATACCAAAGGGCTTTTGTTGTCTAAACCTCACCACACACAGAAGGAAGTGACCCAATATTTTCTTTCGTCATTTCAGTAAAGTTAACTATGATATACAATGATATAGATTGTATGAACTTAAAACAAATATCACAAAACATGAGATTAGGGAAAGAAATAACCTTTGTCTTTGTGATTTGTGCTCTCTAATAATACCTGTTCCTGACAGCATAGCGCAGCAAAACCTGCTGGTAAGCTGTCAAACATGCTGATGATATGGTTTCAGTTCTTTGTTCCTTATACAAAACAACTGAAGGTGAAGATATGTAAACACTCGCTGTATTCTGAAATTCAAAGATGACACACTTTTCAATGCAAACGACCCTCAAATTCATACAAATGTATGTTTAAACCCTCATCTGAGTAAATTGTCTTCTGTGAAATTGTACAATTAGTTTTACTGGAAGTTCATTGGAATCTTCATTGGATTTTAGATTGGGATTTATTCGTCTGTAGTCTGGAGGTGATAATTAAACTAAAATTTATAATAAAATGCCCTTCATAGACAGCTGAATCAAGTCCCCAGCAGACTGGGAGACTGGGAGAAATGCTGTGGCTCTCACTTTAAGTCTGCCTGTATAAGTGAACACGTGTTGTAAAACAGTGAATAACAGAATTTGAAAAAAAGAAGAGAAAAAGAAAATAGTGGACTCTTCACTCATTCCCACCTGGTCTGGGAAGTGACAAGCAAGCTGGAAACTGAAGTTGAAAGGCTGCTCACTATTCTGTAGTTGTGGACAATGGATATGAGCCGACAGCTCATAAACTAAACCAGCATAATTAGACCTGGGAATTCACTGTGTTATTATCCAGTCAGGGCTCAGCTTTCATGTTTGATGGCCAATGTTGGAGGAAACTGTCTGTACTGCCTGGGATGACTATTTCACAGCGAGGAGGAGGCAAGTTAAAAAGAGAGTGGCAAAGTGAGATTTAACTGTGTGAGACTAACAAGGGTAGTAGTTAGCCTGAAGCCGCTTGTTTTATTTGTACAGGCTCTTTTTGGAAAGGGGCTGCTGGTGCTGGTTCAGAGACAGATCATGGAGCCGTAGAGGGTCAAGGATCTGAAGCTGAAGATTTTATTTTGTGTGTTACTCATGTTGTGTGTGGCTGTAGGGTCATAATGAGGCCTAATACTGGATGTTTTTTAAATGCTCAGGATAAACAAAGACTTAAAATATGAATTTACTCTTTATAGCTTTTTGTCTCCTTTTCCAGCTTCCCAGTAATAGCAAAAGTCATAATTTCCTTGGGCGACATTGCAGGTGTACAACACAGATTTATGGTGTGCAGGATGACAATGGTGCATGCGGTGAATGAAGGATCTTTATCTCAGTAATAACAGTGAAGGGAAGCTTCCTGCTTCTGAGGTTTGATGTGGTTCAGACTGGCAGGTCGGCCATTACACCTGGGCAGCTTTACAGGAAGGAGGGGACTGTCGGAAAATGCAGACTGAAGAAAACAGCTGGTGGAGACTGTTTCTGCCCCTTCCACTCTTGACTTCCTACCACAAAACATCAAGTTTGGGTCAAGAAATTGAAAACTTTGTCGTGAAGTTGTGAAGATAGCTATTAGACTTGCATCATTAAAGGGCTGCTTATACTGTATGCTGTACATGCAGTTTGGAGGCTGAAGGCTGTGTGTGTCATCACTTTTTTCATCTAAAGATTTTGTTCTTAAACGTAAAGGATTAACATTTTACAGTATTTAAATATAGTTCTCATTTTAGCATTTCAAGTTTCTGGTGCGTTGGATTACAAAACTGTTTCAAAAGTACAATGCTTAGTGTAAGCAATGACTTTCTTACCTACAATATAAAATACACCCAACATGGATGACATATAGACATGTACTTGCAGTTTGAAGTGAATATGGGCTCTTTAATAGCACTTCATGTTAAATTATTTAAGTTTTGATGGCATGATGTCAGGGCAGGATTAAAATGACTTAACAATAAGTCAGTGTCATTCAGCATTAGGGGAAAATGAATGGCAACAGATGGTGGACACTTGTTTTATAAGCAATATTCATGTGTAAATATAAAGTAAATAAGACCAGATATGCTATATCCAAAACGAATGTTCAATAATTTGATAACCACTTGTTTCTTTAAAAAAAAAAAGCATCGCCACATAGACATTTGGTTCATTCACGTCAGTGTTTTGGGATAAACAATGATACTCAGACACACCCTCATCCTGGCAAACACACAACAGCAGCCATTCATAAAAAAATATGCATTTGTTTTGGTTTATTATTGTCGACCTACAAAGCTTTGTAAAATGATATACAGGGCTCTACAGAAGCTCTGATATAAACTGTATGTACAAAAATATAGTCTAGTTATACAAGTCATAGTTACAGGAAAAAATTAAGATAACTAGAAATTAGTAGATTTTTTTATTTATTTTATTTTACGCACAAATAAATAAAGAACCCTAAAGCCAGTAGCCAGTTAGCTTCTTCTTCTTCTTTTTTTTAGCATTTATTCTATATAACAGATCTGTGTGACAAAGGTCAAGTTGAACAGAGGGCTCAGTTTCACTTTAAGCTCCAATGTATAAGTAAACAATATTTACGAGTCATTCCAGGCATAGAAGTGAGGGTTATTGGACAAAATATTAGGATAATAAATCTTTAATAAAGTCTTTGACTTCTGAGGATGCCATTCCCTTTAACTCCTCGTCAATTTATTAGAAACTCTGCACCGAACAAATTGGGGCGAGGAGACGAGCTTTTGTTGATTTAGGTGAGTCTGCCCCTTATGAGGTTATGGTGTGCTTTTGTAAATAAAATAAAATAAAAGGCTCAGACAATGACAAATGAGGTCAATGTGCTTGTCTTTAAACGGAAAACAATGCAGAACTTTTCAGCGCGATGTCATTAGACATGAACACCAGTCCAAGACCTTCCTTTGTGTCTGAATGCATACTGTATGGCCTCACAGTTAAGCTTCATGTCCCATGCCTTTATCAAAACTAGAGTGTGTGTCCTCCTCCTGCTTCGCTTTCTTGACCTGCAGAGGCTTCTGGGTTGAAGTCTTTTCCAAAGGTCATAGGTCAGACAATCCTAATTAAAGGGTACACAGTAACTGCAGGAGAATAATGTGGCCTTGATGTCAAAGTCAACTGGCTCACATTCTTTGCCTGTCATTGAGCAAGTCTCTGCAGAATTGGATGTGTGGCGGCTGCTGTGATGTGTAGCGCAAACCAGGATACATTTCAACAAAGGCTGCTGCACATGACCAAACCTGAAGAAAATGAAAAAAAACAATATTTCCGAGAAACATGGAGGAAGATGTGTAAAATTGCTTACTGGCTGGCCTCACAAAATTTATTTTTTATTTTATATTCACGCATGCATGCAAAAGTAAGTGGTCACTTAAAATCTTACATCTACTTTCCCTGACCTACATCGTTTTATTTTAAGAGATGTCAAATTATGCTAGGCCTTGACCTTCCCTATTCACACTATGGACATTTTACAACCCGAGTCACATTTTCTAGATTCTTCCTTTTTACTCGAGTCCATACTTAGGCAGGTGGCCCGCAAAACATTTATAGGGCTTAATTTAGTGGTGCATGTTTCACTTCTTTACACCACGCTGCTCTCAAAGAAGAAAAAGGAGGGAGGTGGGGGTTACATAGTGAAAACAATTTGTAGAGAACACAGAAATAGAGTTAGCACTCCAGTCACACGATGTGAAGTCACAGTTGGATAGTTCAATCAGGAGAGACAAGTGAATGAAGTAAACATGAATGTTTATTATAACAGATACGTAATATTAGTGATATTAAAGTGACTATATGTAACTTTTAAATGTTTCTGAAACTGTGTAGTGTTCCATCTGATGATCATAAATGACCTGTAACAGCAAACGAGACTAACAGTGAAAAAAACGCTATTTTTATATCGTTTTTATTAATGCCTCTGCCCGGTCCGATTTTTCCCGCAAAGTCACAAAATGATTTACGGCAGGTAGACGGCGCTACAGAGCACACATTCTGAAGGGTCACAGATTTTGGCTGAACACCAGAAAAGCCTGTGTTAGTGAGTATGCTGGTAAAAGGTAGCAGGAGATGTCTTTATGTAGGCCTATTTGTATTTTTATTTTATTTTAGAAGTTAACTGTTGTAGTTATGGCTGATAATGGGTGATGGGGCAGGGCTATCACAGAAAAGAAGGAAATTAAACGTATAAAATGAAAATGAAAGAAGACTGGCGAAATCCGAGTCACACCCGGTCGGGCTTTCAAGAGATGGAGACAATTACGGGATTGCAAATGATTCAAACACGTCCCCGAATTGGCCCTCAGGTATGTTGTATGTCTATTTCATTCATAAAATAACTTTAGATTGTGCGATGTGGTTGAACGTCAGTAGCCAACATTAAATTACGTCCCACTTCCATTTAGTGCAGACATTTTATTCCTTTTAGTCCGTGTTTGTGTTGGCCTACTATTTTTTTTTCACTTGTCCCCCTGTACCTGTGTAAAGCATCCTTGGGTTTCATGAAATGCGCTATATAAATGTAAGTTATTACGCTGGTTGCTATGGCAATCTCTTATTGCTTTGGCTCGTGACACAGTGACAGTGATACCCCTTTTAGCTTACATACAGTACATCCAAAGTAGGCTAAGTTACCGTATACAACACTTACAATGCAACGATGCATCTGTAACGTACTCTCTTATTGTAAATGAATAATTATCTGTCTGAGCAAAACATTCATTGCAATTATATGACCTCCCCGTAACGCTAACTCCTAGACCTTTACGACAGCAAGTGTGGTAAAAACACTACTGCTTTTGTCCAAAGGGGTCGCTGAAATCAACACAAACTGAAAGTTACATATAGCCACTTTAAAGCTAGCCTGGTCCTACTAGACTCTCATGCATTTCATTTGTACAGAGAGTCTGGCCACTCTCCGTGTTAACTTCCTTGAAGGCGGATACTCTGTTGAAGTTTAAAACTATTGGATCTGCCCAGAGCCACTCTGGATCTGCCATAACCAATCACTAATGTTTGGTCATGACATATGTCATGCGCATGTGCAACAAGAGGGTAGACCGACAACAACTATCGGCTTATATTTAGCATTAGCATCGCTAGCGTTAGCCTTAGCCAACTCCTTCACTGCTAACGGAGCAAGCTGGAAAATCAAACTTTTCCCGAACTCCGTGGGGAGGAGGGCCACAACATCATGGCCACAAACACAACTCAGCAAAGATTGTTCTTGCTAGGGCTTTAACTTCTGGATATTTGGACCGAATGGCTTCGCTCGCATCTTTCTTGCGCACGTCCTCAACGTCATCGTTCTCAGCCACTCCCTCTGTTCGCTGATTGGACCGCCAAATATTTGGCCAGAGAAAACCAAAGAATATACCACAAACCCAGATGGAGTACTGAAGGAAAATGAAAATTGAGCGGAAGTATGTAGGAGGGCAGAGACAGGCTACTTTAAAGCTACATTGTGTAAGAATTTATCCCATCTAGTGGTGAAATTGTATATGACAACCAACTGAATATTACTTTCTAGCCCCCTCACCCCCATTCCTAGCACGTTTTAACTCCTACCGTGGCCATATTATTCCAAGAAGTACGACTTTGTCCGTGAGTGTTCCTTCCAGTGTAATAATAGTTTTACTTTATTTTGGTACCATTTCATTGCTAACATCAGCTATCAGGTTCCCAAACATATGCAAGCTAATGTTAGTAAAGTGCTATTGTTATTCGGTATATTGTACGAGATTAATAGTGTATGGCAATGTTTACAGCGTAGGAGAGAAGCAACGGCGGTTTGTGTTTTTAATATATATTTCTCTGAGCAGTGTGAACAATCATGTCAATGAAACCGAAATTAGCTCTTAGTCTCTCCATCGTGTACATGCAGCTGTTCTAGCTGTAGCTAGTCAGTGTTACAACTCCATTATGTGAGTTGTCTGCCAGGGAAATCACGACACATATGATTACGTTGATGTTACAAAGTAGACAATCCTTTTTCATCAACGCGAGGAAAAGTATGCTAGACGTCGTTCTAGCATTATGCACAACTATGCTATAGTTAGTCAAGCAACTATAAAACTTCAAATTTACACAAATAGGCAGAATAATCTTTTGAAAAGAAAGCAGGGAACTTCGGCGTCCCTTGTTAAAATTCTTGCTTCTTATGAGCTCTTTCCATCTTGGAAAAGCCACTCCAATATTAACTTTGGTATTGTTACTTTGCCTGTCGCATTGTCATTTTAATTCTCTTTTTAACTTCCTTGGCGACTCCGTTATCTTCTCCCCCTCCCTGGCATTCGTCACGGTGCCACTGAATTTAAAAGCGCGAAAGGAGAAGGTATGTCCCTCTTTGGCTAATGTATTTTAAAGATGGAGGCGCAACATGGCGGCCGTCATTCGAGCGAGTTGCTCGTATGTATTCTGAATGATTCTGAATGGCAGATTCTACACGTACGAGAATACTTTGATTAGTTGGTGTAAGCAATTACACATGAATGAGCACATATTTGTAAAAGAACAAAGGGGTTTTTGCTAAGAAACAACTCAAAAAATTACACAATGGAGCTTTAAGTCTTGGCAGAAAGTCTTGGCACTTAAGACTCTACAGATGCTTTGTTCTTTTTTGCAACTCACATTCTGTATAGAGGAAACAGCTGTCTAGTTTATGTCGAAATAATGACAAGTTAGATTCCATAGGGACAGGATTAAATCAACGTTAACATTAAGTTGCAGAGAATCAAGACTCATCACTTATTTCCTGTTCTGACTTCACACAAAAATGTGTGTGTACAGGTTTGTAATCTCCATAATAAATCAGTTACTTATAGGTTAATTTGTAAAATAAATTAGGTTGTAAGCTTGAATATTCATTAGCAATCCTGAGAAAGCCAACAGATTTGTCATGATTGAAATTACAGAGATCATAAATCACCGAAACCACTATAAAAGTGAAAAAACACGCTGGTGGGTAGGACAGTGGGTTGTTTTTGCCAGCATGCTCAAATTGACAATGTTAAGGAAAGTCAGGTCACAAAAAGTGACTAAAGTTCACTCTCTAGGGAGCTTTAGTATCTGTACTAAATGTGGTGGCAACCTATCCAATATTTGCCAAGATATCTTAGTCTGAAAGTTGTGGACTGTTGTACGACTGATTGACAGACCAACGTTTCCGTCCTTATAGCCAGGCCACTAGTTTGCTCTAAAAAGATGAACACAGCATGAAGATGCAACAGCTTTCATGTCCCAGATCCCAATGCAGCTGCCTCTCTCAAGGACCTGCTGCGACTCCAAACCCCATGAGGTCTTCAGTTGTAGGGACAGTTTCCTTTCCCGCTGTCCTCTCCAGGCTGATTTAAACATTCCTGGACTGGCTTTGTGCAGTTGGCAGGGCTGCTGTGATCAGGAGGCCTGCTGACAGACGGACGTTCATTCACCTGCTGGTATCGCCTCTGGCATCGACTCCACATTCCTCAGGCAGTGTCAAATCGGAGTCACACCATGGCTTTATTACATCTCTGTCTCTCATCATTCACACACAGTTTAAAGTGAACTTCTGTGAAAAAATGGAGTCAATCCCCATAGACCCCGATGTTACAGTAAAATGCCCAACTTTACAGCGGAATTGAACATGTTTACAGTCTATTTAGCTAAGTTTCCCCGTTCATGACAACTGTGGGTAGAGGAGATGATTTTTTTTATAATTTACCCATTTAAATTATATTTAGGCTTAAAGTTCTGCATAATTAAGGGCGTTCAGAGGACTTTCGAATCTACTGATTGCAAAAATTGCAAACGTTTACCGTTTTAAATGCTGGTGTGACCGGTCTTTAACCCTGACCTTAGGCAAAGGTAAATTTTGGATTTAGTTTTATACATGTTTACTCTTTCCATGAAATTCTGTGAACTAATATTCCGATCATTTACAGCTGAACCATAAATCCTGTTTTGCTGTGAACAACATCCCTCTTTCTAGTTCAGGAAACCTAACCTGGGAGTGATCATCAATCCGTCAGGTCTGATGCATTTTATCACTCCAGTTGTTCCGACTTCTGTTTTTGTGCACACCCCTTGTCATGTCAACACCATCAATAAAGACATCCATCACTGCACAAAATACATACAAGTTTTAGTTCAGTTGAAACAGGATGTAATGTTCAGCTGTGGAGATTTTAATGAAATTAAGATTTTAATATCTAACCTATTCTTTTCTCTTCATGAAGGGCTATTAGAAACTTCTTGTTTTCTTTAGATTCCAAATTAAGTACAAGACAGACAAAAAAATGTACTTAACCTCATGTATGGTTTTCACAAGGTGTCATTTGTTTTACCTGAATGGCATTTGTGGATGATTAAAAAGGATGAACATCCTTGCATGGGATTCAGTTAAGCATTTTCTTTCACATGACTAAACCCCCCTTGGAATGCCAGATCTCTCAGCAGTTAGGTTTCACTATGGTGGCTAACTGGTCTCCACAGATCCCTATCTATCCCTGTGGCTCAACTCGGCATACCTGTATAGACTAAGATCAATGTGAAGTCTTACCTGCAACCTGATAAAACCAAATTCCTTTATATTGGATGCAATTTAGATTAACTTGGAGCATATTTTAGGGGTCAAAATACCACTTTAAAATATACGATTGGTTTAGAATTTTTGTAAAAGTGCAATTGACCAATTGGCCCATATACCTATTTAAAGTATCAAACGTATTTATAATTGAAGACTGTAAAGAGTCAAAAGTAACAGTAATAGATGCATAGATTTACCCTCCCTGTCGTGTTGTCACATAATTCTCAGGGACTACACAGTTTTTTGCAGCCGCTTATTGGTTAAGCATAAATCACATCAATACATGTGGAGTGGGATCATGTCAGCTATCCTTTCCCTCAAACAGATGTTTCTCCATAGAGGTCAAAGGTCATGGCAAAGGCCACATAAACGTGGCCAAAGCAGAAGTTACAGGTGGAAAAAGCAGGTGATTGCAGGACGCGTGACTATAGGACAGGATACATTGTTTTCATTGTTCTGTGCCTTTTTTCTCTCTTTCAGATTGAAGAAGTAACCGCAGTGGAAAAGGACACGTCTGTTCATACCGAGTGAGAAATCTAATTGGCTGTTGGCTCCTTGTTGGGAAAAAAAATGATTGTAACATAGCAGCTTTTTTAAAGTTAAACATTAGCTGAGCTCAGCTTTTTAAGTATTTTACTGACTGTTTATAAACTAGACTGGGATTTAGATAGATAGATGTATAGACAGACAGACAGACAGACAGACAGACAGACAGACAGACAGACAGATAGAAGTCCCCCCTATTTTGCATGTATAAACAGTATATAAACATATACATTTTTTAACAGGTTTATAACACACTATGATGTAGTCATAAGCAGATATAAGTGTTTATAAATGTATTTATCAACTAAGGAGGGATTCCTCTTCCAGCACAGACAGGGAGACAGACAATAGAGGCAATATATGTTGTGTGAACAGAATAGACCAACATAATACAATTACAATACAGACAATTCATATGACAAAATGATACATAGAATGTGAACATATATGAAAAAGATGGATCCAGGAGGATGTCAAGCATTATCCAGGTGTCACCAAACAGCCAGAGCCACACATCCTCCTCTCCACCATGTAACCTGGAAACTGCTTGTAAATACTACATAGGGGGACTTAAAGTCAAGTGTTACCGGTACAACTTTACAATATGGTATGGTTTTAAGTTGTTATTAGCGATCTTATTAATGGTTTATAAAAATGTAAATAAATAAATCCTATTATAATGCAATGTAAGTGTAAATACAAGCCTTGGCATTGTATATTTACTGTTAACTCCCCAACCAATACATCCTACTGTAAATGTGGACTATTTTCCCTGTTTTATGGTCACATAACTATTTTTGGTAAGCATTTGTAAAATATTATTAAGAATAAGGCCGAGAGAAATGCTGTATTACTGTTACTGAGTATAATCTTTGAAATTGAATGATTTACAATAACTCTCTGGCGTATCATCTGTTTCCTGTGTTTTGATGGAAGTTAGAGCAACTACAGGAGTCACAGGTTATATGACACCATTGACAGGCAACGTCTAATGCTCCATGCCATAGATGAACATTGTTGAAAACATTTGGGATAACGTATGTACACAACTAAATAATATAGTTATAGTCGTTTTTAGACATATTAATGCAGAAATATTTCATATTATATCTTTAAAGTTTTTCTTATGCTGAAAAATTGCTATTATGTGAATGTCATTTGAATGTATTAAAGAAAAGTATTTTAACTGTGTCCCATATGTTTTTGGCATTATTTACCATTAGAAGGCATTTATTTAAAAGTTTTTATAGTGGGTTTCATCAATCTTTACCTCAGAACTAATTAATTTAAAAAAAAATTAGGAAAAATCCAACCTTTAAGGACACAAATTTTCTTTGTGAATGAATAATGTATCGTAAATAAATAAATGTTCTTCCTTAAAATACAGGAGGCATAAGTGAGTACACCCCTATGTTAAATTCCCATAGAGACAGGCAGATGTTTATTTGTAAAGGCCAGTTATTTAATGAATCCAGGATACTATACATCCTGATAAAGTTCCCTTGGCCTTTGGAATTGAAATAGCCCCACATCATCACATACCCTTCACCATACCTAGAGATTGGCATGGTTTGATTTCAGTTAGCCTAATAGCTGGTTTGATTTGCATTGAGAGATGATTTTATGGAAAGTACCACATGCCAATCTCTAGGTATGGTGAAGGGTATGTGATGATGTGGGGCTATTTTAATTCCAAAGGCCAAGGGAACTTAATCAGGATGCATAGTATCCTGGATCCATGAAATAACTGGCCTTTAAAAATAAACATCTGCCAGCCCCTATGGGAATTTAACATAGGGGTGTACTTACTTATGCCCCTGTATTTTAAAGAAGAACATTTACGATACATTATTCATTCACAAAAAAAATTGGTGTCCTTAAAGGTTGGATTTTTCCTCTTTTTTTTAAATTAAGGCATTAGGATCAATTTCCAAAAGGAAAGTTTATGGGTTCATAAACTTATGAGCACCACTGTATATATTTATAAACAGTACATACTACCCACTAAAATGTTGGCATAACTTACAGGTTTCATGTGTTCCTTTGACCTAAAAAAAAATAATTATCAGGTCAATTTGCATTTGTTAGTTCCACCATGCTATCCCTGCTGCTCCCCTGCTGACTTTTGCCAACTGTTCTTTTAGTTTGCCCCCGACTCATTTCACTGTAAGTGCAAACATGAGCTCCAGGTGCAAACACATTTAGTTCAAAGTGACAGTGTTAAAAGACAGGAATCCCCCAAAACTCTTGCTGCACACATTCCTGGGTCAGTAGCTGGCTTTCTGATTTTGGAACCGTTGTTGTCTAGTAGCAGTAAACGTGTAGTAAAGTCGTTATTAGTGCTAATTTAACCTTAAGAGAGACTTGATGGTGGATAAACCATATTTTTATGATGTTATTTGTTTCATTTCTTTTTACTGTGGTTAAGATAAAACAATTATCCACTATTTAACACACAATAAAGCACAATTTACTGCTGTGTGGGGATGCAGCTCATCACTTAAGGACGTACCTATACGTATGGATCTAGATTCCTCTAGACTTTAATTTCACAAGTCATATATTTTTATAATTTCCATCTACAGTGATGTGTTGCCCAGTGTTTGGGTCTGATCCAGCTGCTATATCCAGCCTGTTTCTAGGGGCTTCCGCTCTCCTTTAAAGACAAGTGATAGCGCTGGCCTATATCAATCTGCCTGCAGGATGCATTAATCCACCATTAAGCAGATGAAATGTTGCACTGAGCCTGCGGTGCAGCAGTGACGGCAGGAGCGGATCTAAAATTTGTGTGCATACCCCTCTAACCTGACCGCAGTCATGGACACCCTGCAGCAAATCATCCAGTACAGCAGAACACAAACCTGTTCCTCCTCGGAACTGGATCCAAATGCCTCAGGTCTCAGTATCCTCTATTTATACGCTGTGTATATTTACAACAGGCCGGATGATTAGGATGCTAGTGAGTATTGAAGAGAATGTAGGGGCAATCTTCTTCGGCTATTCTAAGGAGACAAGAAGTATATCAGGGGTGAGCTACCTCTCTGATGTCATAGCTTGTTTTCAAAGAACCTGTCAGAGCTGCTTTCCTGAGCTACTTCACATACTGCAGTTGATCCTTCAAAAAAAATATACAGCTATTTAATCTCAGTGAAATTGAGATATCTATTGCAAGAGAGGCCAGCAAAAGGAAACATACAGAGAGAAGGTCATCATCAACATCAATCGCCAATATCGCTACATATCTTCTATGTATTTCATTATATCTTGCAAAGTAGTGGAAAGCTTTCCAAATTCAGCATTAACCCGCGGGGTTTCTGAAGTTAGCCTGTGTTGAGATCTAGCCCAGTGAACAGTAGTTTTAAAATTGAAGAGAAACGTAAAATATTACAGTAAATTATAAGTTTCAATAAGAGTATCCTCATAAATAAAAAGCATATTACATAGTTCTCTTCTTGTTGCTTTCAAGGCAGGGACTACTTTTTCAAGAACTATTACATAAATCTCCTGTTATGAAACATAAAGCACAATGATGACCTGCATCAGGAGAGCAACATGTGAAGGTATCTATGATGGTCAACTGCAAGATGGGTTTTCTGCCCTCGAAAGAGAAAGATGCTTTATTCCAATACGAGTGAAACGTCTGATGCAGGAAGATGAGGTTTTGGTGTTTACTTGATAATGTATAAAGATAGTGTGGGAGATATGAACTAAAGCAAATTCATTTCTACTGTGGTTTAAATGTATTACAGTTATTTTCCAATAGGCACGTTAGAGGTAGCAGTTTTGTCTCATTAGAATAGCTCTGATGCTGGAGAAGTTTACTGTAAGTTAACATTCTGTATTGTCTCCGGGCACAAACACATGTCTTCTAACAGTAATACACATCAAGCACCCTGCACAGCTGGACTGAGCTGCTTATCAGCTGTGAAGAATGATGATTAAAATCGTTGTAAAACATCCATTAAAGCTTTTGTCAGTGTGCTAAAGTGTGGAACGTTGTAATTGAGCCATATTTCCTGACCTAGCTATTTTTTTAAACAATTAGGCTACATAAGCTAAATTGACTGGTCATATAATTATTTTCATATATTCTTCTTTTTATAGTATTTAGTATTGTTATGACTGTATAACCGACTTTCCTCTTGGTTGGTGTTGTGCTATTTCTTTTCTTTTTTCTTGAGTCTAAGCAATGCTTAAAATGCACAACGGTGCTTTGAGTTAAATGCTAACATTAGCATGCTAACATGCTATCAGTGTCAATGCTAATATGCAGATGTTTAGCAAGTATAATGTTTACTATATTCACCATCTTAGCTTCACAAGTTAGCATGCTAACATTTGCAAATTAGCAGTAAACACAAAGTATAGCTGGGCATAAACCAGTGATAAACCAAAATACAGTATGATGGAGCCAGATGAAAAGTTAAACTCGTAAGTTAACACACAACATTTAGATATGATTACTGTATACCTTTAAGTTGACGAGGCTAACTTGTTAGCAAACAGTTCCAGCAGCCGCGGAGCAACATTAGCATTCATTTGTCATGTTTGTGGCCACAATGTAAGTCTAATAATCACTCAGTTTTAACTCAGCTTTTGGTCTTTACCAACTCCTGAGGGAAATAGCTGCCTCTATGCTTCACTGTTCTTCAGCTAGCTAGTTGCTATCTAATTTTGTCTGTCTAGTGTCTTACGTTTGGTGAACAGGTAGTGTACAATCTGTTTTTAGAACTTTTTCAATGAAAACGGCTGGCTTCTGCGGCCAAAATAAATGCTATACCAAAACAGTTAAATTGCAGGCTAAACAGGCTAAACAATGAGTTGAAATTCTCTATACAGAACTGTATAGCCAAGTGTATTTGACCCGAGGGGCACATGAATGTTGTAACAAATTTCATGGCAGTCCATTCAATAGTTGTTCAGATATTTCAGTCCGAACCAAGGTGGAGGAATGCTTTATCCCTAGAGTTAAAAAGACAAATAGCCACATTATTGATGTGCTGAAAACATGACACATTATGACAAATATGGCATAAAATACAACACCCGTGATTAGCCTAAGTATAAGTACTTTATTTAAAGAAAGCATCTTTCTGTGGATTTGACAAAGGTTATGGAGATGAATGTGGCTTCGTCTTGATAGACTAAACTGCACCAAGAGGAAAGAAAGCAAATCCTGTCTTCTCCCTGTTTGGTTAGGGATACAGGGATGATGGGATCCACTCTGGGTTTGTTTTCCATCTATCGTAAGGTCATTACAGCCTGCTGTCATCATTAGCTGCCCCTTGGATGAAAAGTTTATCCTGGGCAGCGGGGTCTGACTTTGACCCAACTTCTCTCTCTGTTTACCTTAGATGCTCATTAAAGGCATGTAATGTCTTTGATATCTAAACTGAACAAAGTCAAACTAATGGCTTAATGATGCCATGCCGCAGCTTGTGAACAGACACATTTCAGAAGCTGTTTTCCTTTCTGTATCAACCGATCACCTAAAGCCAGCTAGGTAGTTTCATTTCTCATATGGCTCAGGAATCAATATTAGCATTTTCTCTTTTAAAGGATTTCTTTGATTCATAATCCATATCAGACTTTTTAGTCCATTGGTCTTGATATTGTGCAGCACATGTCTTCACTATGGGAAGAATGTGGGCGAAATCTAGGAGTAACAGAGTATAAAAAGCTTGGTGTGTTTGTTTCTATAGTTACACCTCCCGGTGTGCGTGTCCCCGTTTTTATTCTTGGCTGGTCTAGTGAGGAGGGCAAGATTTATTTAGAGGATGCAATGAAAAGTGTGATACAGAATGCCTGGATGCATATGGCATCTCTGCTATTTGGCCCACACTTCAGGGAAGGTTGCTGAGTGGTTCACAGTGTTGTCCTTAAAGCATTACGATGTCCAATAAACAGAGAAACTTTTACAGAATAATTATTTCAATTGTTATAGTTACAGTATCACATTAGACTGCATGTATAATTGCTTAAAGGTGTCCTTCCAAATATTTTCCCACAACAGATTTCCAATCGTGCATTATTGTGCATTAGAGAGATTATTATAAGCACTTTTCATCAGCGCTGAACTTGATGAATTAACAGTTGTATTTATTTATTAAAAGTGGATATACAATTGATCATATTATGCAGTAATATACCATCACTGATTTAAGTGATTAAGTGATTAAGTCAAAAGTTTCAGAAAATGTCAACCATTGCGTTTAGAAGAACTGTGTAAAAACGTTTGAGCAATGTGCACGGATCGCTTCATCGAGCGTCAGGCCCTACTCAAAAGATGATCCATAAAAGGCTACTAGGTATTTTTATCTTAACATGACCTTGTGCACCATACTGAGTACACATTCTCACATTCTCACTGCATCCAGTATGACTGCTTGATTTCTATATGCTGTGCTGTGTCAGTGTCACTGCAGAAAAAAGCCTATTCAATGGGTATCCAATCTTGGAAATCCATTCCTTTATTATGAAAGGGTCTAATCAAATGTATTTGATGCGGGCAGAAAACTTATTTTGTTTGCCAAGAAGATGTATTAGAATCAGAAATATGGTTCTAGTGACACAATAAATGTTATTTTAGCAAGGATAGGTGAAATTGAATGAACTGAAGAAAATACATTAAATAGGCTTATATTAAGTGAATGCCTTACAGCCAAGGACCGATGTGGACATTATACAGAATTAAGAACTAAGACATAGGTAGAGAACTCAAATCTCTAAGTATCTGAGCAGTATTTTGAGCTGTGTTGTCTTTTCTGTGTGTGTGTGTGTGTGTGTGTGTGTGTGTGTGTGTGTGTGTGTGTGTGTGTGTGTGTGTGTGTGTGTGTGTGTGTGTGTGTGTGAGACCGAACAGTGTCCATACACCTGTCCTGCCAGCTGATGTCAGGTTATTGTCCCTCTGTGTGGGACTAATGGCCACTCCGGTGCCGAGGTGTCCCACTGACATGACATCAGACACACAAAAGCCTTTGGAGGATCATTTCACACAGGTCATGTGCATTGTCTGATTATGATGATGGTGATAATTAACTTAGCATGTTGTTGATTATTGGTATCAAAACTAGATTATTTACAATATAGACAAACAGGAAGAAATAGCCCACAATAATTGAATAACATTGTACATGTCACCCTTTAACTGACAGTAGTAAGAGTTGAGTTGTGCACTGCCAAATGATTACCCTCTACACAAGAATAGTGCTGGGATGCCAGATTTGAGCTTGACAGAGACTTTGATGGTAGGGCAATTAGTAATTGCTTAATTCATTCTCATATCCATCTCCCTCTGAAGCAGTGTGTGAAATCACACAGGTCAGTGATGATACTTTAGAGCATAGCTGACTTCAAAGTGACGTTTAAACCACTTGTGGAAGTACTGGACCCGAATTTAAGTGCACAGCATTTACCCATTACAATTAAATTCTTATGTGCACAGTCATTTTCAAAAGTAATGCCTGAAAAGAACAAATTACATATTGTTTTAGATGTATTTAGAAATAAAAGGGGATATTAAGAAAATCCCACAAAAGCACTAAATCTGTACTTACAGATTGTCAAATTTGTTTAAACTTAAATAAAATAGCGACTTGAGATGTATCATCATGTACCATGTATTTGATTACAGAGATTCCACTGAATTAGGTTACTTTTGCACTGGATTTTATCCCCCACCTTTTTCAGTGAGAGGACGGGAGAAGGGTGGGTGTTGGTTGGGGGGTAGCACTTTCACAGTCTTGTCCAATGGTCTTTCTTAAATTAGCTATGGGGGCAGGAGGCTCCCTCCCTGCCCTGACAGAGGGAGGAGCTTGCGCCTGTCACTGTCTACTGTTTCATTATTACCTGCACAGCCCTGCAGCATTCACCACACTTGTGTCTCTGTGTGGCCACATAGAAACAGAGAGAGACAGAGAGGACACACTCCAAGGCCCAAACCATCACAGAGAGTTTTCTTTTTTGATGTTTTTTCCCCAACTTGGGACAGGAATCTGCCTGCTACTGCTGATTTATAAAATAATTGCAAGGCAACTAGCAGTGGATATGGCTGGTTGTCTGCAAAGTTCCACACTTTGTCGAAAGTGGGAACTTTTAAGATGCCTGCTTGTGACATTTGCTCTTAGCTTCTGTTTTGCCACAGTAGACGCAGACCCGTTTGACCTAGCTCACCTTTATCACCACAGATCTGGACCTAATGAAGACAACATCATCATCGCTAACAATGGGATCAGAGTGCCTTTTGGGAGGTCTGTGTTTCTGGACCCTGTGAATGACCTTGTAACAGAAGTGCAGCCTGGTGACCGCTGCCACATCACAGTTTTGGACAACGACCCACTGGCCCAGAAACCTGGGATGCTGACCCCTAAAAAGTTCCCCTGTTCATTTGGACCAGATGAAGTGAAATACACTCATTTTGGATCTCGGAGCCCCAGCAAGGATCGTGTGAAGCTGCAGCTTCGTTATGACTCCCAGACAGACTCAGTTATCATCCCTTTCATGCTGGAAGTGGAGGTGGTTTTCCAGCAGCTTGAGATTTTGACCAGGAATATGCCCCTTAATGTTGAAAAGCTAAATGGTGACAGCAACCCTATTGACAAAAAAGGTCTGGAGTTTTCCTTTGAGGATGGTGTCACACAGTGTAAGATTGCCACTCTGGTCAGCGCTGGAGGTCTTCCCAGGTATGGCACTCTATTGAATAACCCCTCAAATGGCCAAATGGTTGACTGTGATGAGTTTCTGAAACAGGGCATTCGCTACAAACACACAGCTAAAACCAACTCACCTAACAGAGACTATATTCCAATGATGGCAGAGCTGCAGGATAACGAAGGCAACACCATAATGCAAGAGCATTTCCAAATGATGGTTAGAATCAGAGAGGGTGCAGAGAACACAGCTCCTAAACCCAGCTTTGTAGCCATGATGATGATGGAGGTTGATCAGTTTGTGATGACAGCTATTACAAGTGACATGCTGGCTGCTGAAGATGTTGAATCTGATCCAGATGATTTAATCTTCAACATTACTACACCGCTTAGCCCTCAGCAGGGCTATATCATCAGTACAGATGATCAGAATCTGCCAATCACCTCTTTCTATCAGAGAGACATCAAAGATCTTAAAATAGCTTATAAGCCACCCTCAGAGGACTCAGAAGTAGAGAGGATTTTCCAGCTAGAGTTTGAAATTGTAGACACTGATGGTGCTGTGTCTGATACATTTGCTTTTATGATTGTGGTGAAGCCTATGAATACCTTGGCTCCTGTAGCGACCAAAAATACAGGGCAGCTATTGTTTGAAGGGCAGTCTCGAGCTCTATCCAGTTCCCAGAATTTAGAGATTAGTGATGAGGATAACCTGGAAGATGTGAGAATAACTGTTGTTGATGGCTTAAAGCATGGAGACCTGACCATGCTCGGCGCTCGCAGGAAATTCTTTACACCTGCCGATCTAGACGCCGGCATTGTGTTGTACCAGCATGACGGCAGCGATACCTATAGTGACAACATTATTTTTAGAATGACTGATGGCAGTAGTGAAGTGGAATTTTTGTTCCCTATCACTATTGCTCCCACTGATGATGAGCCGCCTATTATCAATGCTAATACTGGGCTGGTGCTATTCAAGAATGACGTCATGCAGATCTCTCCCTTCATCTTGAGTGCCTCAGATATTGATTCAGAAGACTCTACCATTAAGTTTATCTTGGAAGCGCCCTACTCAACTGTGGGGGAGCTCCTGCTAAGGCAAGTGGAGCCTCCCTCTGACCCGTCTCTCTGGAAGTTCAGTGAGACAGATGAGATGTTTGAGCAGGTGGTAACTGAATGGTTTCAGCAGGATATTCTTGATGGAAAGCTGTTCTACCGTCACATCGGACCCCATAGCACCACCACTGTGATTGATCAGTTTGTGTTCCGGGTCCAAGATGATAATGACCCTCCTAATCAATCTGGCGAAAACATCTTTACCACCAAAATTCATCCTGTTGATGACCTTGCCCCAGAAATCTTTCCGGGCACCACCCTTCACATGACAGTCCAAGAGTACGAGCTAACCCACTTCAAAAAGAAATTCTTGTGTTATAGTGATCTAGATTCAGATGACAGGGACCTGAAGTACACCATCATTAAGCCCCCAACTGACACAGATGAGAACAATCCAGTCCCCTTAGGTGACATCGTACTGACTGACAGCCCAGACACGGTAATTACAGAATTCACACAGGCCCAGGTTAATCACCACAAAGTAGCTTACAAGCCTCCAGACCAGGAGCTGGGCATCACTCCAAAAGTGGCTCAGTTCACATTCATTGTGGAAGACACTGCTGGTAACACTTTAGATGGACTATTCACCATTTTCCTACAGCCAGTGGACAACAAACCCCCACTTATCACCAACACAGGGTTCACTGTTATGGAAAGAAGTACCTATGTCATCACTAGGAAAGAGCTGCATGCCACAGACACGGATACAGATGATGAAAATATCATCTTCACTGTGACCCAGATCCCTCGGTTTGGGCAGCTGCAGTATTTGGGGATCGACATGGCAAATGGCGAAACATTCGTACTTGAAGACATTGCCAATGGTCGCCTTACTTACATACACAGTGGAGAGGAATCACTTAGTGACGTGATGAAGATTGATGTCAGTGACGGTTTTCATGAGGTACCCATCACCATTAAGATCACAATCGAGCCGGTTGATGACGAGACCCCCACAATTATGCTCCCAGCCGGTCTGCTCGGAGCATCAATCGACGTACTGGAGAATGGAGCCACGGAGATTACAAGTAATGTCATTCAGGGCCGTGATGAAGACACAGATGACCTCATCCTCACTTTCATTGTTGAAGAGCCACCCAGGCTGGGTGAAATCCTGGTTAATGGTGCTCCCGCTGAAAGATTCACCCAGGAAGACATCATCAATGGGGCAGTGGTGTATGCTCACACATCTGGTGAAATTGGACTGGTCAAAAAATATGACTCTTTCAACCTTACTCTGTCTGATTTGTCAGAGCAGTGGGTCGTTGGCGGCAACAAGGTCCAAGGTGTGACAGTTCACGTCACCATCCTTCCTGTTGACAGCATTCCACCTATCGTCAGTGTTGGAGAGCAGTTTGTTGGACTCGAAGGGGAGAAAAATGTCATTACTTTGGACCACATCCAAGCCGAAGATATTGACACTACCAATGACGATATCTTGTGCACTATCATCGTCCAACCAACATCTGGTTATGTGGAGAACATCTCCCCAGCCTCAGGCTCTGAAAAATCCAGGGCAGGGACAGCCATTACTGCCTTTAGCATTAAAGACATTGCCCTCGGCCACATATACTATGTCCAAAGCATCCACAAAGGGGTTGAACCTGTGGAAGATCGTTTCACCTTCCGTTGCTCAGATGGTATTAACTTCTCTGAACGCCACTTCTTACCTATAGTCATCATTCCAGCCAATGACGAGAAGCCGGAGATTTTCATCCGGGAGTTTGTGGTAATGGAGGGCATGAGTCTGGTCATTGACACACCAATTCTGAACGCGGCTGATGCTGACATCCCTGGGGATGAGCTGCACTTTGAGATCATCAAAAAACCTAAACACGGTACAATAGTTCAGCAGCTCAGCACTGGCACTGTCCCTGTGGAAAAATTCAACCTGGAACAGATCAAAGAGGCATCCAACATTGTCTATGAACACGATGACTCAGAGACCAAAGAGGACAGCTTTGAAATCAGACTCTCAGATGGGAAACATACAGTGGAAAAAAATGTTCTTATCATGGTTATTCCTGTTGACGATGAGACACCAAGGATGGCTATAAATGATGGCCTTGATGTTGAGATTGGAGAGACAAAAGTCATCAGCAACAGTGTTTTGAAGGCCACAGATCTTGACTCTGAAGACAAAGAGCTGACATATGTTGTGCAGTACGGCCCAGGCCAAGGCTACCTTCAGCGTATCAGCAAGTTTGGTGATGTTTTAGGTAATATCACCCTTGGGATGAACTTCACACAGGACGAAATCGACAAACAGCTCATTCAATATGTACACACAGGCCAGGAGGGAATCCGTGACCTGCTGAAGTTTGATGTCACAGATGGCATCAATCCCCTTATTGACCGTTACTTTTACATTAACATCGGAAGCATTGACATGGTCTTTCCAGATGTAATCAACAAAGGTGTGACTCTAAAAGAAGGAGGGAGAGTAACTCTTACCACTGACCTCCTCAGCACCACTGACATTAACAGTCCTGATGAATTCCTTGGCTTTAGCATCACAAGAGCACCTAGTAGAGGCCACTTAGAGAGCACTGACCACCCAGGTGTTCCCATTTCCACCTTCACCCAACTGCAGCTTGCTGGCAACAAGATCTACTACATCCACACCTCTGATGATGAGATGAAAATGGACAGTTTTGAGTTTGAGGTGACAGACGGTTACAATCCTGTCTTCCGTACCTTCAGAGTGTCCATCACTGATGTAGATAATAAGAAACCCGTCTTGACAATAAGCAAACTTGTTGTGGAGGAGGGAGAAAGCAAGCTCATCACGCCATTTGAGTTGACAGCTGAGGATCGGGACACCCCAGACAACCTATTGCGATTTATAGTCACCCAGGTGCCAGTACATGGGCAGCTGCTTTTCAACAATACCAAACCAGTCACAACTTTTTCCAAGCAAGACCTAAATGAGAACCTTATCAGCTATAAGCACGATGGCACTGAGACCAGCGAAGACAGCTTCTCCTTCACTGTCACAGACGGCACTCATTCCGATTTTTATGTCTTTCCTAACACTGTGTATGAGACACGCAAACCCCAGATGATGACCATTCACATCAACACTGTGGACAACGGTGTGCCCCAGATTGTTGTTAACAAAGCTGCTGCCTCACTGAAGGTCCTCCAAACAAACCACCTGGGCTTCGTGATCACCAGCAAGGCCCTTCGAGCAGAGGACCGCGACAGTTCCCAGAGGGTCCTGAAATACATTGTGTCTGAGGCTCCTCTGCATGGCTTTATCATAAACACTGCCCTGGGCAACGACAGCATCAAGACCTTCACACAAGGTAAGCCAGTGTCACACTAAAATCTCTTAACAGAGTTTTGAAAATTTAAGCTGCACTTATAAATATTTTATATTAACACTGGATTAAATCACCATATGTAATATGAAAAAGGTCATTTACCACCTGACTCTGCAGTAACCCTAACTTCTACATAGCATTCTTTTGGTTTCATGGCCTACAATTGAACTGTTACCACTCTCACCTCGTTCCCAGCTATTGCAGGCAGTGATGAGAGCTTTATTAAAGCTCTAACAAGCTCTAACAAACCCAAAGTTAAGACAAGAAATTCACTGTCAAATAATCAAATAATACTTGATTATATGAATATAATAATACTATTAATAACAGTACTAATATGACTGCAACTACTACTAACAATCATCATCATAATAACTGTAGATTATAGTTATAACTTATAGAATATTTAGATTTTGCTTAAAACAATTATGAATGCTTCAGAACATGTCTCATATGGCCCACTTTAATTGCAGCCTAAGGGTTGTAACTAAAACCTTGTAAAAGTGGCTTAGTCGTCACAGCTATCTTACCTAACGTTTTCAGCTAACACTCTATCTCTCATACCATATCAACAGCTGATATCGATGACATGAAGATCTGTTATGTGCTGTTGGATGGGAGCAACGCCACAAGTGATATCTTCTACTTCACAGTTGAAGACAAAGGTAGGAATCCATTAATATATCAAACTTGCAGGCATTGTCACCAAACCGAGGACCATTACTTAGGAATAATTTGCCTGAAGGCTGTCCTCAAACTTTATCTGTCTTTTAATGGCTTCTTAAAATTGAAACTTCCTGCTCTCTGTCAATCCCCAAGTGTTTGCATCACAAAGACTTAAGGCAGTTGGCCATGACTGACACCCAGTATAGAGCCGCCATCTCTTTTCACCTCACTGGAAAGGGTAGCAGGTTTAAAGGACAGGGTCAAAGGGGACCTCAGCCAAATACTGACTGTGGGTTGGTTAAAGTGAAAGAGCTGGGACTACCTCATGCTCTAAATTGTATTGTTAAGGAACAATAGGATCCTTTCCCCCAGGACACTTTTCTGAGTTTTCAAATGTCCCCCTTTCATCCTTTGCTTGAAACTTGAAATGTGTAAAGGTATGCATGATGCGCTTTCTTCTTGGAATCAGTCACACAAAAAACATGTTTCAGTTTGTCCTTAAAAATGTAAATGTGTAAAAATTAACAATATTTTATGAATGTTATGATTGTAGGAATACTGGGAATTTCTACATAACCCACTCAATGCATTCAATGGGATTCAAATGAAGAGATTATGTTTTCTAGTCGCTATTTTCTGCTTTACAAGCCATCAACATCCAATACGGTCCTTTACATTTCAGTAACTCTGCCATTTCCTGAATATTATATTTCCTAAAAATCATAAAAACCCTGACATAGGAGCCTAACTTTTAAAACATTATTAATATCAATAGGTATAACATGACAGGTCAGTCGTCTTCTCATTTAACATATCTGTGAACATGTTCTTATCCTGTTTATCCTAAAGAATTCTCTTAAATGCACCAGATATGCTTGGTACAGACATGACGGTATAATGTATAAGCTCTGTGGCCTGTCCCCTCTAACTTTTATGTAGATTTACATGAACAGCATTATAAATATAGCAAATGCAAAGCAATAAAAATGCAACAGGTGGCCTTTGCCTTTTAAGCATCAGCTATAAAATACAAAACAAGATTTGGAAATGCAATCAATGCGGTAGGGAAAGTTTGGTCTATAATTATGCAGGATTGAGGGCCATGTTGGTGATAATACCACCATCCCCATCAGGGCCATTGAGATGGCAGGATTGGGAGGATGTTTTTTTTTTAATTACTGTCTTTTGTCAGCAAAGTGAAGCCTCTTATTAGCCCGACTGGATCCTAGTAATCAACTTTTTCCCTAGACATAAGTGAAGTAGATAATCATTTTTTAATGAGGGTCAGTAGCTCTGACATTGATTGAAATAGCACAGCTGTTATTATTCTTAATTCTACATTGGTCACCAGTATTGTTATTAATGTGTCTATACATTACATTTGTGATCTATTAATCTGCCTGAAGCAATGCTGCTTAGCTTTTCTGTCTTTAAGTGGAGGTTAAACCAACGGAAGGGAACGCAAAGGCTTCAATTAGCTCAACAGTCCTTTTTCTGTTTGCTTTCATACGTTGTTTAAGCTTCCAGCCAACTCAGCTGAACCAGGTGCAGCGGTGCAGGCTGGGACATAAAACAAAACCGTGTTTCTACGTGAACCCAGTTCACATGTAAAGGCCACAGGCAGTTCACACCACAACAAACCACACACACACATAGCCACACATCAACAACAACAACAAATACACAGGCACACCTGAAAAAAAGATCAAATAACAGATAAAAGCAATTTAAGCCAACCGGTGAATCACTAATGTGAAGTGTTGAGGGGGTGACTCCTGGGGGAGGTGGCATTATCCTGGACATGTAGGGACATGCAGGTGGAGAGCACGTTGATGGTCAGCCTATCTGCTTATAAATCTAAGTAGGTGAGCTGTTTGTGTGGGAAGCAAACCTCGCAGTCATTAGAGATTTGCACCCAAGATTATCCCCTGAAACTGGTCTCTGTCATCACACCCTTTCCTGATCCTAAAATTTGAATGGAACTGAATATTTTTAAGATAAATGTTTGCTCACACCATAAAACGCGATTACAATTCATAATTCAAAAGTTTGAAATCAATCCAAATAGTGGCTAATTCTTTGGTGTTTAGAATAATTTTGAAAACACACTTAGAGAAGAGTGTGACAAAGAGCGACAGAAAAGTAAACTAGTGCTGGATCTAAACAGAGACAGTCCTTGCAAAATGTCCACAATGATTGTATGAGCTTTAAACCTCCCTCATAGACAGTGATTACTTTTTTTCTACTCTAAATCATTCTGTTTCCTTGACACAGCATTTCCAAAACTATTTAGCTAAGTACATTCTTATGTTTAACACAGCTTGAGTGTCACCTCATTTTAGATAATACCCCTCCGATGTACTGATATGGGCAGCTGCTTAAGGGTCTTAGCAGTCTTTAAAAGGTACCTGCCACTACATGCACTGCACTGATGCTTCTTCACAAGTCAAGAATACACACACACACACACACACACACACACACACACACACACAGACACACACACACACACACACACACACACACACACACACACACACACACACACACACACACAAATAAAGACAGTCCAAATTATTAATGTAACTTATCCTCTTGGAGTAGTATAGCAGTTTGGCATACCATATAAGGCTTAAATGCTGCATGTCACATTTATGTTTCTGCAATTGTGAATATGTGTGTGAATGTATGTAATCAGAGGCTTGACTGTGCTGTGTGTGTGTGTGTGTGTGTGTGTGTGTGTGTGTGTGTGTGTGTGTGTGTGTGTGTGTGTGTGTGTGTGTGTGTGTGTGGCTAAGCACAGCTGAAGTGTGTCTATTAGTGAGAGGTCAGTAGTAGACATTTAGTTTCACACCAAGAGACCTGCTGGTCAGCAGTTCAATTCCAGACTCTGAGGAGAAAGTTAGTGTAGCTCTTATCAAGTCAGGAAACATTAGGCAGACATTTTGGATTATCGGCTCTTTGCAGAAATGTGTTGGAGCTCGGAGGTGCATAAATCATTCACGTGACAGAAGCAGAAATAACAATGAGTGAACCTGAGGAAGCTGCAATGCGGAATGCAGCGTTTGCTCACAGATGTGTGGGTTGTGTACGAATAAATAAATTACAGTAATTAAGTCTTACATATACTCCCATTTTACATTAGCAAATATTAGTCTATATAGATCATATTTACTGTTTGATAATTTACAACACATTTAGCTTTGTCTCATGAAGTCCATAATTATAGCAGCATTTTATAATTTCCTAAGAAGCTTATACATGTGATGATCTGATGAGCCACAAAGGCCCTTATCTCAGAACTCTTTGTTGTGGTGTACTAGCTGGAGAGAGAGATGAAGGATTGACTAATGGGCCGAGAAATTCTCGCAAAACAGTTAAGAAAACAAACTTAACTGTCTTGTCCTGTGGCAGTGACCGTAAACACAAACTATAGTTCAACTTGGGTAATGTTTTCTGTCTGCTGGAAATTGCTATTGGAAAAGCAATAACCTACATGCAAATGACCAGGTCAGAAACTCCCTACAGCCATTCAAAGTGTAGGCAATAAATACTTGTTTTTACAAGTGGATACACAGCTCACATATATCCTTGTCTATAAGGCATGGGCCCAGTGAGCCACAGGCCAAGTGAAGAAACCCTTATTTACTGTCAGACGGGTTGAGACGTCTGACGTCTTAGGACGAGGATAATATATTTATGTCAGATCTTTAGACTTTGGAGTGTACTGGTCTACAGAAACACTGCCTCTGCTTGCCAATCTTAGGTGCAAGATTGCCTCAGATTTCATAGCAGTACTAATCAAACTCAACTGATTAACAGATGAGAAAAAAAAGAAAGAACAGAGCCTCTACATTCAGATAAGTTGACTCGGCCTCTGTGCTCTTTCCAATAGCAACAATATAGTCTTCCAGCTCTGGAGAGGGATCATAGACCCCAGTGGGTCGAGTGTTATGTGATCATTCAGAGCTGGGAGAGGAATGCACTTCCTTGAAGACTCCAGACTCCAGGGCCACAGACAGAGCAAGGTCTGGAAGTGAAGTGGTATCCCGAGCAGACAGGTGTGTACGTGAGTGGGAAGGCTCCAGGGGGATCCCCTTTCAAAGCCCTCCGTCACCCCACTCCCAGCTCCGCAGAAATCCAACCCAATCTCAGATAGCCCGATAACCTGTAGTCTTCCACTGCGGAGGTGCCGGCTCTGGAGGGGCACTTCCCAAGAGTGTGCAATGAAACCAAGAAAGGAAACATTTATTAAAAAGAGGTAGAAAATGTGAAATTTGTGTACAGTGCAGTGGGTGTACTCTGTTGTACAGTAGGACTGCATGCTGACTGATACAGCCATGTTACACCCCTACTTCCTAACTGTGTTTTGGGATCTTACATGTCACCCATGTCAACAGTCACCAGGAGATTTACTGGCTAATGGTGCCACAGTCGTGGCCCCCCTGTGACTAGAAGCTGAGGCCTCTTACTCCCCCTCCACCACAACCCTCTCTGTTGTCACTCTCCTTCTTTCCCTTCCTTTAAGACCCTTTCATGGTAGTACTATTCTTTTTCTTTGGTGTGTTCCACTTTTTGACCTCTTCTCCATTTCTTTACCTTTCTCTTTCCTCTCAGCGGTTTCCCCATATCCCCTTCAATCAACCATGGTATCACCTTGTTATCTGTCTTTCTGTCTCTTTTTGGCTTTTTTTCTTCAGCCTTGATTTATGGTGGTTGGAGGGCTGCAGGGAGTTATGATGTACGGCTATTCTTATCTGCTCTCATATGGCAAAGCTGTTGCTGCTCCTAGCCAAGTTGTCATTGAGTTACTCGCTTTCCTTTCCTTGTCCTTCTTTTTAGCCATGCTAGCGGCGTGGCTCCTGGGATGGCAACTGTCGGATGTCAGTCCACCACTTTTGAATCAGATTTGTTAGAGACCAATCATGGTTCCATGGATGTATCCATGGTGACCATAGGATGTATCCTACTGACTTTGGTGATACCATGACTTTTCATTTTGTGCCACCAGGTTGACAATTGTGGTTTTGACTGAAATAGCTTGACAACTATTGGATGACTTGTCATGAAGTTTGCTACATACATTAATGTCCCCCTCAGGATGAATTCTAATATATTAGGTCATCCCTGAACTTTCCACATCTGCGCATTCTGCCATGGTACACATTTGGACAATGTTTATGAAAAGTCTTTTGGTTTATGTCTTCCTTTTTTGCATCCTTATTCATCACATAATAGTCTGACAAAAGATTCCCAGTACCACATCTGTTATGTTATTAGATTTCAAGTGTTGCAAGCATCTGTCACCATATCAAGTATGTGGCAAGCAAGGGTCAAAGATGTGGCTCTCATTCCCTGTCAAATTATGATTTGTAACATCCTGCGATAACTTCACTCTCCTGAACTGAAGCAGCAATTGAGCCACTGGGATGTGTCAATTTACAGCACATGCTGTCGCTGTCCGGATGGAATGATAAGTTATTAATACATATAATCATGCAGCATTCTTAACATGAATTCTTTGGAACACAGAGAGAAAGCTAAGCTTTCACTATTTGAAAAATCTCGTCTTACACTTATTAAGATGTTAAACAATCAAAATAAAGAAACATTCTTCTGTTTTTATTCACGTTTGACATTTCCATGATTTAATAGACCATACTTAAAAAAAAATAGTGGCATTTAAATACAGAGCTGACCGGAACCTCCCCAGTATTTATATCAACATGATTAATGAGGAAATGTAATAATGGTGATGGTTGTCACCTGATGAGGATATTCTTAGAAGGTTGCTCTTCCTTGCATCATGCTGGTGAACGTCAAAGCCTCATACTGACCTTCATCTTCAGTGATGTCTCCGGCCTGTCCCACTATTCACTGCATCTATGTATGGTGCAGGGCAGGCAGCACTGCTGTGTAAATTTGAGCTGATAAAGAATGTGCTGTCAAAAGACGCTGCTGCAGGAAAAATCTCAGGCTGTAATGCCCTGTGTATGTTTTGAAGTTGTTTTGCAGGTATTAGATACTTGAATTTTTCTGAAGACCACTCTTTCGCTGAGTCATTCTGCCATGCTAAAATATTTCACAATTTCACATCTTGGTGTTTTCTGACACTGACTTTTAGTTTTTTTGTTAAATACTGCACCAAAATACCTGCATGTGTCACATTGTAGCAGGCCACTATGTGACTTGCTGCACTAAAATAAGTAGAGCACCTTTTAATGAAGGTTTGAAAAGGATCCAGTTGCTCTCACTCATGCCGTAAAACAGAAAAACATTATCATACTCCTTAAATATTCATCCCCTGCCCTTGTCAGTGGTTAGCATCAATCACATTGAAGCTAATTTATGAAATAGCTGCTAACAGGGACATTTAGGAACACGTGCGGCCTATAAAACTTTACATCCCAGCAGAAATTATGATGATTGTCAGTTTGAAAAGCTAATGGAA
The DNA here is from genome assembly GCA_023566125.1 of Zingel zingel. Classification (NCBI taxonomy): domain Eukaryota; kingdom Metazoa; phylum Chordata; class Actinopteri; order Perciformes; family Percidae; genus Zingel; species Zingel zingel. The sequence goes on from CM042317.1 coordinate 18,077,933, forward strand.
ACGTGAGCTGAACCAGGGAGCTACTGTATGTATTGGATTTGATGGCCAGTTTAATATAGTATGTGTGTCGTAAAAATTGTAATAAATTAGCCCATCCATCATGTCGAAAATCTATTTTGACTTTAATGTTTGCCACTATTTTTCTCGCAGGCTTTTAACTCATCTATTTTGAGCATATTTAAACATTTTCATGTCTTTCTAGTCTAGTTGTTGGGTTCCTTGTTGGGAAGTCTGGCTTCTTGATTATTCCTTTATTTTCTTGAGACTCATGCCAGCTTCAGCCTCAGTGTCCGACAGCATGTATTAAAAAGAAGTTGGAGAAAGGGAGATTCCCCTCTCTCTTACACTGGTGTAAACAATGTGGCGGCAGGCAGGGAGGCATGCCATGGTGGTAGATCTGGCCCACCCAGACTGTGGCCTGCTGTCCCTCTTCGTTGTCCATCCCCTCAGCGAACAAAGCCGACACAGGGAGGAAGGGGACCATGGAGGGGGGAGGAGGTTTGTGGAGTACAGCTGTCACTCTGCTCCACCAAATCTGGGAGTCTGGCGGGAAGGAAGAGAGAGACACATAGGCGGACAAAGACAGAGAGACAGAGCAAGATCTGTGAATGAGATACATTCAAGTCCCTGGGAAGGCTGAGGAAGAACTAGGAACAAAAAAGGATATTAAATTAGCATTTTGACTGACAGTAGTTATTCTAGGCAAAAGTAACCACATGTACTGCTTGTACAGCAAAGAAATAGCACATTTTGACCACACAGTGTAATAAACCCACTGAGTTCAAGGAAAATGGCAGATGTTACTTATTCAGTGGTCTCCTCAGGCCTGTTGACTAAAATGTGGTGTGGGCATTCATTAGGTTCTGAAGGTTATTTGCCTATTAACGAAAAAAGGAAACTTAATATATATACGATTGAAGGATTATTGTTAACCTTGGAAAATGCACTTTGACAAACAATAAAGGACAAGATTAGCAAACTATCAGCTGATGCCACAAGATGTGACTGAAAGCTCTGGTGCATTTCCAGTAATAGGCTATATTGTGCTAATATTGAGCTGTCTCTCAAACCAAAAGGAAATGTAATGTTTAATTATAGCAATGACAATGAGTAAATTCTGTTTAGATTACAATTAAATTACCAGCAGTTAAATGTCGTGTCGTATGTAAAAATTTGTTATATGATGACCATTTGTGCATATCCATTACGTCATTTCACATGTCATGTTACACCTTTGCCTCCAGTTCACATGCACATATCAGGTGGCACTTTTTCAGTCATCGGTCATTGCTATGTTTTTGACCAAGTCAGGTTCAGGAGTCCCTCATCAGTGTTCATATATTCTTGACAATATGTTTGACTATTTCTAATAAAATGAACTAAACTAAAAAGTGTTTTAAATCTAGGTACAGCAGTACAGAAACATATACATCAACACAACTATGACAAACAAGTGCTACATTATTCTAAATCTCTTAAAATCCATTTTTGTGTTCACTGGTGTCTGTTATTCAGCACAATATAGTCTAACAGTCTATGAAATACCAGTGCAATAATTGTGTTCTTGTCTCATTCATACAAACTCCATTGTTTTACTCCTTGTGGCGATGCAGAAACTAAAGCTGCCTGATTGCTCGATGCCAAAACAGAGACAGCTTTTCGTCTCGGCCGTGTTCATTTGATAATCCTCACTGATAGCTACTGACTAAGCTTCTCCTCATATCATCTCCAAATAGGGCCGGCTGCCAGGACATACTTTCTCCAGCACAGAAACAATCTGATAATTGTAGTTCTTCTTTTTTTGTAACTGTACATCAGGCCACAACAAGGAGTCTTCTAGTTGAGATGTGGATTTGATTCTTTCTTGGTTTAACAGGTTCATGACATGTGAAGCAGTGCAGATTGAGTCTTTATCAGTCAGGAGTTTATTCAGAATACAGTAACTGTCTAAAGTTGTTTCTGCACAAAATAAAACTAAGTCCTACTAAATGTTTTATGCATCTACTGTTTAAACACCTAAAGAATCCGCGGCGAGCAAAAACAGATATGATACATGTTCCCTGTATTTTTAGCCATGACAGTTGGAAACCTGAGCATGGAGCCTGATCAACGGTAGCTGTGCCCATTGGGCTCTGCTGCTCCATGTTGCCTGCCTTTAACAAGGCGTGGGCTTCACTACTGAAGTACATGCATTCAAATGTCTGTCTGTGTGTGGAAGGTGGCAGATAGAAGAAGTATTACTGCAATTATTTGAATTTAAGATCGTCTTTAGTCTACTCATGCCAGAAGAGATGTGGTTGAGTACTGTCATTGTCCCAGAAAATCCACTTGTTGCTATCAGTTTCATCTGACCATGCTTCTGTGAGTAGGGTCTACCCCTGTGGGGACTCGGCCTGGTTTGGCTTCAGTGTTGACATGTGGGTTTGAGGAAGTGGCACCCTTCTCATGCTGAATACGCACTCTCAACCCCCCTGTTTTTTCATTGTCCCCAGTCACATAGCATAAAAACAGCAGCCTCTTTCTTCCTCACTGAGGCAAAACTGAGCTCAATGCTGGTTTATTGTGTGGACAGGGAGAAGCTCCTTGCCATTGTTCTCTATTTACTTTTTATTCAAGCTTGAAAAATGTTCTGTTCACCTGTGTGTTTTATAATTTCTGAAACATGTATTACACTTAATTAAAAAACTATTTGCTTCTGACCCAATAAAGTTTCTTCACTTCTCTGACTACTTTAGCAGAGTTAGGTCAGCAGGGCCGCTGCCAGTGTGACCAGCCATGCAAGACTAAAGAGAGACCACCTAAAATATCTGAGCCAAAGAACCACTGAGCTTGACCCATTTCACATCAGAAGTCATAGGTCACCAGGCTCTTCTCACTGAAGGATAAGACATGAGGGCCTTTTGCCACTGTTGTTAAAAAAGCATTCAGATTATGTAGCAGAACCCATAATCTTACATATCTCTGAAGCAGCAAGTTCCAAGTCAATGACCAAAACTGAGCTGACAGTTTGAGGGATTACGTGAGTCATGAGATAGTATGGATTAAGGACAGGATTGGGTCTAAAATTGTGGATCAGTGGCAGGTGACTCTGAGCTTTGAGTGTTTTGTTCAGATGTGTGTTTTATGAGAACGGCTTTTTTCACAGATGATAAAGAGGTACTAAATCAAGATGATAAAGAGGTACTAAATCAAGTTTATAAAGTGATAAATGATTCAAGTAGTGGGATGTAGTCCCATAGTGTAGTGGGATAACGAAAGGCTGTAGTTTAAGAAAGGGGAAAGTTGTTAGAAGTATGTCTTTGTGGTCACTAATGGAGCAAAAAGAAGCCTCACTGCTCTCACTTAAACTTCACCTTGTTCAAGAGGGAGAGCAACAGAGCGTGGACATGATGGGGTGACACAGATTTACAAGAGGTCAGCTCATTAAAGAAACCATACTATGACAGAAATTTTCCATAAACAGACGATATATATCTATGTTTGCACATGCCCCATTTAGGATTGAGAATACGAAACAGCATTATGCAGATGGTGGATGTGAATTGGAAGAAATGAGAAGAAAGGCAAATCTTTTTGAGGCCCGGTAAAGTGAGGTCTAGGAAAGCCCTGGCATTAAGTTATCATGTTTCCCTTCCAAAATTAAAATGCCCCTTTTGATTCCTTGTTATCCCTGAGCCCAAAGCAGATTGCAGTTTATATGCCTCACTGGCTCCTAACATGAACAAAATAGTTTCCTCATTGTACTGTGCTGTGGAGGAGGTCTAAATGAAGCATTAGGCAAGGCAAGGCAGCTTTATTTGTATAGCACATTTCAGCAACTTTGAATTACCCTGTTGCAATAAGCTTTTTTTCTGTCTTTAGGTGGAAACAAACTAAAGCCTCAGCCATTCCGGCTCAACTGGGCCTGGATATCTCTGGAGAGGGAATACTATTTAGTGGATGAGGACGCCAAATTCCTGGAGGTCACACTCAAACGCAGAGGCTACCTGGGAGAAACCTCCTTCGTCAGTAAGTGTTGACAGTCTTTATATTTTAAATAATGACTAATAATACTAACTATATACTTTATATGTATGTACTATATATAGTGACTTTAACTAAGATACGATAATATAAGATAGATAAACCTTTATTGTCATTGCACATACAATGACCCATACAACGAAAATTGTGAGTGCAACTGTAGGTGCATTAAAGATACACAATAAATAGCTAAAAACACGAATAATTTAAGACATAAAAAACACTGGACAGGAAAAATATTCCACATGGTGATGGTATGATTATTGTAATATTATTGTGGTATGATAAAGGCATGTTATTGGTTTGGATCTGTGTTAAGTGTTCAATGGCCCATGGAAAGAAACTGTTTGTTCTGGATTTTATGCTCCTGTACCTCCACCCAGAGGGAAGCAGGCTGAGCTAAGGATGTCATAGAGATAGAATTGTTATATTTATGGATTAGTTATAGTAAGAGTTCTCAACAAAAAAGACATTTTATGTTTCTTATTTTTCTCTGGTTTCCTGTCAGCAATAAACTGATATGATGATGACACTACACAACATGCCCTTATTAAACTGACAGTTTAACAAAGGATTATTGCCCCTTAAACTGTTTCCTTCAACTGTATTATGTTATTTTTGTGCCATTTAAATGGCCAGCATTGCTATAAAACATCAGCATAGCCCTCTCATTTAAAATCGCTGCAGATTCATGTTAATCTGCAGGATGTCCTAAGTATATCCCTACACTTAAACTGGAGATAACTCCAAACCAACACTAATAACAATGTTTTGCAAATCTTTTGTCTTCTTGTTTGACTGGCGCTCCATTTCCTCCCTTGTCTGAAAGAGGTCTGATTGAGAGCACATATAACCTTTCCTGGTAAAGGTCACAAGGAAATGTCAACATGCTGGTCTGTTTGGCTGCATCACACTTGCATGCGACAGATTTATGACAACATATGTTACTTACATGTACACTTCTGTCTTTGAAGAGGCAAGTAGATTGTAAAGGAACAAACAAGTAACATTATAGATGCAAATTGTATAAACCCAAGAAATGTGCTGGAAAAAATACATGTACGTTGACTTTAGTGGTTTTTGACAGACAGAATCCATTCACCACCCCTACTGGCCTAAAATAGCGTTAGGGTTAAAATGAAAGAAGGTAGATTGACTTCTGTTGTTTTTTACATCAGACAGAATCTATTCACCATACTAAAATAGTGCTCTCACAACTCTCATAGCTACTTAAATCAGCAATTCAATCTCTTTTCACTTGGAGCTACACACATGTACATCTCTGTCCTTCAGGTATTGCCACCAAGGATGGGACAGCTGAGAAAGACAAAGACTTCCGTGGCAAGGCCCAGAAGCAGGTCCAGTTCAACCCCGGCCAGACTACGGCAACCTGGAAGGTGAAGATCTTCACAGACCAGGAGTTTGAGACCTCGGAGACTTTCGAGATACAACTGTCAGACCCGGTCATGGCTGTGCTAGAGTTTCCTGACACCGCAACAGTCGAGATTGTGGATCCTGGAGATGGTAGGAATCTAAGAATCAAGTTTATTTAAACAAAGCCTCACCACCATAACTGCTGTCTTTTTAATTGAAAGACTTACTGTAAATAGATGTATTATTGCATGAGAGCAGTTCTTATACACGGCTTCTCATCATTTGTGTTTTCTTTTCCAAAACAGAATCCACTGTCTACATTCCTCAAGCAGAGTTCAAGATAGAGGAGGACGTTGGAGAGCTTTTAGTGCCGGTGCGGCGCTCAGGAGATGCCAGCCAGGAACTCATGGTTGTTTGTTTCACTCAGCAAGGTGAGATTAACCTGTTTGTAATTATTGTGGCTGTGGCTCAGGAGGTAGGGCAGTTTTCCTTTTTTGTGTGTGTGTGTGTGTGTGTGTGTGTGTGTGTGTGTGTGTGTGTGTGTGTGTGTGTGTGTGTGTGTGTGTGTGTGTGTGTGTGTGTGTGTATGTACACTTAAGTTTAAGTTGTCTTTCAAAAGAGACATGGATTACAAAATGATGACAAAATAAGTACAGAATATCAAAAGTTCCAAGATTACACTTACCAATAAATGGTAATTAAAGTGAAGGTAACATAAAATGTAAACGTGGGAAGCTACTTTTTCTTATACGTCCATTTTTTTATTGTTCTCTATGTATTTTGACATATTGAAACAGTTGTTTAGCTGTACTACATTGCCTTTATTATTTTCATTTACTATTTTAGCTATTTTTATTTATTATATTAAAGTAACATTCTCTTTATGTTTGTATTGTATAACCTTTTCTCTTTTGCATCCTATGACTTTATGCTGCTAGCAACCCAACAATGACAACTGAAGTTGAATCTCCTGTCCTCTCTCTGTTCCCATAATTCCTCAGCCACCGCCACTGGCACCATACCCAGCACTGTGCTGTCCTACTCTGACTACATCACCCGACCTGAGGACCACAACAGTGTGCTGCGTTTTGACAAGGATGAGCGGGAGAAACTCTGTCGCATCATCATCATTGATGACTCCCTGTATGAGGAGGAAGAGAGCTTCAACGTCAGCCTCAGCATGCCTATGGGCGGCCAGGTGGGCGCCAACTTCCCTACCGCCAAGATCACCATCTTGGCAGACAGCGATGATGGTGAGTGAAGTCGGTGTTGGATGAGCTTGTTCCATTCTCTCACCCCAGAAAACTTATAGATAGATGTGGTTACAGTGCTGCTGACATCGTGGTGGCAGCTGTGGGTGATCCTGTTGCTCAGAGCCCCTTTGATGCTCTATTTTGCCATTTTGGTACACTATTAATCCACCAAAAGTGCACAGGCGGCACAATAGTCGCCGAAACAAAAGCCCTGGATTCTGTACTTGCCTTAGTGGCTTTACAGTATTTTCAGGTCCATTACCCTTTCTGTGCCTGGGTCTAAAGCTTTGTTTACCCACTCTGCTTCATTTATCCACCATATTCTGTCTGCCTGTGTCTGTCTGTCTGAATGTTTAAAACAAGATAACAATAGACAGGTTTTGAGATGGAGAATGGCGGCCTCAGTTGATGTTATGCTACGCTGTAGCCTGTCTAACAGATAAAAGGGCTTTAAAACCTCACTGTGCTCCTCAAGCGACCCCCAGTCCTCATTGGCATTCAGGGGAGCTCAGGGGAAACAGAGGGCATGCCTTTGTCTGCAGGGACCAAAAGGCAGGTGGTGGAGAGAGAGGGACTATTGTGCAGGGAATCCAACTGACTGGCATGTTTTTACTCTTTCCCCTGTTTGATGGTATTCAAGGCTACATTGCCTGTTTCTGTTAAGGCTCTGACACACCAACCAGACGGCCGACCATCGGCAGTCGGACTGATCAGTCAGCTCCCGTCTCCCAGTGTTGGTCAAAAAAGTGCCTCGGAACACACCGAAGCGACGCCGACTTCAGCGAATACGTCTCCATAACAGCAGGCGGCGCTAATCTGTATTGTCGCCCAAAAAATGAAAACCGGAAATGACGGAACATCTCTCTAGACCTAGTAAACACAGAGCACGCTGTCGTCAGTCATTGTTTTCATCAGAGAGTGTTGATAGTAGTCAAGAAGGATCGTTGTTGTCATTATTCACTGAACAGAAGAAAATACGATGGCTAGTAATAAGAAGATACTGGCGGTTTTCTCGTGCACTGATTCGCTAGTCAAGGGCTAGCACTCCACCAATCAGATTAGTCATTGAGTCCGACTGCCCACCGGCCAAAATGAAGTCCGACGGCTCCTCCGGCCGACGGATCCTCCGGCTGACGACGGCACGGAACACACACGACAGACTCGAGTCACCGACCTCGCCAGACTGTCCGACGGCCGATAATCGGGTTGGTGTGTCAGCGCCTTTAAAGATATAAGTTTAGCAGCAGCTAACGTTAACCTACTGTTAGCTAGCAGCTGGAGTAAACACAGTTAAAATGCTGACAGCTAAACGGTGTAAAGTGAGATTGTATTTCACTCTAGAGGATTCTAACACCAGACTGTAGCGGCCATTGTCTGAAAAACACAGACTCAGCCTCGCCTCGCCAGCTTTGTGGTGCATTCAAAGTTATTGTAAAATACCCTTTTCCCATCCAGTGGTTGTTTTCGCCGTTTTGTGCAGTTTTTTTTAAGCTATAAATCACTAATACATCGTTGATTTGATTTACTCCATCAAAGAAAATGACAATTTGTAGCCCCAAAGTTTTAAAAAAAATTGTTGAGGCCCTTCTTGTCTTTCTTTTGCTACCAGTAATAGCAGTCATTTTGTCTTCCTCACCTTTCTCCTCTATATCTCCAACCTTCCAAGAGGCAAATTTTCTGGACTTGCTTGTTATAGTGACAGACGTCCTCGCGGAGAAAGCATCCCTCCCGAACAATTTGGAACAGGAGTACAATTGAACTTTATGTAAAAATAATCAGCGTGCATTCCCAGACGTAAAGAGACAAGAGAAGACTCCTCTGTGTAAACCTCTATTGTGGTTTTACTTCTTGGTGGGTCCTGAAGTAACACCCCATCATAAATCTGGTTCAGAGAGTGTGTGTGTGTGTGTGTGTGTGTGTGTGTGTGTGTGTGTGTGTGTGTGTGTGTGTGTGTGTGTGTGTGTGTGTGTGTGTGTGTTTGTGTGTGAATCCATCTGCCTGTCTGAGTAAACTTGTGGTTTGGACTCTTGCCAACATCGAGTCTCCATTGTTACTGTATTTGTTTGGCTCTTCCTCCCACTGATATTTAAGGTTACCATGTTGGCACTCATTGCCCCATATAACCCCCCTTCTCATTCTCCCTTGTACTAAATAGCTGCCTTGGAGGCGGTGAGGCATTGAAAGAGTGCCAGAAATCCATCCTTCAGCATCAGTTGCCTGTTGCAGCATCTGTCAAATTCTAAATCTAGATCTGCAAATTCTGATTAAGCACCAATAACTGAGAACAACTCTGTGTTTTAGCCTATGGTCATCAAACAACATTTATATAGACAAAATAAAATATATCTGTATTTTGATCGTTCTAAAGTTAAATTGCAATATCCCAAACTCATTCATTGCCACACATGGTCTATATATATATATATATATATATATATATATATATATATATATATATATATATATATATATATATATATATATATATATATATATATATATATATATATATATATGTCAACATCAGCCACAGCCACAATTCAACTTTTCATTTGTAAGAAGAATAATGTTTTGTTTCTTCTTTCAGTTCTGTCTAATGTGGACAACTTTGGGGTTGCCAAGTTGTGAAATAATACTGCTGAAGTTCTTTAATTCATCAGGATTGATCAGGGTGGATTATTGCAAACAGCCTTTATTAATGCATTTTAATCATTTATAACTGCAGATTTGATAGTTTATTAGAAATGAGAAACCCTGAGCATTTATTAATATATTACCAATATATAATCCTGCATAATTACCAAAAACACACATTTACTAATTACTACTTACAAACCCTTTATCAAGGGTGCCTTTTTTTAAATCGGCAACATAATTTACACTGAAAATGTCTCTGTCTCTCTGTCTGTCTTTTCTCTTTCTTTTCCTTAGTTTATAGTCCAAAAAGCTAAAGTTCTGAGTTTGTGCTGCTATCAGTGGATCTCTAAGAGCACTGACGGAACACAGTGTGATGAAAACACGCTTTATACAGAAGTGAGAAGAGATGAATTGACAATGTGTTCCAGGGGTCTGAATTCTTGCCCTTTGCCTTGCAAAGTGGAGGGTTACCTCTCTGTCTCTGCCAAACCGTCGCCATACTGCTTATCAGCTGCTCTATCATCAGAAACTGGGAACATCCCTTCACTCATGCACACACAAGCACACGCCTTATTCTTCAGGTGTATCCTCGGCCCTTTGGCGTTGAGTTCAGACAGAGCTGTCTGGATTTAGATAAGTGGGGGAGGAAGGTTGAAGGAGAACAGGATAAGAGGGATGACAGCTCTCTTCCTGTGCTGAGTCAGAAAATTAGGGAGTTTGCTCAGCCATTCATGCCAATTTGTCCCTGAACACGGCTCGAATAAAAGCTTATGTTGCTATGTCTTTCCAAAAGAGCCTTTTGGTCTGACAAACAGCAGAACTGATGAAAGTACAATATTATGACAAAATGTAGTGATGATAAATGTATTTCATGTGCTGTTTTGGCACTACGGCATGGTTATTTCATCTAAATGGTGGTCACGTAAGGCTTGTATCATGTGGACGCGCCGACTGTTTTGTTGTCATTACTTAGAATTCCTCATGGGGGTGGCAGAAACTACGTACTATAGCTTTAATCATTTACTCTTTGCAATTTCCTATTATTCCCAAATCCCATAGAGCCCTCGCTGTATTTTGGGGAACCTGAGTATGTCGTGGATGAGAGTTCAGGCTACGTTGAAGTCAAGGTCTGGAGGACAGGGACCGACCTGTCTAAGACGGCTACTGTCACTGTGCGCTCCAGGAAGAGTGAGCCTGTCTCTGCAGAAGGTAAAATCAGCAGTGCCACAGAATCAACGGCATTTAGCTATGATTTTGCATTAGTGTTAGCTCATGGTTTCCTCTCTATCTGGCAGCTGGACTGGACTATGTTGGCATTAGTCGCAACTTAGACTTTGCTCCTGGAGTGACAATGCAGACATTCAGAGTGACTATCCTGGATGATCTGGGTCAGCCGGAGCTGGAGGGGCCGGAGACCTTTGACCTCGTGTTACGGATGCCCATGAATGCTGTGCTGGGAGAACCGAGCAAGACCACCATCACCATTAATGATACAGTCACTGACGGTGAGTGTCAAGCACACATACAAAACTTAATTGTGTATAGTATGTTCCAAGCCTACAGTAACTTTAAAGTAGATTCTATATGATGTGAGTCAAGTATGATTGTTGACATTAGTTTAAAATGAATGCACTGAAATATGATCATTTTGGTACAATTCTAGAAAAACATATTTTATTTTGATCCTCCTATTTAGCATTACATAAACATTTAATACGTTGTTTGAAAAACACAATAATGTGTTTTTTAGAGGAAATGAGGATATTTAAGTATTTATTGATTAATATAATAAAGCACTTACAAAGTGATTATACAAATACTTAGGTGGTTTGTAAATGTCCTGGTCAATGTCCTGGTATGGGTCTAAAGTTGCTTTTGTAAATTTATGAATAACGGTTTTAACTTAAGACATTCAAAATTAAATTTTGGCTTTTAACAATTACATTTTTTTTAATTATTTTAGATTTTTTTGTGCAAATCACAGTCATTTGCTTCACTCAAATGCAGTGAAACTCTGGTAACAACCCGATTGTTGTCTTTACAGTGCCAAAGGTTCAGTTTAAGGAAGGAAGCTACAAGGTGGATGAGTCTGATGGGGAGGTAACAGCCATAGTGTACCGCAGTGGAGACATTAGCATCCGGTCCACAGTGCGTTGTTACACTCGCCAAGCCTCTGCCCAAGTCATGATGGACTACAGTGAAAGACCCAATACTGACGCATCAATCATAACTTTCCTACCAGGTAAGACCTTGCCTACCCCTCTTAATCTCTCTGTCCCTCTACATCCAGCAGCACTTTTCCGAGTATGTTGACCATTTTTCTCCAGGTGAAACTGAGAAGCCGTGTGTGGTCAGCCTGATGGACGATTCCGTCCATGAAGACGATGAAGAGTTCCGTCTCGTCCTGGGAACTCCCAAGAGCAAGTCTCCTTATGGAGCTTCTATCGGGGAGCAGAAGGAAGCGCTGGTCACAGTCACGGACGGGAAAGACAGTATGTACCAACATAAAAAAATAATTTAATTAATACAAATATTTCAACTAACCAAGAGAATGGCTGTATCATATAGATAAAACCAACAGGAATAAACGGTGGGTATGGAAAATAAAAACACCTCCCTTTTTTCACCTCTCACTTTTGCTGAGCTGTCCTTCTCTGGAGAGAGTTTTGTACCGGGCAGGCTACAAATATGAAGCTGGATGATGCTGCAAATAAGTGCAAATTAATTAGACATTTATACATCATAAACAAAAAAAAATTATAGAATCTGAAAAAACTAAATATTTTGCTGCATCTAAAAAGACGGAATTGCCAACAACGGCTAAACTACATTTAAGTTTTGTGTGTTCTTCTGTTCTTGTAAACTATTATATTTGTACATTTGAGAAAATAACTATGTAGATGTTATTTTGGCTCATTTGTAATTCAAATGTTCCTCCTGTTCTAGAGCCCATCATCCGTTTCGCGGAGATCAAATACAGTGTACGTGAACCTCAGGTCAAAGGTGACGTGGCTATAGTGAAGATTCCCATCCTGCGCGTTGGAGACACCTCAAAGGTCTCAGTGGTGAGAGTGCACACCAAGGACGGCTCTGCAACCTCCGGAGAAGACTACAACCCGCTGTCAGAAGGTAAGAACATGGTTTGGTGGCCACAAAGTGACGCAGTAGCTTGCACAGTGTCTCTTGATATGAATTTACATTGGAGCTATTTGGAGATGTTTTGATCAGTACCCATGTCACTGTCTCTGTGTCTAAGATGTTGAGTTCAAAGAGGGTGAGACGGAACACTTTGTGGAGATTGAGATCCTGTATGACGGTCAGAGAGAGATGAGAGAGGCCTTCACTGTACACATGAAGCCTGATGACAACATGGTGGCTGAAATTCAGGTGACACGGAGGTTACACAGCACATACACACAAACAAATATAAACCAGTAGCGAGTCCTACATGTGCACATGTACTGTGCTGCATATCTACACGCGTGAGCATGCACCCCTGTCATGGCAGCCTGTGCTAAAATAGCCAGGCAGCAGCTGGCATTGCTGTCAGCAGGCCTGAACCACAGAGTCTTATAAAAAGCCTTTCCCTCTGGAATGAGATGCTGAGGGGAATGTCCCAGCAGAGCCAAACAGTAGACAAACCTATTAACAGAACTGTGAGATTCTACCCATACACTCTACTTTGGGCATGTACTGCTCACGTGACAAATTCAGATATGTTAGGTACCACAATTTGAGGAAGATATATTAGGGAAATGATGAAAGAATGTTATACTTTGGCATGAATGATCAATGAGATTGGTGGATTTAAAGTAGGGCTGTCACTTGATACATTTTTTCTTAATCGCGATTAATCGCATGTTTTATCACATGATTAAAATTCTATTATTTTGCATTTCAGAACTGTTTTTAAGTACATATTAACAATGGAAAGCAAATTTTTACCAGTGTATCTTGATTGGGAATCAAATGAATGCAAAGAAAGTTACTTTATGAACTTGACTTTAAGATTTGTATTTGTTTATAATTTATTTATTTATTTATTTATTTATTTATTTATTTATTTATTTACTGTAAACAAAATAAAAATGTGTGAATCTAGTCACACATTTGAATCTAGAGTCAATATATAGTGTGGAGTAACTCCTAAATAGTGTTGATTACTCACTGACGTCCAGTGATCACCGGTTAATGAGACAGCGTTTGCAGCACCTTGCAGCAGTTCCAGTTGGGCTGCTTTCTCCGTGTCGTACAGGCTGTGTGTGGGGCTGCTGTCCCCCTCGACGGCAATGTATAAGACGGGTCAGAACATGGCAACCGTAGTACGTCTTTAAGACCCGAGCTCAAGCTTGACGTGCTTCTGTGATATTTTAAATCGGCTTTACACAATGTGCATATGGCTTTCAACTTGTCTACTGAGCCGTCCGGAGAATTGTGTTGCTGCTGTCTTTCTCCATCATGCCTGCAGCAGTGATGTGTTACGAGGAAGTATGGCAGCTTCATGATAAGTAACGGTGTGGCAAAGGGTCAAAATAGTAGCCTGTTAGGAACGACACGAAGCCGAGTGAAGTGTTAACTAAATTAATACATGGCGGCACGCGATTAGCATGTTAATGCTGACAGCCCTAATTTAAAGTCCTGAGCTAATGATGCATTTCCTCTTTTTGCTAGATGAACAAGGCCATTGTGTACATTGAGGAGATGGACAGTGTGGCAGATGTTACCTTCCCTGCCGTGCCCCAGGTGGTTTCCCTGCTAATGTATGATGACACAGCTAAATCCAAAGACAAGCCCCACCCGCCGAATGGATACCCTGTTGTGTGTGTGACGGTGAGTGAAATGCGTCTGCTGCTTTTGAGAGCCACACACACCTCCAAATTTCTTTAATTTTTCAGTTACCATCTGTCTTGTCATCCCTTGCAGGCTTGCAACCCTAAGTACCATGACTTTGACAAAACCGGTTCCATCTGCTCTGCGGAGAACATCAACGACACTCTCACTCAGTATCGCTGGCTGGTCAGCGCCCCCACCGGGTCAGATGGAGTGACCAGCCCCATGAGGGAGGTGGACACTAATACTTTCTTCACCAACACCAAGTCCATCACTTTGGATTCAATCTACTTCCAGACCGGTTCAAGGGTTCAATGTGCTGCCAGAGCCTTCAATGCCAATGGAGATGCCGGTCTGGAGCTGTCCAGTCCCATTGCTGTGATCAGCAAGGAAGAGGGTGAGTGAAGGACTGATGCGACAGCCCCAAATGTATATTTGGTATAGAGTTCATTGGTTGAACTGACTTCTACCTCTTTGCAGGTATGTGTCAGCCTCGTATCCCAGGCACTGTTGGAGCTGAACCTTTCTCTGCTAAGATCCGCTACACCGGTCCAGATGACCCAGATTTCCCCAACCTCGTGAAACTGACTATCAACATGCCTCACATGGATGGTGAGCAGTAAAACTGTGTTGCAACCATTTATTTATTTATTTATTATTTCAGGACAATGCACATTTGATGAACATGTACAGCAGTACACGTAAAAGTGCCAGATTGTAGCCCAAGGGTAGTCCATTAGGCAGATTGAAATTACAATAAAAAGGCCAAAAAGTATACAGTAGTAACATTTGCTATATAAAACAAAGTAAAACAGGACGAAAGAAAAGAAAAACAGGACAATTCATTACTAAGTGTTAAAACAGAGACAATTCATTAGTATGCTCTACTGGGCTAATACGGTACAGCATACAGGTAGAGGTGATTATACGTTTGGTTAGCTCTAAGCCAGCTCTAAGACAAAAGATATACAGTAGTAACATTTGCTATATAAAACAGGGAGAAACAGGATGAAAGAAAAAGAAAAACAAGACAATTCATTAGTAAGTGTTAAAACGGAGACACAATTCATTAGTATGCTCTATTGGGCTAATACGGTACAGCATGCAGTCAGAGGTGATTGCATGTTTGGCTAGCTCTAAGCCACACCTTTACCTGGCTCTTAAAGGTGGCCAGAGTGGGACATTCCCTTATAGTTGGGGGTAGTGTGTTCCATAATGCACTACCTTTAATAGATAGTGCATTATGGCTGAAAGAGGTTTTTCTAAAAGGAACCATACAGTCCCTGTTTACAACAGCTCTGGTGATCCGAGTCTGTCTGTATTTAATAAACTCTAGCAGTGGGGGTGGCGCCAAGCCATGTAGTACTTTATAAATTAAGCATATTGAGGAAAATTTACAAACATTATCAAAACTCAGTAAGTTATGTTTCTCTAAGATCTTGCAATGATGATAAGAGAAAGGTTTTTTATCTAGAGTTCAACTGGTTTTAGGATAGTAGAACCCGACATAGACCAGCTGGTGCTGCAGTAGTTCAGATGTGAAAATATCATTGAGTGCAGGAACATCAGAGCAGCTGCATCTGACAGATATCCTCTGATTTGCTTAAAATTACAAAGATTACATTTAATTATTTTGGATATCATTTTAACATGACTTTTGAAAGAGAGTTTGGAGTCTATAATCACGCCCAATTATTTAAACTCATTAACAACTCTTCTGTGCCCAAGAACACCCCAGATTGAGAAAGTGTAGTAGTAGAAGGTTGCTTTGACAAATATAAACAAAAATTTAAGATAAGACATAATCTCTTGATATAAATAGTCTTTAATGTTCAGTAACTAGACAAAGACACAATAAATGAACAGGTTTTTGACTCTCAACAGGTATGTTACCAGTGATCTCCACAAGACCTTTGTCCAACTTTGAGCTCACCCTGAGCCCAGACGGCACACGTGTGGGCAACCATCGCTGCTCCAACTTGCTGGATTTCAATGAGATCCAAACAGGCCACGGCTTCATCACAGATGCAACGAAGAACCCTGAAATCATTGGCGAGACATCACCCTATCAGTACAGCCCGGTCATGCGCTCAGCCAACTCTCTGCGCTTCTACAGGAACCTCAACTTGGAGGCCTGCCTCTGGGAGTTCACCACATACTACGACATGTCAGAGCTGCTGAATGACTGTGGCGGCTCCATAGGCACAGATGGACAGGTAGGACATACATAAAGAAAAACACTACAGAAAATCAAACATCCTAAAGGCCCCGTTAGACCAGCATTTACCGATCAGTGGATTCTCTTCTGGGGTTGAATTAAATCCATTAAACTCACAAAGAGATACTACTACAGATCCTACATTATCCTTGACAATGATGATTATCTCTTATTTAGGTGCTGAACCTGGTCCAGTCCTACGTCACCCTGCGTGTTCCTCTGTTTGTGTCCTACGTCTTCCACTCTCCAGTGGCTGTGGGAGGCTGGCAGCACTTTGACCTGCAGTCAGAGCTCAAACTCACCTTTGTGTACGATACTGCTATTCTGTGGCAGGACGGCATCGGCAGCCCACCTGAGGCTGAGCTACAAGGTATATTCTTTTAGACCGATGCTGCTCCCTGCTGGTGCTTACAGTTCATTTGTGAAGCGCTGTAAAACTTTGTTCTCTGTTCTCATAGGAGCCATGTACCCAACCAGTATGCGTATAAATGAGGAGGGACGTCTGGTGGTCAACTTCAAGACAGAGGCTCGCTTCAGGGGACAGTTTGTTATGTCTCATTCAGGTAAGAGGGCGGTACCCACACACACACAAGCCCTAAAACCAACCAGTGTGGTCATTCTATACAGCGACCTCCTATTGGATTACCCTGTGGCTAAAATCCTCTCTTCATCTATTTCTGGAGTTCCACATTAGGGGTCCTTCCTGTGTGAAAGTGCCAGAGGTCATTTCAGCAAATGTCAAAATGACACTTCAGCGTTTACAGTTAGTGAGCAAGTGGCACAAACAATGTAAAGGGTCACTCTTTAAATACAAAAGTAGACACTGTTGCTAGTTCTAGTTTGGACAAAATGCAGCTTTAAAGATTTATGACATTTATGACATCATATCTACATGTTTGTTTTCAGGAACCAGCGTGTCATCCATGGTGATGTGTGCTGACCACCCTGGGCTGACATTCACTCTCGCCCTGGTCAGGACCGAGCCCACTTACAACCAGCCCATGCAGCAGTGGAGTTTTGTCTCAGACTTTGCTGTGAGGAATCAAAACTTGCCAGCTTTGGTGAAATGATCATACATTTTACACACAGTCTTAACATTGTTTCTATGTTTTTGTGTGACTTCTAGGTGCGAGACTACTCTGGGACCTACACAGTGAAGTTGATCGCCTGCATTGCATCACCTAATGGGGAGTTCAGCATCCCTCCTGTCTGCCACCCAAGAGAGCCACTTACGTTTGACATGGACATTCGCTTCCAGCAGGTTAGTCTTAAGATTCTGACAAAAATCCCCTGGCATTATCTTGTTCTAGATTCTGGGGCCAAAGCAAAGAACACAGAAGTTTTTTTAAAGATTACACTGCAAAAATACCATCTTAACAATCATTAAGACTTTAATAACAAGTAATTGTTTCCAGGGCAGTTACATTTGTCAGGAAAAGTTTACAACATTTACTACAAAATATCTCAAGATTGGTGCCATCTGCCGCTTTCATTACCACCCAGAATATGTTCTTTGTACGGTAACTGTTGTTCTGTGCTCCAGGTGAGTGACCCGGTTGCAGCTGAGTTTAGCCTCAACACTCAGATGTTCCTGCTGTCCAAGAAGGAGTTGTGGTTGTCTGACGGCTCCATGGGCTTTGGAGAAGGAACTGATGCTGCTTTTTCAGATGGTACTGCAACACTGCCACCTAATGGATTTTAGTAAACATTACAGCTGAGAACCATTTACCTTCTGAGGATCCCATGTTATAGTGCCACTTACCATTTAATCTGTTCTTTGCTTCAGGTTCCATGATTTACGGTCGTGTGATGGTGGACCCTGTCCAGAACCTCGGTGACTCCTTCTCCTGCAGCATTGAGAAAGTCTTCCTCTGCACTGGGGCAGATGGCTACGTTCCCAAGTATAACCCAACCAACAAGGAGTACGGCTGCCTGGCAGACGCTCCTTCTCTTCTTTACAGATTCAAAATCCTGGTAAGATGCAATGAAACCACAAAGACAATACTTTAAGGTGTTGTGAAGGCCAAAAGAAAAGTAGAGGTCATTTCTGATTTCTGTGTGTTGTTCTGCAGGACAAAGCCCAGCCAGAGACTCAAGCTACAGTATTTGGTGATGTTGCTTTTAAGGCCACACTGGCTCAAGACACACCTGGAGGTCTGCCTTTGGTCAGACAACCAGGATCAGATGGCTTCTCACTCTCCTCATCTCCACTTTTCCAGGTCTGTATAATTCTCAAATTATGGTATATTCGTGCATTGCATAAACACGTACATACAGAAGAAACAGACTCAAACATGCATTTCTTCTGCAGGTGGCTGCTGGTCGGGAATGGTTCATCCACACTATTTACACAGTCCGCTCTAGAGAAAATGCCAACCGCAACATTGGCAAACGCAGTGTGGAGTACCTGCATCACAGCATGTCCTCTGTTGAGCAGCCCGAGACCTCCAACATGGCCACCCACCGCCGCCGCCGTGCCGCCCCTGCGCTTTCTGACCTTGGTGTGGCCCAGGACATCGGTGTAGAAAACAACCGGGGCACCAACATCCAGCACATCGCTCTAGACCGATCAGACCGCATGGTGGTCAGCCAGCGCCAGCCCTGGTCCCCTAACCGTGACCCCCTCCTGGACCGCCCCCTGCTGGAAAGTTCTGGCAGAGAACTGGCTGACACCTCCACTGTGCCCATGTTAGTGGGCCTCGCAGGTCTGATCCTTCTCATCTGCCTCATTGCCACGATTGTCATTCTGCTGCTGTGGCGCAAGAAGAGGGAAAAGAAGACCCAGTTCCCTCCTTACACCACCTCCTCTTCTTCTGCCTACAATGGCTACAGCCAAGGCCCAGCGGGCATGTGGAGCAGCTCAGACAACTCTGAGGTCTAGATGTGGACCCCCCTTCACCTCAAACACCTGCCCACTAATAAAAAAACTATGATAGTCTCCTCCACCACTGTGCCTTCAAAGCCCAACTATTGTAGCACTGAATAGAGCCCAGTACAATCTGTGGACAGCACAATATGTCAGTGCTTAGGGCCTACATGTAGAGAATGCACCAGAGTTTTGGGAGGCATATTGATCTCTGATTTTGGTTAGTTCTAGCTGTAATGTACTGTAGGTTTTCGCCTTTTTTGCTTAGAATTGCGTTAGAATCATGGATGTACGAAGAAGCCCCTCACAATGATTCACCTGCTTCATTGGTTGCCAATTTGTAAAATATCCCACTTTATCGAGTGTTTGCAAATGCATGAAAATCCCAATTTAGTAAATACAATTACTTCACATATAAAAAGGCAAACATGTTTAAATTTCATGAAAGAAAATAATTTTCTATATTCCTCCTTTAAAAATAACTAGTTTACCAAGTTTTTTTATTACTGTAATTCACTGTGTTCATTATTTTTTGTGGCGAGTAGAGCAAAATGGGTTGAATGTTAGTTGAGCTGACCTTAATGAATGATGTGATACATGATTTTTAGTATTGATATTTAACTGTTGTGCTTAAAAAAAGCCTGCAGTATACCTGCCCACTGCTGAGTAACAATACCAATATGGTGTCATTGAAAGGGATTGTAAATGTCATTTTAGTCATTTGAGAATGCAGAAATCTTTTTTTTTTTGGTCAATGTGGCTGTAATCAGATGCAAAACTATCTGTGTATATATATCAATGTAAGGCTATGAAAAAAGGTATTACTACACCCTGGTGAAACTTGAAAAAATTATAAACTATACTATATTTCTGGTTTGTCAATCAAGTCCTGAAAAAACAAGCGTGGTATAAAAGTTATAATTATTCTTCTACAGGTATATTTTAATGTGCCGTGTGTTAGTAGACTTTTATGGCTTATTCATTTTGGTGTCAAGTTCAAGAGTTTGGATGTATGTACACTTCAACTGCCAAATATAAATGTCCTTTTTTGAATCAGTGTCTTATTTACCACACATTTTTAAAAAAACGGGAGGTTTATTTGTGACGTTCAAAAAGACATTTTCTACTTCACATAGGAAGATAAAAGAACAAACGTTTTCCTAAAAATAAAAGGGTACATATTGTTTCAAGCAATGGAATGTGGTACAACCAACAGGCATAAATACATTTATTTCAATTAAGTACTAGTAAAAAAAGGACTAGCAAACAAAAAACTAAACCAGCACAGCTGCAGTGTTTAGGTAAGTGACGACAAGGCAGGCTTGTAAGGAGCACTTCCCAAAACTTAATACGAGGTCAGTCCATCAGGTTTTTTTTACACAGTACATTATCACAGCCTGCAAAACAAACTGACATAAGGACTAACGATACTGGAGCTGGCCGCATCCCTCAAATTCTGACATTGTATGCAGTAGATTAATGTTGTGAACAGCTTCACAACTTGAGCTTTTTCCTACGTCCACGACCATCTGGGGTTGCCTCTGACTTCCGTTTCTGGGCCTAGGTAAGAGGAGAAAATTATTAGGGAAGACTTCACAAGCATTGACATAAAAGTCAGTATCTTCCAGATAAAGACAGGGCTGGGTAGCAAACCTCAATACTTATCTCAGATTAGTATTTTTAGTATATTATTTTGGCAAAGTTGGCAGTCATAGTGAGTTTAGACAAACAAACAGAAGCACAATTTCAGAAAGAAAACAAAAAACATTTAAACAATTTAAAAAAAAGGTATCCAAAAAAAAATAAATAAATTAAAAAAAAAAAAATCACATCAGCACTGGTAGGGAAAAACTTACCAAACAATACCCAGCCCTAGACAAATGTTACTTTGAATTTGAACAACCCAGGTAGCATCAATAAACAAGTGGCTTGCTTCCCGTAATATGAGATTTGTAACTTACTGAGCCACTCTTTGGGCCACGTTTCTTCTTCTCAGCCTTCTCCCTCTCCTCCAGCTCCATGTTCTCTCTCTCTATCAGTGTAATCAGGGTATTGCATCGCCTCTGAAGCTCCTACACACACACCACCGAATATAGTTTATATTTTTAGGCAACACTTTTATAACAGCATCCACAATGTTAAAGAAAATACAGGAGAAATCCTACAAAGATGCCAACACTTACCATGGCAGTCCTGGATTTGAGGAACCAGTCAAAGCGGAACTGAGGCGAGTTGCGTATGCACTGACGCAGCTCGTCATACACGCTCTCCTTGTCGAAGCCCAGCTTGTGGAGCATACAGATAAGGAAGCGGTCCTCCTCCTCTGTGTAGTTCTTGCCTTTGTTGGTGCCATAGGAGATACGGAGCTGATGGAAGGGAGCCTTGTAGCGACCAATCTGGGCAAGGAGATGAGAAACATTGAGGGACCGTTAATTGATAAATCAGGATGAGCAGACAATGTGATGAAGAGACAATTAAAGGATTAGAGCAAGATTTAGAGTTTAATGAGATAAGCTACTTAAGTTGTTTAAACAAGAAAGGATAGCCAAATGGTCGACAGCTACCTTTGAGTCCAGTGCTTTCTTGATGCTAATCCTTCTCTGGATCCTGGCCTCTCCTCTCTCTATCTGGGCCATAATCTTCTCGATGTCCTGCAGCTCATTACAGCGCTCCCAGAATACAGCTGAAGGAACAAACACAAACATGAATTCCCTCAATATGCAAAGAAGTCAAGCGTTTTGGATTGCCTGCGGAATATAGGAGAAGTCATTACCAGAATATTCCATGACCTCCTCTGGAGTTTTTCCCTCAACTTCTCTGGCAATGTTCTCAATATCATCTCTTCCCCACTTCTCGTTGGCTTTGATGAACTGGTTGAAGTCACGTTTGTTCCAAATAGTAAATCCCTGCAATGAAGGTACAGTTGATCAAAATATGCCCAATCTAGACCCAGAAAAAAAACATTTCATTTGGACTTGCAGCATATTAGCCATAAATGTATTGCATTTAGGGGGGGATGACCTGTACCTGTTGCAGCAGGTTCTCCTTCTCCTCCAGTTCCTCCTCTGCGAGAGCCTCAGCCTCATCGATTTTACCCTGCTCTTCTTTCTGGAGCTGAGCTGAATTTGGCATGTCTGGATTACGGGGAACCTAAAAGGACACAGCCACAGACTGACTCAACGATATTTCTAAACACATTCCTAATTCAAACCAAATGCGTACAAATTATCCGTTTCTCATGTGGAACACATCTCGGTACCTTGTAGCCTATGGTCTTTCTGTAGAACAGAATTTCCTTTTCTAGAAGCTCAAAAAGACGTGGAGGGAAAAACTGGAAGTCCTGGACATTTGGCTGCTTGGGGGGACGAGGAGCCTGGGAAATGGAGTCACACAAAATGTTATGACAAATGGTCGGCCTCAACCAGGATAGCATGCCATCCATAATAAGAGCATTGTAATTACACATTCTGTTGCATTAATGCCTTATATCCTAAGGGTGTTGGTAGAGTGATCGGTCCCTACCTTGGGTGCTTTGGGCTCACTGACTCGAAGAGCCTCTCTGAAGTAAGCATCCACAGCGTAATTGGCTTTCCTTTCTCTCTTGGGTGGCTCGATCCAGTTGGTAATGACCTGAATGAAAAAGCAAGAAGGGAAACAAGGTTCAAAGATTTGTTGTGGGAATTAAAGACTGCTGAATGAATACCGATTCGTTAGTCGTTTTACCTTCTTCTTCTCTCTGTAATCTTCTCCTTCGAATGTGTACACACTGCTGTTCTCTGTGTCCATGGTGAAGTTTCTCAGAGTACTCTCTCCCAGTGAAGACAGCTTCTCCTTCATCTCCATGGTCTAGCAAATGACAAGATCAGAGTGTTAATGCTGTGGTAAATATAAAAAATAAAAACTAGACACAAAAAGGCATTGATTTTCTCTAATGCATCCTGACTCACCTTTCTTTCACCTCTCTCCAGGATTGCATCAATGTCATCATCTGTGATCTCACTCTCTTTGGAGGCAAACACATGTGTGGCACCGTGGCGGATGATGGACAGCATCTCATCCTTGCCCAGCTTGTTTGCGCTTGGATCCACAAGTCTTCCTGTTAAACACATAGAAGTCAGCTTAGTCGCTTACTCCAATCTCCTTTTTGTATTTTCTGTAGAGTACCAATTTTACATTTCTCTGAGACCCATTCTGTAAAAACACCTCAATTGTGAATACTGCTGAGACAGGAAAGAGGAGCTACCTTGCTGGATCACAATGGAGTCCAGGCGCAGTTTCATCTCGGCCCTCTCCACAATCCTCTCCTCCACTGTGTTTTCGGTGATGAAACGAAAGACGCGCACCTGCTTCTGTTGACCAATCCTGTGAGCTCGGTCCTGAGGTAAAAAGATCAAACTGGTCATGTCCCCTGCATCTGAAATCAAAGTTCTACAGCAACCACTGTCATTTTTCTGGGAAACACAATCAGATCCTGTGACTCCTTACTACTGGATAAAGAATGTCAAGTTCAGAGTACTAACCATGGCCTGAAGATCGACTTGGGGGTTCCAGTCCGAGTCGTACAGGATGACCACATCCGCTGTAGCCAGGTTGATACCCAGTCCTCCAGCTCTGGTGCTCAACATGAAGATGAACTTAGAGCTGTTGGGCTCATTGTATGCGTTGATAGAGACCTGAAAACACAAAAAAAGGTATATTTAAAAAAAAAAAAAAAAAAATGAAACTTGTTTTACTAAACTCATCTTATGGTTTCCTGAGATGAACAAATGGCAATCGGTCAACTTAAATCTCTCATGCGACATCTTCCGATACAAGATCCAAGCACCACACCTGTCTCTCCTCGTGTGGCGTCTGGCCATCCAGGCGACAGTAGCCATAGTTCCTCCACATGCAGTAGTCCTCCAAGATGTCCAGCACCCTGGTCATCTGACTGAAGATGAGCACACGAGAACCTGGAAGGAAGGAAAGACGGTAGAATTAATCAGAGGAATGTATGAAAAAAAACAGCCCTTTCACACTTAACTTTAACTGTTTTTTATATCACTTTTATTGGTGCAATAACATTAGTACAAGTTTAAAATCAGGATTTTGTCTTTTTAAGTGTAATTGAGTATTAAGAGTGTTGTATTATTTAACTTAAAGTGCTCATATTATGCTCATGTTCAGGTTCATAATTGTATTTAGAGGTTGTACCAGAATAAGTTTATGAGGTTTAATTTTCAGAAAACACCATATTTTTGTTGTACTGCACATTGCTGCAGCTCCTCTTTTCACCCTGTGTGTTGAGCTCTCTGTTTTAGCTACAGAGTGAGACATCTCACTTCTGTACCATCGCTGTTGGGAGTCGCACATGCGCAGTAAGTACTGCTAGCTTGTCATGCAGAGCATGAGGTCGTGCCATGCTAGCAGCTAGGCGAGCATTATAACGTGTGTTACAAAGTGACCACGTTTGTCTCTGAAGTAAAGGCTGGACTACAATAGAGCTGTGTGGAGCAGTTTGTGAACAGTGTTTTCTCTGGAAGATGGTAAGTCCCTTTGGGTTGGACTTTGGGCTTTTTAACTTTGGAAACCTATTACATGCGCAAAAAAGATATATAACACAATAAAGGAAAGGGAAAAAGGCAAAAAGCATAATATGAACACTAAGTAAAAACTTTGAGTACTTCTTCCACCACTTATGAATCATAAACATAGGTGTTTTTTCTTAATAATCTACATTTTAAAAGAAAACACTATATCTAAAGATGACTAAAAATTACAGCATGGCCATCGACATACCCTGGTCCTTCATCTTGGGTAGCAGCTTGTCCAGCACCACCATCTTGCCACTGTTCACCACCAGGTGGAGGTCAGTCGTGTATGGGGGACCCGGTTCGGCCCCGTCGAACAGGTACGGGTGGTTGCAGCATTTCCTCAGCTGCATGAGAACGTTCAGCAGACGCATCTTGTCCATCTTACCCGCCGAGTTCAGTATGTCAATGTCCTTCATCAGGATCTTTGTGTACCTGATGGGTGGTGACAAATGAATCATCGCATACTAGTGTACAAGTAGAGCTGGACAATAGATCGATATTATATCAATATCGCGATATGAGACTAGATATCGTCTTAGATTTTGGATATCGTAATAGGGCATAAGTCGTGTCTTTTCCTGGTTTTATAGGCTGCATTACAGTAAAGTGATGTCATTTTCTGAACTTACCAGACTGTTCTAGCTGTTCTATTATTTGCCTTTACCCACTTAGTCATTATATCCACATTACTGATGATTATTTATAAAAAATCTCATTGTGTAAATATTTTGTGAAAGCACCAATAGTCAACCCTACAATATTGCTGCGGTATCGATATCGAGGTATTTGGTCAAAAATATCGTGATATTTGATTTTCTCCACATCGCCCAGCCCTATGTACAAGTTTATGCCAGTATAGAGTTTATTTTAAGCTGTGGAGAACAAAGAAGCTTGGGACAAATTAAAGCTTAACTGAGGATACTTACCACTCTCGCTGCATCTTACTCAGACCCACATACATCTTGATCTCTTTTTTCGGAAGCAGAGTCTTCTCTACGTCAGCTTTTATACGACGAAGCAAGAAGGGACGCAGAACCTACATAAAAAAATGTCAAGTCAAAAGAGTGCTGTAAGACCACCTAAAATGTACAGAGATTTGTACAAAAAGAAAATCCAATACTTACAGTGTGAAGACGTTCAACCAACTTTGTATCACCCAAGCAGTTGTTTGTGTCAAACCAGGAATCAAAGTCCTTTGGGAAGAAAAACTGTTATTAGTACCAGAGTACAGAGCACTTTTCTTCTAAATAACAGACAAGAACCACATCAGTATTACTAAGGATTCCAGCTTTAAGTGGGTTTATCATCTAGTGAAAGTCCCTGTTCATCTTGTGCGATCATCTCTGGGCGATTCTTACGTCTGCTGAGTTGAAGACGTCAGGTAGCAGGAAGTTGAGCAGAGCCCACAGCTCGTGAAGGTTGTTTTGCAGGGGTGTTCCAGTCAGCAACAAACGATTGGTGGTCTTAAATTCTCGCACGATCTCTGATAGCTGTGGGAAATAAATTGCTTCATTAGGAAATCTTGTAAAACGCCAAGTGGTTTTTGACATACGTAAATGTCTGTTTTGTTTCAGTGGCCGTCTCACCTTTGATTTCTCATTCTTGATTCTGTGGGCTTCGTCAATGACCAGGTACCTCCAGTTGAACTTCTTGAACACTGCCTTTTCAATGATGAGCATCTCGTAGGATGTGACGCACACATCCCATTCTCCAGGCAACAGCACATCTCTGATCAGGGCATTCTGAAATTGACGCAATTTTTTTTTTTTTTTTTTTAGTGTTTTATAAGTGTAAAAGACAACTACCGAATAGTTATTTTTCATTAGTGGAGCTAAAGTTGGCTGTATCCTCCAGTGACAGGTTGTCTACCTAAAAAGGAATATTTTGCACGCTGTTGACAACTCCTTGCTCCCCATTCTGACCCACCCACACACACACCCACACACACCCACACCAAGTAAAGTCAATCTTTTTTAAACACAGTTTTGCTGAGATGCACATTACACACATCCAATACTCACTATCACCCACCAGTTAAACAAATCAAATAATCTAAAGTGTCCATAAATAATGCTGAAAATCTAGCTGGTGTTACTTCAAATACATGCAATTTACCTAAATCTTGTATCAGTTATTTGGTTTGGGTACATATCACTAAACCCAAACCAGAAGCCAAAATCACCACAAAACATTCAATCCAAGATCAAAGCGTAGCGGTCCAAGTACTGCATTGCTGTGATCACAAATGATGATTCCACACATAAACCTGACTTGCCGAATGAAAAGTAGGTCTACTATGCTAAGATGTTGTATGGTTTGCAAAATCATTCCCATTGTAAAACGAGCACATTCAAATTGAAAAAATAGGGAGCATTACAGGATGAAATATCAAATCATGGTATTTCCAGTTCCACTGGGCTTTTTAGACAGTCATAATGTTCTGATGCAACTTACTCTCTCCTCTCTGTCTCCGATCAGGCAGACTGCACGGAGCGAAGGCACCCATCTCTTGAACTCATTCATCCAGTTGTAGAGGGTGGACTTGGGCACCAGCACCATGTGGGGACCAGGGATGTTTCTGTAGTGCTTCATATAACCCAGCAGGGAAATAGTCTGCAGAGTCTTCCCCAAACCCTGAGAAGCAGCAGATTGTGTGTGAGATGGAGCAGTACATGTAAATACAACAATATTGTAAGATAACAAAAAAATACAGTTTAGACTGTGATAAAGTACTGACCATTTCGTCAGCGAGGATGCCGTTGATGCCATTCTCGTACAAAGAGATGAGCCAGTTCAGACCACGGACCTGATAGTCTCTCATTTTTCCTGACTTGACATCTAAATAAGAGACAAGGAAACGCATTATCATCACTTCTGCACATCATATACACATTTGCCATATACCTTCCTCTCAAGTCTAAATAATAACAGGTCATTGCTTACAGGAGGGAGAGTCATCAAAGCGTGTGCAGACATTAGTCGTCTTGGTGCTCTCGCTTAGAAGCTCTTCATCCTCCTCTTGCTCTGTGCGGCGATGTCGGTTGCTGTTAAAGCACATAAAAAGGAACAATAAGTCATGATCACAATGTGAGTAAACTTCCTAAAATGAAATCAATCTGTATGTACTCACTCTCCGGCAGACAGCAGGTTCTGTTTCTCATCATTCTTGATGCGAGGACGCCCTGGCTTCATCTTCAGCGGGGAGGTGGGGGTCTTCTGTGCGGCTGGTTGGATGAAATGAGCAAACAGCTCTGTTTGCTTCAACAGGTACTCAAATCTGTTGGTCCGGTCGGTTTGCTACATACACAGGAAGACAGACTTGTTAACTTATTTCTCCAAGAACTGAGTGTTGGGCCATGTGGTGATAGCTATAATAAAAGTGTCCTTACCACTTTCTCCTCATAGCCCGGCGCAGGTACTTTCTTGGATGACGAGGAGGAGGCATCTTGTCCATCAGGCCCGGCATCTGAAGATGACTCTTTTCCAGCATCTGAAGAATCTGACTTCTCCTGAGCAGAAAAAAAGTAAACAGAAGCAGTCTTGTTTAGTGGCTATCTCATATGTATCCAACAACATCCGACGGGAACAGACTAGACAAATTGCTAGGTCTGTTCTGGTTGCTCTCTGGACCAAGTAGAGGAAGTAGGAAAGAGACTGATAACAACAACAACAACAACAAAAATCCTGGCTTTCAATAACAAAATCTTCCAACCTCCCCTACAGTAAACCCTAAACACTCTAGGCAGCTCTTGGCAAGTCGTTTGCCTTGCTACTATTACCACTGCTCCTGTGGGCCAAAACAACTGGATTGCAAGTCAATCGCAGTGCTCAACCTTCTGCACTACTGCCTTTGCATAATTGGGCACACTTCACACTGTTTCTGTTTTTACTGCATTTCATGCTGCAAACACTGCTATTTGCAGACACAAGACACTTCACCCACCACCCAATTGGATTCCCCCCCGGGTGCAATGTTTGCATTAAATGTATTTTTTGATGTTTATTCGTCACTACGTTTGCCTCAATACACGTTGTATTTACTATTTATGTTAACATGTATAGTGTTTCGCACCCTTGGTGTTCATACTTTGCTTCGTGTATAGTAGGAGATCATAATGTACTGTAGTACTCTAGCTATTTAAGGTTACTTATACTGTGCGTCTGTTCCTGTACTTCTACTGCGGTGACATTTGGATCAATAAAGTTTGTTTTATTTGATCTAATTCCAACTGTTGAGCTGCACACCTGAAAACACTTCTATTAATAAGGATATTAATCAACACCAGGTGCAGTGGAAGGAAAGTTGCAGGCATGCAGCAGCATCCTCGGTTACAAAAGCCATTGCTGCACTGTCCCACTGAAAACAAAGACGCGGACCGGACAGCTGAGCATGGGTGCGTGCTGCTCGTTACTTTTACAAGGTTGTTCACAAGCCTTATTACAGTCACAAACAATTTACGGAGTAAATCTAGCCCCGAAATAAACCAAAAGTACGCTGGGACTTTTAATGTGATGGTCGATGGGTTGCTAGCGAGGCTAAGCTAGCTAGTAGTGTGAGCGCTTATGAAACAGGCTGGCCTTGCTAGTGCTCTGTGCTGTAACGTTAGCTTCAGTCCCAAGTGAATGGGACCGAGCTGTTGTTGTCGTGAGCTAACGATAGCCCCTCCGCGGCGATCTAACTTGTTAGTTAGCTCAAACAGCCCGCGTTAACGTTGACAAAGTAATAGTTTCACGTAGCCGAATTTGATGAACAAGTGGGTAACGTCAAGGGACCGGGGTTACCAGAGTTTCAGACTTGTGTGGCTGGTCTATGAAAGATGTACGCGGTGTTGAGAGGAGACAATGCCCATTTTAAACCATCTTACCTCTGCTCCTCCGGCTTCTTCAAGTTCAGTCTGCTCTTCGCGCTGTTCCACGCAGCTCAGGAGTTCGGACATTTTTATCGAATTTCCTCTTTCGATTCAGATATAGCGTCCGTTATTTGGTGCCTTATGTGACCCCGTATAAGAGCCGTTGAAGATTTTCCGAACTTTCTCGCGGTAAATGAGAACTATCCTGCTGTTTATAATGAAAGACACACCGGTTGGTCACAGGCAGTACATTCCCGCTAGCAAGATTTTTCTCGAGCACCCGCGTTTGCACAACCCGGTGTGGGCTCTATCGCGAGACTTGCTTATGCTGCCTTTACTGGTTGTTGGAAATGTTGCTACTCACTTGATTTCTTCATACAGCTTATTTTTAAATGGCCCTTAATATTAGCGTATGTGTAGTTACCCAATTTGTCTGTACAAAACAGTCTTTACAGTGCAACCTACAGCAAGTTATAACATCCCTTAAATCTCAGATGGAAGGAAGGAAAGTGCAGCAATAACAAACATATCAAGTATATCAAAACCAATTCTATTATTCGTGGTAGAAAGCTTGCTGGACAACACAGATTCTTTGGTTTGGTTGAACCAAACCGCATTATCAAAAGTAAAAAGAAATAAGTGCATAAATTATCAAACGACTTCATTTAATTTATTGCTAGAACCAAATAAGCTCAACATATTTGTGTAAGAGAATGTTATGTTGATTGGGTTTGTTACATTTGCCAAGAAGATAATGATTTAACAAGTTTAATATCTAAATCCTGGCTTGATTAAAATAGTGACAAAGTTAATACTCAATTAATATACCTCAGTATGGTTCATTTAAGTCAAATGTACATGTACTGTATCAATATCCTTTTCATGAGTCAACTGAACATACAAGCATGCTTTGTTTTAAATACATTTGTAAACATTTTTTGTATATATTAAAGATATGTTTCCTGTACATACATATTCATTTGCTATAGTATATTAATTGCAGGGAATGATTTCCTATTTGTACCCCTATAATTACAACAGGTATTTTTTCAGGAAATTTGAAGTTTCGTAGTAGTAGTAGTAATACTATTAATATTATTGATAACAACAACACTGCATTGATAATTTTAAGATGTCCATCAATCCTCTCAACCCATTCTGTAAAAACCCTTTTTGGGCATTGTCCCTATGTAAACTGATCATGAAGACAAGTCCAAATGTGTGATTGATAGGCTGAGATTTAGTGGAGAGTTATTCAGCATGGCTTTCATGAAAGCTGAAATAAACTTTTCTAAAACTCCCCTTTTTAGTTATTTAAAATAAAGGCCTACTGTACATTATATATTATATGCATATAATGCATACTCTGCATCCAATCTTTCTACATAGACTACATTATGTAGTATTATAAACATGCAAATCATATTAATATAGTTATTTTATCAATGTTA
The DNA here is from genome assembly GCA_023566125.1 of Zingel zingel. Lineage (NCBI taxonomy): Eukaryota > Metazoa > Chordata > Actinopteri > Perciformes > Percidae > Zingel > Zingel zingel. Next base: position 18,109,008 of record CM042317.1, read on the forward strand.
CATTGGTTTCCCATTATGTATGATAATATGTATTATGCATAATACAAATGTATCCCTAAATATATTTTGCACATACTCACTCACTTTAATCTGGAATTTCAGGTTTTTAAATTAAAAAAGCAAAATATATATCCGAGTCAGTAATGTTCCCAGGGACACCAAAAGCAATACTGCAGAGTTCGTTTGATAACCGATTTATTTTCAACCAAAAGCCAACTTCGCCCGAGACCTCTAAAGTGGAGATGGACAAGGAGCTTTGAATGCAGCACGTCAACTGAACAGAAAGGTCCCAAATATCTTAATACAATTTAGAAAGTGCCCAAATATCTTAATACCAATTTTACCACATTTTATCTTGAGCTCCAAAGTGTTCAAAAACACCGTTTCACCAAGAATCACTGATTTTATGACTCAAAATTCAACAACCACTTCACAGGCACTGTTAAGACGAAAATTACTTCACACAAGGGTCCTACCAACTTCTCTGTCCATAGGAATGACGTCGGTGGAAGGATAATCAGCTGATTCTGAGCGATGAAATTAACCAAAATAACACGGTTTTATCAGTGAAAAGACGGTTAACATCTACCGACAATTGAGGGTATTCTGGTCTGACATTGTTGACATGCTTTGTTTGGGTAAGCATAGATTGTAAAGCTTCTGTATCGCGCTATTACATGGCGGTATTTATGCTAAGTCAGAGGAACCTAACGTTACTCAGCTAACGTCTAGGCCTGTTTCGTTGCTTTGTTCGTTTTTGTTGTTGTCCTCGTCGAAGGGCGTTCGTAACAACTATCGCTATGGAGCGGCTTAGTTGTGATTAGTATTTGAGCCACGTTTTTACTGTACGGAATGAATCGTTAACGTTACAGCTAGCGTTAGCAAGCTAGCCGCCTGTTACCACACAAGAAGCACAGTTAGCGGCTGGTGCTGCTGTGTTCCTGAAGCGGCCAGATAATAGTAAAAACATCAGATGTGAAGTCATGTTAAATACGTTTAATATATTAATTATTTCGTTGGTAGGGCAGAAAGCTAATAGATGATGTTGGACTAAGAACATAAAAGAGGAACATTACAAAAACATCATATTATACTTAGTTACCGGGTCAAACCCTCCACCAAGAAAATGATGGCCAAAATTGAGACCGTAAATCTTTGTTTAGGTTAGCTACTTGGCTTCAATGGGGCTCAGTCTATAGAAATATGATCGATGTGTAGTAAACAACCTATTTTTCATTATTTGCTATTTTTTTCATTCACAAATTTAACAGTCAAGAAAAATAATGAAATTCTCAAAGTAAGTATTAAACCAAAAATGTTAAAAATGTTCTGGTTGTAGCTTCTCAATTGTAAGGATTTGCTGCTTTTCTCACATCGTTGTAATTCATTTTTTGTAAGGTTGTGGACTGTTAGCTGGACAAAATGAACAATTTGAAGGCATCGCATTGAGCTCTAGAAAACTGTTAGGCATTTTTCACTATTTTCTGACATTTTTTGTAGTAAAATTGATCAGTTTATAATTAGTTCCTAGTTTAAATTGAATAGTCACAATTTGTTTTGTCCTAGCTTTATATCAAAACAAGTTGCCCCCTGTCTTCTGCACAACATAGCTGTACAAAATAAACTGTAATTATGATGTGTGATACTGTAAAAGCCCAATTTTCAAATGATGTAAAGCATCTTTTTTGCCACTATAGTCACATCACTGTAAAGTATACAAGCGCTACATTCCAGTTGCAGGCAGCACATTAACGCTGAGCACACATTGTCTACCTTTTGAAAGCTTACAGTCTGTGCACTCAATGAATGCGTTGACTGTAGACTGGTAGAAAGGAGTCTATGCACCTATAGGCTTTTTTTCCACACTAGCCATTTGACTTATCATAGGAGGAAAAGCACAGCTGTTACTAATAATATTAACAACATCTCTGTTCTATCTAATACCCCTGTAACCCTTGACAGCGAGCCATCATACAATACCAGGACCCTGAAACTGAAGCAGCTAAACGGAATTCAGTCATTAGTTTTTGTACTGTTGACATTTTCTACTGTGACATGTCAAAATATCCTGTGTGATATGTAAATTCATTAAAACGGATATATTAAATAAGGCCCACACATTCATTTTACCCCTAAGTATGAGTGCAGAAGATGTGTGACCTTTTTTAACAAGTGTCTGCTAACTATTTCCTCATTTGCCTTCCACAGACCATAATCATGGACAAGATTTTGGAGGGCCTTGTGAGCTCCGATCACTCTGTTCCAGTGAAGAGGGCCATTGTGAAGAAAGTAGTGGAAGCAGCAGAGAAAGCGGTGACAGAGGAGCAGTGTCAGGCATTGTTTACTCTCACCACCCGCCTCATCTTGCTTGGTGAAGATACCTTTCAGAGACAGATCGGCTTCCAGGTTTTGGAAGCCTACGCGCGTTACCACCGCCCAGAGTTTGAGCATTTCTTCAGTAAAGACTTTGTCCTCAGTCTTCTCCAGCAGGGCTATGGCCAGCTGGACCGCAAAGACCCAGCCATAATAGACTACATTCACTGCTGCCTGCGGCTGCTCATCAGCTGTCCCTCGGTGCTCAAGATCTTCAGCGTGATTCAGGTGGAGGTTTTAAGGATGGTGTGTGAACGTCCGGAGCCTGCTCTTTGTGCCCACCTGAGCACTTTGCTGTCAGACTTTGTGCAGTGCATCCCGAGGGATAAGTCGGGTGTTTTGTTCTGCCAGCAGCTGGTGAGGACCATCAGTTACTTCCACTGCTTTGTCAGCCAAGAACGGGAGCTGAGAGAGTACGTAGGTCAGGTGACTAAGGTTAGCACACTGCTGCAAAACATCTGGAAGGCTGATCCAGCCACACTGCTCCCGTCACTGCAAGAAGTGTTTGCCATTATCTCTTCCACAGGTGAGACTCCTTCCTTCCTTCCAAAAGTATCTTATTTCATACTTGAGCACAAACAACCTTCATGGTAAGTTTTTGGGACACGTGAAATTAAATATTGAAATTATTTATTGGGAATAACCCCTTGAGATTAACCATCTCATTTCCAAGGGTGTCCTCAATTAGGTACAGATGTCCTGAAGAAGCTTAAGATTTGAACAAATTTGGCTTTTATTCATAGATTTATAAGTCTCTGCCTACCAGTAATGAAAAAAAAAGTATAACTGGCAGCCTGGACCCATGACTTATACCTCTGCCTTTATAACTATTGGCATTAATACCAGGGTTGTTGGCACACGATTAAGCACCCGAGAACAGTTACCATGGTTCATTTTGGGGTTTTTTAGGGTCCTGCCAATAGCTGACTATGATCCCTTGGCTTAGTTTTCTCATTTGTATAGGTTGGATTTTCATCCAACAATATCCAGTATTATTAGCACACTGATTATGTTCAGTTATTTAACCTCATTTTACACACTTGTCATTGCGAGCAATGGCATCCACAGATTTAAGGAGTGCATTTTCTTAAAGGCAATATGGAAAAGCATTAGCTGTGAAGATGTAGTTGAGTTCAGAATATTTCACGCTGCAGTTCTTTTGTTGATGGTTAATTGTAGAGATGTCCTGAGCCTACTGTGCAGTGTTGCGAGTGACTGAGCTGTGGAGCAGCACAAAATAAACAAACAGCAGGCAGCAGTTTCAATGAAATAGCCACACTGACAGTATGCATCAGTGAGCGATGTGAGCAGAGCCGCTTTGGGTTAAAAGGTCACTCTGCCTCTATTTCAGTGACATTTTTCAGGTGATCTGGTGTTGAAATCCTGTCCCAACAACAGATCCGCAGATATTACACACTATAACATTAACATCAATACTACAGAACACTATGAATACTATTGCTGTACAAGCAATTAAGATGCATATATAATTTATAAGTAAAGTAAGTGTGCTTAAAATATAATCTGCAATAAAAAGAAATTTTGTGAACCTTGGAATATTTGAAATCAACAACAGCAGTGCTGTCTAATTTTTGAGGCTTTAGTTTGTGATGGTGTTTGTTCTGCATTATATCACAAGGTGTTTCTGTCACGGTTGTAGAATTTAACATTTGTACTCTACTTGCTGTCCACTGACACAACTGTGTACCTGTGTACCAACCACTGTGTAATTATGTGCCATTTCCACTTGGATTCATTTTTTGCAGACCCCTCCTTTGACCCATCCATTTCTCTGGCCAGTCTGGTTCAGCACATCCCCGTCCAGATGATCACAGTGCTTATCAAGAGTCTCACCACAGACCACAATGTCAAAGATGCAAGCATGACTAAAGCACTCTGCAGGTTACCTCTCACATCTAATCATCCAAGATGAATCTCAGCATAAGTTTACCACGTTTATGCACATTATTTACACTCCACCTGCTTCTCTCTATCTAGGATGATTGACTGGCTTTCTTGGCCTCTGGCCCAACATGTTGATACCTGGGTCATTGCTCTGTTGAAAGGACTAGCTGCAGTCCAGAAGTTCACTATCCTCATCGATGTCACTCTGCTTAAGATTGAACTGGTTTGTAGTGAGAACTCATTTTGATTGATTATGGAGCTCAGGAAGAAGCCAGACAGACATTGTATGCATTTTTTTTTTTTTTTTAAAGCTACACAAAAGTTAAAATGCAGTTATAGTTAAGCTGGATCGTAGCAATGTTTCTTAAAGATATTTTACCCAGAAATGGTAAAAAGACTCACTTGAATTATTGAAACAATTCCCCAGTTTGTATGAATGTATTAATGACAAAAAGATCTTTTTATTTACCTATAGGTATTCAGTCGTCTGTGGTACCCCATTGTGCGGCAGGGGGCGCTAGCTGTGCTCTCCCACATGCTGCTGAGTTTCCAGCACTCTCCTGAGGCCTTCCATTTGGTATGGGATCTCCTGCCTCCCTCCTCACACAGCCCATTTCCCTCTCATATGGCCACTTTATTGGTTTTCTCATTTTCTTCTCTTCTGGCTTAAATAACTTCAAAGCTGCATAGACCTCTTTTCCCAGAACCCCAGGCTTGTCGCCGCTCCCCCTCTAATGATGTGTGAGTCACTTAAATGCCGAGCAATGGCCATTGAGTTGCCCAATTTCATTAGTATCTAAAAACAGTAATAGTCTAAAAAATACTGAGCAAATAACTGAACCCTCTTTGGGGTTCCTGATGTGCAACTATCCTCTGGCTGACCATGCTACATATTTGTATGATTAAAATTAGCAGTACCTTCCAGCATCACGGCGTACTCAACAGTTTTCTCTTATCTTCATCCCTCACCGTCCCAGGTTGTTCCACATGTGGTGCATCTCGTCCAGTCATTGAGGACAGATGGTCTCCCCACCAGCAAAGCGTTCTTGCTGCAGTTCACTGAGCTTATACACTGCATGATGTACCAGTACTCCGGCTTCCCTGACCTCTATGACCACATACTAGAGGCCATCAAGGTAAAAGAGCATACTATGAATGTTCTCATAAATATATATTCAAGAAAATGTTTATCATCACCTACCTCAGAGGGTCATTTTTTTTTTACATTGCATAAAAAAAATCAAAAGCTTTAAGACTTGACTAGTAAGTGTGCTCTCTGTCCAACCATTTCAATTTGTTTTCTCAGGATCTCCCAAAACCTGGAGAAGACAAGATCAAGCTGGTGTTGAATCAAAGTGCCTGGACGTCCCAGTCCAACTCATTTGCCTCGGGTCCTCTGAGGCAAGTTGGGAAGTCTGAGACCGGTAAGACTGGCCTGGTCAACCTGGGGAACACCTGCTTCATGAACAGCATCATCCAGACCCTCTTCATGGCCACAGAGTAAGTTGTGTATGCACACAAACAGACTTGTTGCATTTTTATATTTGTATACTGAAACATAAGGCATAAATATGGACAGTCTGAGTGTAGTTAACCTTTTGTTTTGTTTTTCTCAGTTTCAGGCGGCATGTTTTATCATTACATATAAATGGTTCCAACACACTAATGAAAAAGCTCCAGCTGCTCTTTGCTTTCCTTGCACACACACAGGTTAGTGTTGTCCTGTGTAGTGGATATAACAGAATATTATTACTGATGACAACAACAATTGATGACACAACGACTCTGTGGTGCATGTCTGTATCCTGCAGAGGGCAGCATATGCTCCAAAAAACTTCTTGGAAGCGTCTCGGCCTCCCTGGTTCAATGCCGGCTCTCAGCAGGACTGTTCGGAGTACCTCCGATTTCTTCTAGACAGGTACAGTCACACAAATGAATCCTAATAGCATTGTGTAAAGAAGTTAGTGTGTCAATATCAACACAAATTTGCTTTTCCTTTATTGTTTCCCTTTGCCAAATGAATGAAATCAGGCAAAATAATGTGTGTCATTTGTGTGTCACTTAATGCATAATTGAAAAAATTTAATAAAAGAGCCTTTGCTCTTAAGAACAAGTATAAAGCATTGAGTATTGAGAAAGAATATACAGTATGTGATACACTAAAATCAATGTACTGCTGTATTTTCTCCTCTAATGTTGAGTGCTCCTTGTCTCTTGACCTCAAGGTTACATGAAGAGGAGAAAACACTTCAAGTCCTGGAATCAGTTAAGCCAAAGGTCCCCCCCCCTGTTGACTCAAGCAGCAAAGACCCAACAGGTCAGACTTCTCCGGAGGATGGTGAAGAGTCATATTTGACTCCAGTGGAGAACAAACCTGAGAATGACGGGAGGACTTTGACAGAGAGGATGTTTGGTGGGAAGCTGATCACAGGCATTCGCTGTATGCAGTGCAACTGCATCTCTGAGAAAGAGGAGCCTTTTACAGACCTCTCTTTGGCCTTCTGTCCTTCTGCCACCTCCCAGGGCAGACCTCAACCCGAAGGACCCTCAGAGGAACCCAAGGTTCTCTGTCAGGGATCTGTCAATGGCGGCAGTGAAGTTCCTGAGCCAGGCTTGGCCAAAGCCCCAGCTAGCAATGTCCATTTTGTGCCAGTGACAAATGAGCCTCCTCTCTCTGTGCCTGACCTGGTGAACTATTTCCTGGCTCCAGAGATCCTGGACGAAGAGAATGCCTATTTCTGTGAGAAGTGTAGCTCCCTCCAGCGGGCAGAGCGGACCATGAAAGTGGTGTCAGCACCAGAATACTTGATCCTCACCCTGCTGCGGTTCTCATATGATGCCAAATTCCATGTCCGGAGAAAGATTCTGGACAATGTCACCATCCCGCCACTCATGAGACTTCCAGTACATGCCCCTTCAATGCCTAAACAATGTTCCTCTACTACCTCTTCTCCTCTGCAAGTGGATTCTCCTGAGAGCAGTGAGAATCTGGCCAAGAAGCTCAAACCATCTCAAAAAGATGAGGAGGAGGAAGGGATAGATGGAGCAGAGCAGATAAATGGAATAGAAGGAGGAAGAGGAGAAATGGCAGTCCACTCAGTGCCATATGTCCTCAGCTCAGTGGTGATGCATTCTGGTATGTCGTCCGAGAGTGGCCACTACTATTCTTACGGGCGCAACATTAATGGCGCAGATGGAACACAGCATCCAGCCAACCACTTTGCCCTCAAGGAGGATTTGGGGAACGGCCAGGCCGAGTGTAGCCTCTCCACTTGCTCAGCTCTCTCAATTCCACCTGAACAAGGAGACACACAACCTAATAGTGGCCAGGAGGCAAGGGATTGGCTGCTGTTCAATGACAGCAGAGTGACATTCACATGCTTCCAATCAGTGCAAAACATTACAAATCGCTTCCCCAAGGACACAGCTTATGTGCTGATGTACAGGAAACAGGAGCTACCAGGGCAGAACATAAATGGCGGACTGATGGCAAATGGAATGAGATTGAGTACTGAGCCTCCCTTGCAGAAAGAACTACTGGATGCTATTATCAAGGACAACAAGCTGTATTTACAGGTATGTGGGGGTGAACAAAAAAACACTTCTCCCACATACAGTCATTGTGTTACCCATTTGAAATCGCTCCCTATAAATGCTACAAATAAATGCTAGCCAAGTGTGAAGTGATTAGCATTAGAGCAAGTATTTAATCTGCTGCTAAGAGGTTCGTTGGATATTTTGGGTGAAACACTGTGCTTATTTTTCATGCTTCAAATGCATTTGACGCTTAACTTCATTACCACTAACCCCTCTAAGCGTGAGGTTATTATGAAAGTCGAGGGCTGTACAAGATTCTCTCAGGTGGAAAGAAGCTGAGGGAAAACAGACTGTACTTTTACAGATGACTAAGAGCCTGCAGAGTATAGGATTTCTTTTGACTGAACTTAGTCAAGTCTGAGCTGTCCTGTTATAAGACATGAGGTGTAATTTCACGAGTCATTGAACTGTGGTGTGTAGAGTTGACTGTCCAGCGCACTTGTATAAGTGACTAAAGTAAATCACCTCTAGAGGGTGCTGTAATAATGTTAAGTGACAATAACACTGAATCCCTGTCAATCATATTGACGTGTTATATATTATTATTATTATTATTATTATTTTTTTTTTTAATCCTGTTTACACATAAAATAATCAAACATTTCTCTTTACTCCATGCTGCTAATAGGAACAGGAGCTCAACGCTCGGACCCAGGCTCTCCAGGCTCCTTCATCCTCCTGCTCATTCAGGCCCAACGGTTCAGACGACAATAACCCACCAGGGAGCTGCGGCCCATCTGGTGGAGGGGGAGGGGGAGGGGGCTTCAATACCATTAGTAGACTGGTCTTCTGAAAGAATAAATGCTGCAGGAAATCCAGATGAACTGGCACTAAAGGGCATCCTGAACTGATCATATCATAGATGTGCTTATAACCTTATGAAAAGAGCACTGCAATTATTCACACACACACCCACACACACACACCTGTGTGATCCTAGATTTTATTTTGTTTTGACTAAAATAGTTTTATACCACTGTTTCAGTCATTTGATAGTATTTGATTTGTTTAGATTATTTTTTGTGATCTCAACATTATAATCTACCATTAATCTTCCAAATTCCATAACTGGAGGTGGATAATACTTATTGGTGCAAATGTATTATCTCCCTTAAATAACATAGTAAAATAACGATCCACTTTTGCATATATTGATAAATATGTGAAACTGGTTAAGTCTAGAAAGTGCTCATATTATCTGGCTTGTCCGAGTGTTTATAATATTACCTCACACACAAACATATGCACATACATGCATGTGCAGTGCACAGTACAGAAAAAAAGCATCTAACTGTAAGATAAACAGACTTTTTTTTTTTTTTTTTTTGATTTGTCACAGTTCTGAAAATACAGCTCACAACCTTTGTTTACTTTTCTGATTTGCATGCAGCTTTTCTTCATGAGCTGTGGAGTTTGATTTTCATATTTGAATCTTGTTCAATGTGTGGTTTGCTGTGTTTTACAGGTTTCATATCCCATGCAATAAATGTACATAGTATGACTTAAAATATTCAGAATAATCATGGAATACAAAACTATATGTGGAAAATTAAATACTTGGGTAATCTCCGAGATAAAGGCATTTTCAATATGAATATTTAATGCTGTCCTCCCACGAATTGGTAGTGTCATCTACAGAGAACTAAATTACAATTGTTTAAACATCTGTTTGACAGCATATTTTAATGTATTCCTCTGATTTGATCATTCAGGGAGACTTTTGTGTTCATGCTGATTTAATGTGCCTTTTGATATTTAATGCAGATTTTTAAAGAGGAATTTGTCAGGATGCACACCTCAGCTGTACTGTGTTTATATTCATAATGGCTTCATTTGTCCCTGCAGTAAAAACAACCCAGTATTTTTTGTATTGTCTTACTTGACCTAAAATAACCTGTCTGGTTAAGTTATTTAAAGTGGTATGTTGGCAAAGGGGTGGGTGGGACTAAATTATAAATGTAACGCCAAACATGACGATACAAAGAAATGATAAAGATGAAAGGAAATTAATAAATTCTTAATTGAGTGAAGGCAAGTCAAAGAAGCCAATGGTTTACTGGAAACTTTAAATAATTGCTTTGGAAATGAGCAAAACACCAAAGTAATGAGTGTGTTGGTATGCTCAAGCAATGACCAGCATACCTCAAATTCTGCGTGACCTTACTTGTCACATTTCAACTGCAGAGAATATATTGACCACTAAGAACCATCTTTGGTTTCTTGATTTTTTTTGGTTTGGATAGATCACCTCCTGTACATCATTTATACTCTCATCCTGGTGATGTTTTATTCTGGGAGCTAGATCTAAGTGTGGCAAGTTGGATTTTTATTAATTAAATGCATTCAAAATGAAAACGGTTAAATGTTAAATTTAAGTTATTGATACTTCGAACCTCAACAATTCCACTCCAAAACATGTAGATTTTTAGTATGTAAGCGATTTTGTTGATTAAAAAAAATTACAGAACTGTTCATTGTTGCATTTTTCATCAAAACAAGCACATATATCATGTTTTTGCTTTGATTGCAAAAATATTTTTGCACAAATGGAAGTGAGTATTAAAGCAGTGACTGAAAAAGGAACTGGGAAATCACATGCACTCATACATACGGGATACTTGCTATTCCCAGGGGCATAGGACAAAATGAGTTGCAATGTAGCAATAGCAAATGTGTCATTTATCACTAATTAGCAATTGATATGGTAAAACACTGCAGCAGCACTAAAGCTTTCAAAGGGCATTTGGGAAAAACATGAAAGATTCTCAATTATTAATCAACCAAACCATTACACTTTTCTCCTCACTTGTTGAAATGTTAACTCTTGGGAATGGTATGCTATTATATCTTCTCTTTAAATCTGATGTCATATTGGGATTTTATAATTCAGAAAAATGTTATAGGATTTATAGTTGCATTAAGTGCATATAGTATGTACAATATTCTTTTGGCATGTACTGACAGTAAATAAGGCCTGGTCTGTTCATCTAATGTGGCTACAAATGAGTTATGTACTGCGTATCAGATGTCCTCAGTTGAACACATTGATGCTGTGTGAAGCCCACATAAACAAATGATGTGCGCACCTGTAAAGCACAGCAACAAGAGCACAACCTCTAGACATACCAATTTCATGAAAGCTGATGCACCAGAAACATGGCACATAAGCTATTTTAATGTTGCAATAGACTGTAGAGCTATGGTGCCATGAAAAATAATAAGTTAACTGGAATTGGTATATTGTGTCTACAGCCTTTAATTGTTCCCTGTTTCTTCATCAATACCGAGGCTCCTAAAAGATGCTATGTACAATGACAAAGTCATCAATCATAGGCTAACAGAGAACATCCTTTGGGGGAAGTTTTTACCATAACAATAGCATTCCAATAAGATTCCTCAGATACCATTCTGAGTCCACAGGGATCACGCCTTTGCTAGTGGATTAGACTAGTTGTGGATGTTATGTTGAGTCCGGTATATTGATCAAATATGGTAAACTAAATCAAGATTAACCTTATAAATCTAATTGTTTTCTTAGCACTGTGGTGTTGTACAGTAGCATAAAACACTATTGATCTAGCTATCTTAGAAAACTGTTCAAATAAAATAATCATATGCTGACCAAATGTGGGCCTATCTCAGATATATATGTGTAGTTATGTTTACAAGTTGAAAAGACACAACATATTTGATACTATAAAACATACTCTATGTACAATTCCCTTTTAGTAAAAAATCCTTTATGCCACAGAAGATATATGCCAACACAAGAATATGTAAAGGAGTGCACGGTCCTTCTACTATATCTACTAATATAACATGGTTTTTATGGCGAGTTTTCTTTAGGGAATAAACACGCATTATGGATAGTGTAGTTTACACGTGTAATGCTTTCTTGGGACCTCTCGGTTCACACTAAGGTGGGACCTTTCTTTGTCTTTTTTGCAACTGTCTGAGGCCACTTTTTGTACTCACCCAGGGGTGCATATTGCTTTATTACATCATGTCTCATGTATCAAACCGCCCTACAGTCATTTGTTGTATTTTGGGACGGAACCAGTGATTGTTGAACTACACGTCCCATGGTTTAAGCTCTACAGCTTTCCCTGCACGCCGCCGCCTCCCCATTTCGTCTTCTAACGTAGTATTAAAGCGAGCAGAGCTCCAAGAATGAGACATCCGGTAGTAACGTTCAAAACACACCTCACAATGACGGACATCACGTTGATGGATCATGTTGAAGGAATATGTTGTGTGGTGTGTCGTAAACAATATATGTTTGTTTTTGTTTTGTTTTAATAAAATGTCCATCTAATTAGCAATACTAGTCATAATTCTGAAAATGATGAACAAATGAGCATATAGTTAGCTGCCAGATATGAACAAACAGTGACTAAAATAGCAAATTTACAACTACTAGGCTACTTATTTAACCTAAAATTGTACGATAAATATAGCCTATTCGATAGCCGTCGAAACGTTGTGGTCAAGATAAACATTTATTTTGAAGGAATCCCTAAACATCCGGTCTGTTGCCGTAAGCTTGACACTGCCATGTTCCAGAGGAGGGTGAGTTCAGGGAAAGACGGAGCCACCCTGTCAATCACAATTAAGGAACCATGGGAGTAAACTGGTGAGGAAGCTCGGCGGAACCACTGTGTTTACCGTGAAGATTGTTTTAATTTGCGCAGAAACTACAACTATGCACCGGTACACTGTGGGACATTTACATCTGATCTCGCCAACTGGGAATCGCTCCACTTTGACGGGAATTAGCATGAGGCGTTACATATAACAACAAAAACTTAGCGACTCTCATTTGCCTGCGCCTATTTTTTTTTGCCCCCACAGCGTTTCAGTTTGAACAAAATACACAAGTCATCGTTGATATTTGTACAAAAGGCGGTGCCGCGGACGGTTTATATTAACTCCAAGCTCAGGATATACCAGCTTATCTGACTACAATTCGTAAAAAAATCTCGTCTTGTCTGTGAGTCGACTTTCGAAGAAGGAGTGACGGTATTTATCGCTCTCAAAAACACCAAACTACTACGCTTGAACTTTTTATATTTCAACTTCACAGTTTGAGCTTTGTGTCAACGTTTTTGTTTTTTTTTTCAGGTACAAGAAGACACTCCCAAAAACAAACGAAGCCAAACGGCAATCTCCGCTCCAACTCCAAGGAGAGCAAGAAAGGAGCAGATATGAGTGGGGGAGATGTAGTATGCTCAGGGTGGCTGAGAAAGTCTCCTCCTGAAAAAAAGTTGAGACGTTACGTAAGTGCACTTTGTATCCTATTTGTTACATTGTAATAAAATAACCCATAACACAAAATCTATGGGTTAACACAGCTCTTCCTTGGACACTTTTCATGTGCACTGTTGTGCGCAGTGACAGACGTGTAGGCCTCATCTTGTGTGCATTTCAACAAATGCGTTTTACCATTTTCTGAACCTGAAAGGTTTCGTGACTTCTCTAAGCTCAGCTTGCCTTGTAGTCCCCTACAGTTAGAGTGGCTTTACCATGAGCAAAGTCACTCTTACTATCGGTATTGTTTTGCTCAAGGGCACTTCAACAGGGCACGTTGTTGTTGTTGTTTTTTTGGGACAAACCTACCACCATACAGCGATCCAATCTCACAGCATAACCTCAGAGCATTTGATTTTGTTGGACTTATAACACAATCCATTGATTACCTTGGGAAGCAATGCTTGTGCAGTCACAGTCAGTACCTGTGCCATAGGTGGGAGATGTTCATGCCAAGGGTTAAATGATTTCGAAACAACTGCGGAATACATCAAAAGATGACCACTTCCCTGCAAATTTCAAAAAAGTGCTGCAAAAAAGTTGTCAAATATGCATAATGAAGTGTTAGAGTAGTTGTGTAGTTGGGTATATATAATTCACAGTTCGGTTCGGTTTTGTGGGTCATGGTTTGCGGTTAAGTTCAGTATGGCATTGCCAATTTCAACATGATTTTTTTATTTATTTATTACAATGAGTTGTCACTGTTTAGTATGCAACCTTCTGCTTATTTGTTGTTCGTTTGGACAAAAAATGTCATCGCCGACAGCAGCGCTGATGCAAAAGCAAATAGCTTCAGTAGCACATGTTAGCTGTCATGTCTACATGCTTTCCTTGTGGATCAGTGGATATCTCTGTTATTGATATTAGAATTACAAGGCCCGCAACTTGAGAGGAGGGATGTTTTCGCAGGAAACCACAGGTCCAATGGTGGTTTTTTTGAAAGCAATAAAACTAAAATCTAGCCACAAAGACAGGATTTTCACAGGGCTTTCTCACATTCATAACAGAGTAGTGTCTGAGTTAATTAGTTCACTACATAATTGTAAGCATCTTTCTTGTGTTAGAGTATGCCTTTGTGGGTGATAATCACTCACAGCTTCATAATACTGACGGAAGTTGACATCTTATTTATCATTTGTTGGAAGAATCAACCATTTTTTGTGTCAGAGGTTCAGTATGTTGTGATGAGAACTTAACGTTCCCTCATCAGGACGTTCTCATTTCTGCATCACTTGAGATAATCTCCGAAACAAAGCGTTGACTATGATGTCACTAACTTGTTGTTTCTCAATAGAGTACTTAATTGTTCTCAAGGGGATATGGCAACTAGCTACACCAGTGTTATAACCATTTTTTGGACACAGTAGAATAACCAGGAGGCCATATCCCACAGTATGTTTGGAGGGGCATGGGAACTGCTCTGATGCTGGTTTTATAGAGAAGATTTAGAGTGGTTTACCGCTGATCAGCAAACTACAAAGCTGTTTGTTTTTATAATTTTGGCCAACGAGCTGTCTTTAGTTCTAGCAGCTTTTTATTGTTGAGAAATTCTGCATTATGAATTAAGGGTTAGCCATTAAATGCCAATAAGTTAAATATGGGAAACATGGGAAGCCACTTTTTGGTAGTTTTCGATACCCACACCGCCACCATCCCATTCTCTTTTATAACTAGATTATTATGTTTATCATAACAGGTGGTGATGCACATATTAACAAAGAGTTCTGCAGTGGCCCAATTCGTTTGTCTGCATATTGTGAACATATACATTATATGTTACCTTTAGCACCTTGTAAAGCAAAAGTAAAGTCCCAAACATATATATTCACATTTCAAAAATTCCTCTTTTGGCAATCCCATGAGCTGCCCGAAATTAAATTGAATCTAAAAGTACGTATTAACAAAACAGTGAGTGGTTGGGGCCAGGTTCCCTGTGAAAGATCATAGTGCTTGGTCACATGAAGCTATGTAATCCACGAAAGTGCTGACTATCCTTTTTTTTTTGGCAGATGACAAATTGTTCAACTGTTTACAGTCTATGTAGCAACTCACCACCAGCTGTTTGAGTTGATGCCCCAAAATAAATGGAGAAGTTGATTCTTTTTTTAAAATAGAAATCATGCCAGTGCTAATGAAGCATTGTGGCTTCAGGCTGGTAAGGATTAGTGGGATCATTTTAGGGCTGAATATAGGAATTGTTTTGGTCTTTGAATGTAAGTTGTGTTGTGTCTTTGCGGTTGGTGGAAATCATCTGATGGGGCCTGTTGGCAAAGTTAGGATGGCTTGTGATTACCGCTCTGAATATCAGCCATAGTAAAATCTTGTGGTTCTGTCAGATGATGCTGTCTTCATGTCACAGGTACATAGACTGAATCAGATTCTCTCGGTAATGTCTCTTGAGATTAAGACCACTACAGTTTTCTATCCTATGAGTTAGATAACTGGATTCACCTTGAATCCCTTCAGCTTCAGCTCTGTCTCTCTCAGGGAGGAGAAGGTAGTGATGACAAAGTTCTGTTTGGCGACATGTAGAGCACTCTGTGTTGTTAGGGCACACATTTGGTGGTAGGTTTAGTGACTGAATTGAATGAAAGGAACAATAGGAATAGAAGAGAACACATTACAATAGTATATGAACACGCCACCGCCTTCAGCTCTCTTTTATAAGCCCCATCTCCAGACTGAGCAGCAGCAGACTAGAAGCTAGGGGCCCTGCTTACCTGATTAACCACTCAGGGCAAAGTTTGCCCCCGAGGCTCTGCTGCTGATTGGTGGAGCTCAAAGGTGAAAGCAGTTCAGCCGTGCAGCAGACCTGCTTGCGTCTGCGCAGCCCCAACCACCATGGGATTGACACAAGCTAGAAAATGTTGCCTCTATCTATTTATTACCCACGAAGTACGTATGAGGAGGCAATATTCAAAACCTCCCAATTTTGGTTACTCTAACCTGATGTTGACCAATCAGGTGAGCTTTTTATTGAAGAGGCTCAGCATTTCACATTTTTTTGTTTCTCTTTCTATCCATTCCGAGTGACAGATCGACCATGGTCGTTTTTCTTCCGTCTCTTAAACAACTCAATAAAGCAGTATTTACAGTTAAGCCTTTGTTTTTGTTTTTTTAAGATTCATTTTGGGGCTTTTTCCACCTTTATTCGCTAGAACAGCTAGGTGAGAAAGGGGAAGACATGCAGGAAATTGTCACAGGTCGGATTCGAACCCCGGACCTCTGCATCGAGGCATAAATCTCTCAGTATATGTGCGCCTGCTCTACCCACTGATCCAACCCGGCCACGGATTAATTCATTGTTACGGTAAGAATTCTCTGTGAAAACCACAATTGCCTTTTTTAGGACTTTTCCCAGCCAGAGTTTGTCAAAACTGAATCCTCTGTGGTTTTCAATTTCATTGACACTGCACTTTCCATCTGGTTCTCCATTTCCACTTTCATTTCTCTTACCTTTCAATCTGTGAATTTCTGACTGGTATCTTCAAGACATCTGCAGTGGGTTATCAGAGGGACCTAAGGAGAAGCAGGGATGAAGTTGCAAGGGTGTTTTCAGCACCACTCTGTTAGGAGAAAGTGTGCATGTCACAATACATTGCCTCATGATGTCATATAAAAAAGAACTGATGTGTAATTCGGAAGAAAACTGAAACAGGATTAACAGTTAATTTGATTGATGGCATGTCTACAAAGGACAAAAAATACACATCATTATCTCATATCTTGTTGGCAGCAGTACGCAGCAATAATTAAAGGAATATGAACCACAGACTTACCAATACTGTTAAAGGCATACTATGTAACTTTTCCATCTTCGGTCCCCCTACAGGTTGCTCCTGTCGCTTTGGTCCCCCTACAGGTTGTCTCATTGGAATGATAGCCGCGTGAGCTGTAGTTCCAATGAGACAACCTGTAGGGGGACCGAAGAGGGAAAAGTTACATAGTATGCCTTAAAGGAACACGCCGACTTATTGGGAATTTAGCTTATTCACCGTAACCCCCAGAGTTAGACAAGTCGATACATACCCTTCTCATCTCCGTGCGTGCTGTTAGGCTGTCTGACGGTTCCAGCTGCATCAGGCCAGCACAGAACATGCAGGTGAATGGTTCCAGCAATCCTACTGCTCCGAATAAGTGACAAAATAACGCCAACATGTTCCTATTTACATGTTGTGATTTGTAGAGTCACGGCATGTACAAAAAACAATGTAACATGAGACACAGCCATCTTCTAACCGTAAACAAACTGGGAACTATATTCTCAGGCGGAAGAATATAGTACTTGGGCGGAATGATTTGCTTTGCAGCAAGCCTGTCTGAGAATATAGTTCCCGGTTTGTTTACGGTTAGAAGATGGCTGTGTCTCATGTTACGTTGTTTTTTGTACACACTGTGACTCTACAAATCACAACATGGAAATAGGAACATGTTGGCGTTATTTTGTCACTTTTGTCACAATTCGGAGCAGTAGGATTACTGGAACCATTCACCTGCATGTTCTGTGCTAGGCTAAGCTACGGGTGGAGCCGTCAGACAGCATTACAGCACGCACAGAGATGAGAAGGGTATGTATGGACTTATCTAACTCTGGGGGTTACGGTGAATAAGCTAAAGTCCCAATAAGTCGGCTTGTTCCTTTAAGGTTGACCCACCAACCTGATTTTGTCAATGTTGGTACGGTATGTTTACAAGTGTTCCCCAGCTATCGCTTAAATACTGAAATACCAATTCATCATAGTGAAATGCTTCTATTTGCTCCTGCATTTATTCTCCATCTTAGTTTATTACAAAGAAGCGTGCAACACAATGAGGACTAATGCTTATGTTTGAATAGTTTGATATATGTAAAACATAATGTTTCTGTTGATCAGTGCATGGTTTTCAGGAAGCCCTGACTTTAAAAAATATATTTTTTTTAAGTTTATCATCACTGTGGTAAATATGTAAAATTACAGTGATATTGATTATATATAATTCCTCAGTTCTGTAAACCAACTGCACATAGCTATATGGACCATTATAGTATTATAGACATGTATAGTCCATTGGCATGTACCCATTACAAACAGATAAGGATTTTGTTGTACACTTCGTCCAGCCCTTAATAGGGCCTCAGTGCTGGAGCACAAGGCTGCTGGGTAGAGCGGAAGAAGGAAAATGTTGAACCCTGAAGGTCCTCCTCTGATGGCTGTAAAGGGACACTGAGGACATACTCCATGCTGATCTTGAGTCCTCTCAGCTGAGGGAAAATACATTTACAGTATACACCACTATGGCCATAAGCCAATACTTCTGTATGTGGCTCACTGGTAACAATTGTCATTTGCAGAGTAAAAAGAAATATGCAACAAATGTCACAGGGCGGTCAAACGAAAACAAAGCCATAGCTCTCTGATTAAGTATAGGATTCATTAAATCTGCTTAGCAAGTGGAACAGAGAACAAACACTCACTTTCTGTTAAACCCCCACCCACATGCTTGAAGAAACAAACAAACAAGCAAACTGAACAGGATGCAACAGAGGGGTACTGTGCAGCATTAGCCTCTTAGGCTAACAAAGAAAAATTACTGGACCGTGTCCCAGCCGCCACAACGACTCGGCTCTCCATTTGGAGCGAGCAGACTACTGTTGTGTGATCTGTCACAGCTTGAAAATGGATTGCATGTGCCATTAATTATTTAATGTCCATTACAAACAAATAGCCATTAAATATTCATATCTGTGCTACTACAATAGTTATCCTTACCGGCCAACTTTTGTCCCAGACACAGGCTACCGTCATTGTGTTATACATAGGTGTATCAGTTGCATCGTAGTCAAACTGGTAACCAGCATGGTTTCAAAGTTACGCTGTAAGGACTCACAAACATGGGGACAATCTGATCAGTAGATTTCATCTAACAGCTGTTTGATTCTCAAAGTAATAATTTTATCGGCAGAGTTTTGATTGAACGCACTGAGAATGTTTTTTTTTTTTCTCTTCAGTTGTTGAAATATTTTACGAACCGAACTGGTGTTTAGGCCTTTGTTTCAAAACACAATAGAGGTGAACATGATTATGTCTTGGTTTTCTTCTAGATACTTATAGAGCATAGTAAGCCTGAAATCATGTTGTTGCATCACAAAGGAAAACACAGGCACAAAAACAAAACGGCCAGTAAGAGCAAAGCCCTCTGAAAGTTGGCAGTGCGTAGCATTTTTGTGACACATGGTGAATATGTCACCAGTGTTTTGCAGCCTCACATATGTGAGATTATGTTTGAAGTGTGTAATAAACATCAGACGTATCTCTATTTTACAGTATTCTTGATTATACGGTATGTGTGTTATCCATCTTTATGTGACAGCAGTTTTGAGAGTCTTGAAAACATGAATTACACACACACACACATATATATATATATATATATATATATATATATATATATATATATATATATATATATATATATATATATATATATATATATATATATATATATATATATATATATATATATATATATATATATATATATATATACACACCAATCACTCAGGGGGGCCATCCAGTAAAGACAGATAGACCAAATGTATCTATTTTGGATATCTCATTGTCTCTCTGTGGTCCTAGCATTATTTTGTAGTCCCAGAAATCTTTGTATAAACGCATATGCACAAATACCATGCATATGCCATTTCACACACAAACTAGTATTTATAAAAGAAGCATGTGTGGTGAGAATCTGTGCACCTCATGCATACTTCAGACCAGGTGTGAAATGATAAGCGACATAGTCTTATAATAAAACATTGTTTGATGAAGCCGTTGCACACCCCGGCAGTAGAAGGCAGGGGGAAGCACAGTGCCCGGCTCAGCCTGCTGGGGAAGCCGCTCATATACAATCCTTATTGTGGGGTCACTTAGTTTTACTCACAGTTTAGAGATATTCAACGCTGTACAAACTGCTCTAAATTCCAAACGGCAAGTTCATTGGGTACCCAGCAATACACCCGCCAAGTAGATTGGATAAACGTTTTTCAAGGTATTTAAAAGACAACACACACACACACACACACACACACACACACACACACACACACACACACACACACACACACACACACACACACACACACACACACACACAGACATCTGTCCCCTGGTTTCTTCGTCTCCCTGCTGACTCTGTTGCAGCATTTGTAAATAGCATCTGGCAGGATCTGATTTGTATATTTCTTGTAAATTTATAAATTCTATTGTACTGTATACTTTATACTTAACAGTATTTTTTTTTATATTTCTTACTGTCCTTTCTGTTTTTATTGTTTATATGTTAAGTGAGTGTTGTACTTTGAGAGCAAAGATTAACCAGAGTTACATTTCCTTGTTTGTTTACGCAAACCTGGCCAATAAAGCTGATTCTGATTCTGATCTGGTTGTCTGCATCAGAACAATACAGATAGTTTGGTAGGCACAACAATTATATCAAACTAACCAGCTTTTGTCTTAACTTTCACTCACTTATACTGTTCATCATGTAAACTAGATACACACTTTCCATGCAGATTCTTGAGCAATGGCTCTGCTTTTCAAAGAGCAGTAAACCATCGTTTATACCAGCAGACACCCATTTACAGTTTCAAAATGAAGTTAAAGATTATTGTTTAGCTGCCATCTTGTAAGCTTCTCTATCAACAGCTTTGTTAGAGAGTTTGCTTTTTGTGAATTTACTTTCAGCTGAAAGTTAATGATGCAGCAAATAAGGGAGGGAGGTGTCAATAAGAAATTAGCCACGGAGTATAAATGTTCAACAAGCTGATTATGCCATTGTTGAAATATATTTGCATGCATACTGCTAGTATATCATAATAAAGTGTAAATAAAATGTTTCAGTACACACCGTTTGCTTCGTGCGCTATGTGCAGATTATGCACACTTCCCTCACACATGTTTGAATTACATTTTTGTATCCTTCCTTTAACTGCGTTTGTTGCCTTAGTGGAGCACTGAGATTGTTGGATTGAATTGGTAGGTCAAGGCTGACATGGAGCATTTTGTAAACAGATGTGTCTTTTTTTCGCCTGGTGCAGCTGTTTACTGTCCTGTGTGCCAAGTCCACCAGCAGCTTGTGGTGCGACTAGAACTGGTTCTCATACAGACTTTCCTGTTTGAAACTTGGGAACTGATTCTGAATTGTGTTTTCTTTTGGAATATGATTCTGCTGAGTTGTAAAATGATCCTTTTGTGCGGTTTGTCACTGTGCCAAATCGAACTGTTTCAAGTGCAACTATTATTAAATGCAGATGACTGATACCTCTGAACTATTTGGCAAGGCTAATTGTACACATAATGTGTTTTTTTCCCTTTGTGACTGATCAGGATGATTGTGATATACATTGATGTGACATATTATAACATAATATATACAGTGTATATATATATATATATATATATATATATATTATATTTTATATTTTTTTAAATCAAAAGTCTCACATACTTGCTTTACATTGTTTCTCATTTCAACTGTTGCGCTAATGACACCAGACAGTGAAAATAGAATGTGTCATAAGGCTGCTTTCTATTTCCAGAGTAGATTTGTAGTCCCTTCTGAACATAAAACAGGCTAGAACACAGATGGCCAAAGATGGTCTACACTAACCAGGCAAAAAGGCTGTAGGGATCTCTGTTCCTGTGTCGTTTTGAAAAAAAAAAAAAAGACAAAACAAAAGTTGGGCCTAATTTATGATAATGTGCATTCCCTGAATTCTTGCAAAGCAGGGGAGATTTCTTCAAGACTAATGTTATAGGACTATAGATATGTATGCAGTGACATGCAGGCTGGGATATAGCACAATGGAAATTGATAACTTTGTCATCATTGTTAAGGAGAGTGAAGAGAAAGCAAACGGGATGAGAAAGACTGTGTGTCTTTAAGCAACACCATTAGGCAGCCTCCAGTGAGAGCAGCTCTCTGTTCTCTCCCTCTTTCTTTCCGTTCCCAGTGCTTCTTGGCAGGCACAGACAGCAGGAATGTGAGGTTGCTCTGTGCTCCTCTTTGCTGGTCTTGCTGGGGTGTGAGCGCCTGGTCCTGAGCTGCTGCTGGTCGTTTAGCTTAGGCTAGGATGGGCTGGACTGCACTGCACTATGCTGTAATGCAATGCACTGGCCGATTGTTGTTTCTGCAGCAACGGGAGGGAAGAGGAGCCGCTCCCTGGCGCCCCAGCAAGGCATGGCCGCCCCTTCCTGTGTGAGGCGCTGATGGCTACCAGATGGCGGGTGAAGGGAGAGGAGGAGGGGTCCTACAATCTCCTCTCTTTTTGTTCTATTTATCCTTTCTGCCTTTTATATATATATATATTTTTTTTTGCTTGTATCCTTCACTTTTCTCTTGCAAAATCTTTATTTCTTCTTTACCTCATCTTTATCTTTCTCTGCCCTTTTTGCGTCAACAGCTATTTGTTCTCTTAAAAAAGGAGGATGAAAAGGAGAGTGATGGTGAACCTGATGTTGCTGGCATCACGGCTATGTACCATGATGTGTTTCTCTAGGTGTTAACATACCCTGAGACACAAAAGATGACTCACTTGTGATCACGACTCACTGAAGAATTAAAGTATACTTTAAAAAGCCTATTCGTGACGCCTACTCTCTTTAAAAGTAACACATTTTAACACTAGGCTTTATTGTCACTATAGAGGTCTGCACACACCTGTTAAGCAGGAGCTGAGGTGGATGTGTGGTGCTTGATGGGTTTCAGCAAGAACTTGTGAGAACTGAGCTGGGTGACCAGTTGGCTCACTCTGAAAGCCTGCTCCTCACCAACAGGAGGCCCTCTAAACTCACTGCAAAAGGAGACCACTATCACCTCTTTAGCAGAGTCTCCAGGGATACGTACATGGTCACAAATGATTTAACACACCTTGCTTGATGGAATTAGCTCTAATTGTCTTGTTTGGATTGAGGTTGACCTGTTTGTGCTTTTATGCAGCCTCTCCCTCAACTAGTTTTAAAGAGACATCAGATACATTGCATGCTAATATTAAATTGCAACTTTTTGCCCATAAGAGGACTCGGAGAAGAAGTTTGACTTAGAGATGAAAAATAAGCAATTACTGTTAATGTAGTTTGTCTCATGAAGCAGGGTTAAGATAAGATCCACCTTTATTAAACCCCGGTGTTGATATTTGGTTGTTGCAGCAGTACAACAGAAACAACAGGAATAAATGCAGATAAGTATAGAAAGTAACAAATAAATAAATAAATAAATAGAAGTTACTATTACTAAGTAAGCTGGATATGGGAGTATAACATAGGAGACCTGGGGTGCAAATAATTCTTATTTTCACTGATCTGATGAGTTTATTCTCTATTAATTGTTTGATCTATGTTAGAAAATATTAAGAAAATTGTCAATCACAGTTTCCCAGAGTTGACATCTTCAACTGTCTCGTGTGTAAGAAAACTAGAATATATTTATATCTGGAATCGAAACAGAAGCTGTAGCCAATTCATTTTTGCCACTGAGTGACTTGAACAACCAATTGATTATCAAAATAGTTGTTGATCCTGTTGATTGACTACTCTCTTCAGCGCTAAAATTAGATTAATCTGTAAAGCCTTAGTGAGTTGTTAGGAATTTTACACTAGCAGTGATACTTAACATCACAATTTACGTTTTGACTCAATGTTATCAGTGTAAAATTGCTTCAGGGCTATGAATCGTGGACTGGAAAAAATATCTGCTAATGTGAAGGTTATGATCAAGTTAGTCTGACAAATAGAAGCTATTGCTGCCAGATGCCTTGTGACCTAGGTCTTTAAAAAAAACTTCCTCTTTGTGGGGTAGTCTTAGCCTGACAAGCCAGACGACATCAAGATGTTGGGTCTGGGAACTCACCATTGACAGGGCTCAATCCGAGGGGCGGGATAAACGGTTGTCTT
Source organism: Zingel zingel (assembly GCA_023566125.1). NCBI lineage: Eukaryota > Metazoa > Chordata > Actinopteri > Perciformes > Percidae > Zingel > Zingel zingel. The sequence goes on from CM042317.1 coordinate 18,133,121, forward strand.
TCAAATTCCCTCTGCACGCAATAGGATAGCGCTACAACCAGGCAGAGCAACGAAGAAGGTAGCGGAGCTAGTTGATAGATTAAACTTTTGCCGTATCCGGTCGGCAAAACTCCAAACACATCTTCCTTTTTTAAGAATGACTTCAGTGCCGTTCTTTGTTCTTTTCTCAAAGAAAAGCGTAACTCCAAGTACTACTTCCAGAAGACCGTTATACAGATAATTATTCTCCCATATTCACCATTATACAGATAATTTAATAGCGACATTCCCAGAGAACTGTTGTTGGATTCCCCTTGTATTCCTTAGAGAAGTTTAGTGCTTCAAAATGTTGGATGATTCGCGTGATCAGGTTTGAGGGAAGCTTTTAAAGGTAGAAATATGTGCGACTGTATCTGTTCACATTTAACTCCAAAGGTTCACCTGTCATTTCCCACATGCACACACATGCAGCTGGCACTCTAGTTATGTGGTGCTGTGTGATCTGACCCCAGCCGCTGTGTCTGCAGCCCCTTAATATAGCCCACTGCTGTCATGGTAGTTTTTGCCTTGCTCTGTGCTGTGTGTGCACCAATATGTGTGCACGTTTGTCCCGGCCTGAGCACAGGCTTAGTTAGAAAGGGGGGCAGGTGTTGGGGTGTCAGCCTGGAGAACAGATGCGAAATATTGCTACTGGCTTGTGTAATTTCCCAAGTTACTGTGACTCAGACAGGCCCTCAATAAAAAAGATGCTGTCTGTATCTAATTGCCTTTAATTTCTTTTTGTTTGTCAAACATCTAATTTCGTTTTTTTTTATCTGTTTCTTTGTGTGCTTTAGAGTAGGAATCCTCAGTAGAAACCAAAATGGACAGAGGAAGATGGATTGCTTTTTGCTATTTACTACCGGTCCTGTTGTGGCCACCGTCCCTGATTGCATTAGGGTTACTATGGTGCTGCCCGATATCTTTGGCCTGGCCTTAAGCCAGAGGACGTGGTTAAACTTTCACACATGTACACACAAACACACACACATGCAATGAGAGAGACAGAGATGCAGCAGACCCCTGCTCTCAGAGAGTATTCGTTTCCAGCCTGATTGGAAGCTAAGAGTGTGGAGGACCTCCTCCCCATGTCCACCTACTTTCTTGGCATTTGTCTGAACTTTCCCTGGCACTCTGCTCTTCTTTTTATGCTTAGTGCTGGTGTGTCTTAGAAACCTCTGGAATACCTTGACCATTTTTGTCTCAGCTCATGCCCAAGTCATTTGGATAACAAACTACTAACTGTTTGAAATCCAAGCAGAGTTCAAGGTTGGTAATTTGTATTATTAAACTTACAATTAAATATTGTTAAATATAATTCATATTATAATATACCAAATTCACTTGTTTTTTTGGTTAGGTCATATTGGTAAATACAAGCGAAAATATAAATGACAAAATTCATAATTGTAGAAAATCTTGCGGTCTGTAAATAATTTTTTTCTGTGGTGTAGGCAGTTCTGCCCAAGATTGGGTGCCTTTTGTGACCAGCAGGTTTAGTTACAGGTGTTCATTGTAACAGACATATTTGTAATGTTGCTGAGATTTAAGGGACAATTTTGCTTCATGAATTATAGCATCCTCAACATCTGTGTTACATATGATGATAGCTTCCTAAATAGTACAGCTTGCACTAGCTGCTCAGTAGTGGCACTGTAATTAGAAAAGACTGCTTGTGTATTGAATATTTCAAGTCTCAGAGACATCCCAAACCAGACCTTGTGTTTCTTGGCTAGTTCTTATTTTTTGCATGTGATTTGGTATATATATGCCACAGTCTCTATTCTGCTGGGATAGTTTTTTTTCTGACCTGTACTCCTTGGCTGGACTGCAGTGTTTGAATGTGTACAGGCCAAGAGCGGCTGAAAGGAGAATTGTTTAAGCCCCTCTCGTCAGTGGTCAAGGAACAGCGTGATCATGTGAACCAAGTCTGCCATGCCAAAAGAATGTGTTGAATTCTAACGATGCTACTTTGACATGTGCATGTGACTCAAGAGCAAGAGCTTTAGATTGGGGAGGGCAGAAGAAGCAAAGGCAGATAGGACGAAAACAGCGAGAGAGAGAGAAAAGGTAATCAGAAGAAAGAATGCAATGGATAAATATGTCGAGGTTGTGGAGGAGCAAAGCATGCAACATTTTGACCTAGTGCTTATCTGGAAAAAGCTGTATTAAAACTGAAAGACCAAGACGACAGGGAGACACTGTGGGAATGTGATAAACTTGTGTTTTGGGGAGTAACATATCCTGCAGTCAGATGAGCCAGTCTTTATCTCTAGTACAGCTTTGGTTCTCATGGCTGAGAGTGGGCTGCCATCTGCACTCACAAACTGTCCGCAGAGTATGCAGATTGAATAGGGCACTCTATGAACAAGGGTAATTAAGACACACGTTTGAGTCTGGGAATCATCATCAGCAAAGATTCCCATTAGTTATATAAAGTAGCCACAGTAATAAGTGACACTGAGTTTCTGTCAGTATATTTCTTTATTAGAGCAGCAGTTAAACATGAAGACAGTCAGATACTTGTATCTTTATGAGCAGCTGATGTCATTTGACCAGGAAATCATTAAGATTAGTTATTTTGTCATTTCCATGCATCAATGTGACAGGGATATCCTTTTATCTTTCTTTGAAGTGAGCAAGAAAAAGTTTTTAAAAAGCTGAAGAAACTTTTTTTTATGTACATTTATTGACAGGTTTACAAAATTAACAAAGACTGGACCTGAGGGTTTAAGCACAATGCACATAATGGATGCACAACCTCCATTTCTCCATGACTAAGCTTAATGTTGTTTCCTAGTCTGTAGGGTAATACATATTGATTGGTGACCTGGATTTTACCCATGCCACCACAAGCCAATGTAAGTGCATTTTCACCACACTGGAGGAGCAACAACTATGAATTACAAGAAAGCGAGAAAGACACTTAAGTAATAGAGCCAATGTTGCCCGACGATAATTTGTGCTTTGGTGATCTTTCGCGCACGGTGGCTACATTTTTATTCCTGTCATGAAGACGCCGTATTTGATCCTGATTTGTATTGTATTGCTGTATATATTTGCACTTCTTATCATTAGCAGGGTTTATACAGAGTATTTTCTTCCCCATAATAATCAGATTTAAAGGCCAGTCAGAATTAGAATACCTCATGTACAGAACTGGAACATTTTGGGAGCAAAACTAAACCATTTCTGTCAAGGAGGTGTAATAAACTACTCTGTTCAGCAGATATTATTTTATCAGGTGACTGCTTACTCTGATTAATCCTTTTTCTAAGAATATGTAGTCTTTCTTTGCATCATTGAACCCTTGGGTTAAGTTGAATATTGAAGCTTTAGGTTCACATAGCTCTCTGTCTACTGTAGTTCGTGCTTTTCAACCCCATTGGGTGTTTTCTTAGTGGTGTGTCTTTTTCATGGGAACCAGCTTTGTTTGAGTGATGTGTACAAATTTTAAAAACTTTTTATTTTGTGTAATGGTGGGTTGCTCATTTGCTGCCATTTCTGCAGACAGACTAATGTGATTAAAGTGGTGCTTCAGCAGAATACACAGTAAAAGGAATGACGATACCAAGCACTCACAGCATGTCTACCTTTTTCAGCTGTTTGGCAGATTCAGTATATTATATACGTCAGAAGCATTCATCCTGCTGTGGATGGAGCAATGTACTGTAATTCACATTAGAGTGGCTCAAAGAGGAAACTGCTGCTGCGACACTGCGGTCTGTTACTTTGTCTTACTATTAGCTCAGGGAAATGGCTCAAAACATACAATGAAAGTGTCTGAGTATTAATTATTTTTTTTACTTTTAGCAATGTCCTCACCAAAAAAAAAATCAAGTTTGTTTGTGAACATTATGATGGAAGGCTACATTTTTGTGTGGTTTTGAGTTTTCTGATATAAAAACAGAGGGATGCTGTGGTGAAGACTTTTTGGATTGGGAATTGTGGTCGGTCAAAGAGCTCATTTAATTTTTAAGTAGATAGATCCTTAAAAGCAGTGAATGCCTTATGGATATGGTGTTAACAGTGCTTTCAAAACCTGCCTTTTGGCCTCTCACTAGGCAACAGTACATGCATTAGATGGCCGTAAAACTTATAATGCATGTATAAATGTGTTCATTGGGCATTACAGAATTGGTTGAATAACACAATGGTTCAGACCTGAAAAGGTTAGAAAATTAAACCTTTTAAGAGAAGCTGTGTGTGCAAGAGATGGTACGTGCAGGTGAGTGCAAGCTGTTAGAAAAAAATCTCCAGGCATGCAATCACACACCCACAGAAGCCAACCCACAGCTGAAGAGAGGGGAACATGTTTAAAAATGCTGACATTGTTTTTAGGGCTGTTTGCGTAATAGTTGGAAAAATATTTTGCATTGTTACCTTTGCTGCCTGTATTGTAGGCTTAAAATGAATGTGTATGAGGGATTTCACACATTCTTCACTAAATGTGAATCACTGTGCGGGAATCGCATGAACACACATGCAGCAGCACACAATCGCTGAGGTATGTGTTCACACCACGCACATTCCCTTTCAACTGAAAGTGAAGCAGTATCATCTGAATGGGACAACCGAGAGTGGAGGTGTGTATCAGTTTCAAGGGACTGGCTTAAAACGGAGGTGTGTTTGGTGTGAACTTAACATGCCTAGGCATGCTCAACAGCTCAGCTCGTAGAACAGGACACCAAACATGGTTAATGCAAGTACTAAGAATAAGCATGTTGTTGCAGCAGTACCTGAATTCATGACAGCATTTACTAATTTCAATTCAATTTGTCTTTCCTGTTAATTAGATAATTTCAAATAGTTATTGACTTAGAAACAAAGGAGAAATCCAGTACTCTGCTCCTGCTATAGCATCACCTTTTATTTAGAAAAACTGGACCTTCATCAAGAGTATCCTTGATGTATACTTAATATACTCTTGATGAAGGTCCTGCGGGACTGAAATGTTAGTTTTTCTAAATAAAAGGTGATATTATAGCAAGAGCAGAGTGCAGGATTTTTCCTTTGTTTTTATGTTGATGTCGACCAACGCACCTGCACAGAAGAAATTTTTGGATGTGCGAGTCTGAGTTTTTTCTTCAAAAAATAGTTATTGACTGAAATAACTGGGAACCTAAATTGTACTTGAATCTTGTTTAATCCATGTGTTTGCTAAGTAACCAGGTGCCATTGTTTTGAATGCAACACCACTGGCAACACAGAAGTGCGTATCAGAGTCCATTTCCTTATCTCTGTGTATGGCATCTCAATCCATTTCCTAGTGGATGGACTCCAGCAAGAGAGGAGCTAATCAGATAATGTCAGAGAGGAGCTAATCAGATAATGTCTAAGGCAACCTCTCACTGGCCACTTAATTTGATTTGGAATAATTTTCATTGGACTGATTGGATTAGACTGCTGCTGCTCACTGCATGGATAAGGATTGGGTTAGACACACACAGAGTGGAGTTACACAGTATTAACAAGGTACCTACTACCCAGTTTTTTCAATCTTATTGAATTGTAATCAATCAAAAAGCCTTAAAATATATAAACTACACTTTCTTTTGCATCATTGGTATGCAATGCTTATGTAGAAAAATAAATTTGAACATGGCCTAATTTAACAAATAATCCACACACTCACACATAAACACATATACGCCCACACACTCACCCACCACAGATGCTTTTCAGAACTGACTATGGAGAAGTCATCCATCTCACCATGCAATGGTGCCCCTACAGGAAGCAGTAGAACTGTCATGAGTGTGCCGCTCAACCCACAGCCTGCTTTAGTGTGAAACCCTCTGCTTCACTGAGAGCTGCAAGTCTGAGCCACTGCAGGTTCTTATTAAAACATGAAATATAAAAATATCTCAGAAGGTCCATATTCATAACACTATAGATGGCCCTGACTTGTGCATGAGTGAATCAGAAGCCACAATGGCAATTTAAAGTGTGATGGTGCACTTTTTAGTAAGTGGGCACAGCTTGTTGAATTGTGGCTGATATTTTGGGTTCTACCCACCTATCTTGGGCCGGCGTATTGTAGGTGTACTGTAGTGTAGAAGCGGTGTGTAATAGGGGTTGGGGTGGGCAGTTGTTGCCAGGGGAGGTGGTGTGTTATTTTCAGTCCATTGTGTCTACTTCCTGCGGGTCAGGGGTTATTGGAGCAGGGTGTTGCAGACTTTACGGAGTAAAGAGGAGGGGAGGGAAGTCAGCAGGGTAGGCAAGAAAGTGGCCAGACTCAGTCGACAACAGTGGCTGGTCAGCAGCTTGCTTACCTTGCTTCTCCCGCAATGTTTCTCATTTTTATCCGTGCAAAGCTTGGACTCTTCAGAACCATGTAAAGAGCCACGAATTGCATTTCAATAACTGGTGAGCTTGTCATTAATGATTTGGTTTTTCTTGTGATCATTTGATTGTTGTTGTTGTTGTCAGCATTTCACAAATATTGTTAGCTTGTTTCTCTCAGCAGAAGGTTGGAGACAGACTCAACTATCAAACAGTTATTCTTCAACATTAGTATGGACATTTGTTTTGATTTGATTTTGTTTGCGGCGATTGATAGCACACCAAAAAAATGGAAGACAGGAAGTGGGTGGAAATTTGATGACTCTTGCATAACATGAACGCCATAATGGTGGTTGGTGTCTGGGGCATAGTGTGGTCAAGAGCATTGATAGCTGCACTTTGATTTAGTTTTACTGTGTGATTAATCCGTTTATCATAGAAAAATGCAATCATAAAATAACAGCCTTAAACCAAATGGTTACAACGCAGTGTATGGATGGCCCTACGTGTCAAAATATGATGGTATTTCTCTATTAAATCCTATAAAGATAAGTGAGAGCCTTGCCTATGCAATGAAATGAGGACCATGAGTGCGGCAGTGACAGCTGTTACGTGAGGAGATCTTTGACTTTGTTTGCAATATTGCATTTGAATAAGAGATCTTGAGGCCACAGCAACCCAAGAGAGCGAGCAAAGTTCATTCTCAGCATAACTACTTTGTCTTCTCTCCTAGCCTTTGTTCTGCAATCTGGTCATTTTTATGTTTAGCGACAGGCTCAGTGCTGTGTTGTAGTTGTGCCCATGTATTTTATTGCTTATTGTTATGCTCCTGCACCTGAGAGTGTGTTGATATTTATTATTTCATATAAAGACATCCAAAGCCCTTTACCAGCGTGTCTGCGTGTCTTATACAGCAATTTTAGTGCTACATAATTAGCTCCACTCTGTTGCATTTATTATCATTGAAACAAGTATTAATATTACAAAAGAAGACCTTCATTCCTACAGTTTTGTTTTACCCAAATGCTTTCTGTTTTCCTACAAATTATTATGACAAACGGGTAGCACACAGGATACAGTGTCTTTCAAATTTGGCCTGGACTATATATCAACATAGCTGCAAACAAGGACATGTTTGATGTTTGTTTTATTGGAGGTAGAGTAATGCTGCTATATGCAGTAGGTCGCTTAGTATCATTTCAGACCAAAGAGGCTCAGTCCCTCACTCACAAACTCACATCAGATAGGGATTCCTAACCATTTCCTTAAACGCAGGTCAAACACGTGAACACAAAAAAAACGTGCTATATAATGTGAGCAAATCATCAACTTTGGTTATTGAGTTTTAAGAGTGCAGATGTGATTCCTACTGTGCTTTGTCCACTCGAAGCATAGATGATAACAGTATTTCAGCTCAACATGTGTAGGATTCACTTTAGAGAGTTCTGAGTGTCCAAAAGGAAATACACACTATCGCTGTCAAGTTACCTCGTTTTGGGGTCAGAATCCCATTCCCGTTTTCTTGACTTGACTTATGAGACATAGCTGCTGCAGCATTAGGTAAATGTTAATTTAGAAGAGGTTCTAAAGTTAGCTCCCGACTGACCCCCAAACACAACCACAGTGACAAAAGGAGGCAAAACAGGAAATCTTTTTGCCCACAGTGTGTGTTGGGAACAGATGACCAGGAAGATAAAAAGCGCTAACAAAGTGGAAACTTCCACTAAGGGATGTTATTTTGCCTTGTATGTGTTTTTTCTCTCCTTTTCTGTGCTTCACAAAGCCCCATGTTTCCTGGAAAACACAGTAACATGTAGTTGGTTTAGTTTTGATGAAAAGGCTAATACTGTGAGTGCTGAACAGTTTCCTACATTATACGTAACTACTGACGCTTCTGCGCACCCTCAGTCATACATGATGTGAGGTTGTGTTAATGTTTAAACCTTCTCCCTGTAAGTTAATGCTTTACCCTGTGAGCACGGTTTAAGTCTGAACCTAACCTGTCTGAGAGCTGTGTAGTGAGGCTAGGGGGTAGCTGTTTTTTTTTTTCTTTTTTTCAGGGGGCTTATTGTTATTGGAGGTGGCAAATGGTCAAATGTGGTTGGTAGAAAATGCATTGAATTATCTCAGTTTTTTCTAATATGTATTGTAAATAAACAAGACCCACTGCACTCAGCCACGATGCTGAACTACGGATCAGTCCTTCGTGCTCTCATCTGCTACATCTTCCCCACCTTCTCCCTCACTCCTCTCTATTGGTCTTTCCCTCCCTCTGTCTTGTGGATACTCTAATGAATGATATGGAATGATTACTTGACTGAGTTCCTGTCCCCGCCCTTCGAGAGTTAGTAAAGCATCGACAGCAATTACACATTTGCCTGTCCAAGACATTGGAGTAACAGCGGTGCCGTGGTCCTAGGCTGTATGGAATAGGTACAAAGGACCATAGAATTGGTTGATGAAAATACCTCTACAACAAAGCCTCAGAGACTATAATACCTGCTGTTGAAAGATTCGGTAAGCATTTCTATTTAAAAGAATTTTGTGGAAAAAAACTGAAGTTTGATAACTGTTTAAACCTGGTTAAGTATTCCAGAATGTTCCTCAGTGTAGAAGTTTCTCAGCCAGAATACTTAGTTTTTTATGTTAAATAGTTTGAAAAATCCTGACATTGTCTTGTTATTAGGCCATCTGTGAAAGCCTATAAATTAAAAACACCTGTTTGCCTTTCAGACAGTCTTTCATGAGAATGTTGGTCTTTGTGTGCGCTGTTTGCAAAGATAGCAGTATGACTACCAAAGTCTGTGTTCTTTGGACAGTTACCGTAGATTGTTAGGGCTGGGGTCAGATGACGCCTGGCTGGGTGAGAATTTCACAGCTGCACATGAAAGAGGAGCGACAGTGGGATAGCAAATTGAGGGTGAGGGATTGTGGGATTGTGTATGGATGATGAAGGGAGAGAACTGGCTTGTTTTGATCATAGGTGCTCCTTATGGATCAATACACTGTTGATTAGCATGCATATAGGATACAAGCATGCTAATGTATCTACCACTCTCAGTAGGGGCCATTTATGTAGAGACAGCTGCTTAAAGTTGGATGTTTAGAAAGGTTGCTTTCGCTTTCTGACTTTGAAGCATTTGGTAATATCGGATAGTGTTAACAGAACTGGGAATAAATTGGGCTATTTTTATCGCACACACACAAAAAAGGTGCACATGTACACTGTCTTTACATTACACAGCATATGTCAGTTCGCCAGTTTATTTCTAGCCAAGTAGGAATGCACAAGTGTTACCGCCATAGTATATGCCCAGCTGCATAAAACAACTGCTCTGTTTTTAATTATGAGGCTAACTTGTAGCCTGTACAGAGGCTGATGCTGACTCACATTGCTGAATTTGTGTCTGTAAGGGACCTTGTTTACTTGCTATCTGGTTGTAGAATAATACAATATTATAATACTTATGATTGTTTCATATAATCGTATCTTAAGGAAAATCTCACGTTGTTCACAACTGCCGTGTCTAAACGAATGATAAGTTGAATATTTCCACAATCTGTTGCAGCATAAGATTTTAATGTGTTTGATTATGATCTTGTAAAACACTACTAAAAAGCCACTTAAACCCATTGATGAACATACTTTTAAGTTTCACCTCTTACCATCTATTATCAGATACAACAGATGACAACATGAACAACACTGATATAGTGATCATTCTTAGCATGGTCACTATATCAGTGTTGTTCATGTTGTTACCCCTATTTTGCCCTATGATTCAAGTAGATGATCCAAGTAGATAGATTAGAAAGTAGTTTAGTTTACATTTTTTAGGACTAAAATGTTCAAGCTGGACACTGGCACAATGTGCAGCCACAGAATGAGGAAGTTAAAATAGTTAGTTACATGTGTGTTGTTGTTACTCCTCATTTAGTCCTCTTGTGATAATATAGACAAAGCATAAAACTAGAACATGGATAAAGAGGAGCACATACAGTGTATGAGGCCTTGGTGTGTTAGTACATGGTTGGTCATTTGCAGTCCATTAAAAATGGATGTCTAGTTTCTTAGGAATTCTGGATTGTAAGCTTTGGTTCTTCTGGAAGAATTGAGACTTTAGATTCTCTCTGTTGTGTATCTGACCTGTGTGGGAAGATGGGGCGCTTGCACACAAAGCAAGGATGTGATGTTTCAGTTTAACAAAGATTTGTTATTGTTTTCTGTTGGAGAGGAGAGAAATGAAGAGGGTTGGCTCTCACATGGGAGCAGTGCTATGAGGTGGACACGGTTCATAATTGATACGTACAGAACCAGTAGGGAGTTTACAATTTGGGCTGTGGGTGTTTGTCAGATGGACATGTAAGGGTTCAATGGGACACACGCAGTCACACCTTAGCTAGTTGCTGTTACTTCAATCTGTTTGCCTGGTTAGTCCTATCTTTAGCTTGTTCTCACTCTATTTTTGTGTATTTCCTTTGTGGTCTCTGGCCTCAATCCTATTATGGGTGCAAGGAAGAGAAAAAATGGTTTATTTGGACAATCAATTTTTGTCAGTTGTTCTCCTGGATACATTATAACCGTACAGGACAGTATACTTTTACATTAGTTTGCTGTTGCCCCAGGTGTGCTAAAGCATTATCGGTAAATTAAATGTAAATTAGATTCAAAATTTGGTGGACACAATCAAATTATGGCTGATTTGCTTAATTGATTTTTACAAAATAATTGCCCAGCCACACCTCTGTTGTTGAGAGCTTAAGACTGCTGTGGTCAGAGTTAAAAAGTAGTTAAAAGTACTTCTGTTTATGCAGAAAGGTGGAGTCTGCAAAGCTCTCATGCATGCATGACTTGGCTTCCTTAGGGCTACCAGGCAACATCACTTGTCTTTGTGCTGAAGAGCGTGTACGTTGTTATTACAGAACACCATGACAACATTGTTACTGAAATAGTTTATGTTAAGATAGAATATAAAGTGCAGAGGACTGGATTGCAAATGAGTGCCTCAATGTTGGATGGAAATCTGGGTTGTAAGCTGTAAGCCCTTCTTATCTCTTGACTTAAAAGACCTACGGTCACTGACTAGCTATCTTTGCAGCATTAGTAGAAGTGTCTGGGGTCAGTAGGCTGCCAAGGGAGAGCTTTTGTGGAGCAGGCATGTAGAGGAAGCTGTATGCTGTGGCATCTCTGACCTCTTTTATGGAGAGTGCAGATGGGAAACAGAATCATAAAGTCTCTACAGGAAGCAGAGGAAAGCTCAGATCCAGGGAAGAGGATGGAGTCTTCATATGCAACACTAGAAAGAGAAATACAAGGAAATTGTTTTGTCTATAATTATGAGCTCCACACAGACCTTTGATTAGCAATTGTAATCTGGAGACAGAGCTGCATTGCTAGAACCATTAGGACATGCAACGTGAGTGGTGAGACGAGACGGTCTTTAAAGCCCCCATGAAACTCTTGTCTTTACTTCCTTAATGTGATGAATGTCCTCTTGAAACAGGATGTCAGTTATGGCATAACACAGGGAAAGATCATTCTAAATCAATGTCATTTAAGAAGAGAAAGGCAGTTGGACACTCCAGGTAGTCTATTGATGTTCACCTCGCCACAATTATCGTGGGTCTAGGGTGTCATATGCTCTACAGACTTGACCTTCATTTTCACTTCCAAGTGTTTCGTAGTGTGTCATTTGTTTAAACGTGACTTATTAAAAACCTGTGTGATCTCTCATGCTCCGTGCCCTTCATTCTAGAAGCTGTGTCAGGCACGGTCACAGCATTCCTGTGGTTTTACAATTTACCAATCATTTTTGTAATTTTGCCAAAGTTATAAAGAATAAGAGCTGGATTGTAGCAAAAATGTAATGACTTTATTAGTTAAATAAATTATTCCACTGCTATTGGTTGAAAGGGCACACCCACTTCATTTTTGTTAACTGAATGCACACCCTCCAGGCTGCCCTAGTGCCGCCCCCTCTGATTTAGCAGTGGCAGTTAAGAGGGTCTGTGACAACCTGATTACATAGAACAGGAAGTCAAAGGAGGGAGAGGTCACAAACTACAGACCCTCACACACACTGCAGCACATGATAAAGTCAGAAGGTGCAAAACAACAACAACAACAACACCACGCAGCACTCACTTATTCACTTTCAGTAACAAATTCTACAAGGCACAGAATGAAAATGGCTCCTGTGGATATACAGCTTGCAAGGTAGGGTCACTGTTTTTCACTTAAGCTCTTCGAAAAAGCAACTATAGATAATCTGTAAACATTTGGGGAAATAATTGAATAGTCTTTTTTTTTTTATCATGTTGAGCCTCTGGGTGCGCTGTCTTAGTCTTGGTGATGACGGTTAGTGTTTGGACTAAAAGGTTGGCCATGCAAGACAACTGGAAAACTTTACCCTGGAAATGGCATGCATGTTTGATTCTCTCTATGCAACATTTTTCTTACATACAGGTAGGAATAATCCCATAGCACCTATGCTGTGAGATCAGAGCAAAGTGCTTATTAGTTCACCAAAGCTTGTTTAAAGCCTGAATTATCAATTCACATTCGATTTAAAAAAAAAAAAAAAAAAAAAAAAAAAGTAGAATAGTAGGTGTTACCAGGATATGAACTGAATTACAATTTACACTGCTTGGGTTTAGTTAATTTGATCTAAATCTGAACTAACAGTATGGCTGTTATGCACCAAGAATAAACAGTACAAAGTTCTCAATGTCTGAAATGGACTGAAATGAGAAAGTATAGAGATGTCAAAATCTTCAGTGTTGTTTATAGCTTGTCTGAGCTGCAACTTTACATTTGTGGACATATTGTAATAATTAAAGGAATACAGATTTTTGGATAGAATCTCTTGCTGTATTGTTCTTTCTCCCCAACTAATTTTCATCTCAGCTGCATGCTTGTCTTTATTGGTATATAAATACATAATTATTGATAACACCAAGATATATTATAGACATTTTTCCTCCAGTCAAGTATCACTGTGTGTGCCTACTTTAGAGTCCAGTCACAGGTAAACATGAAGTCATCTGGAATTAGTTCTAGGTTTATGTGCATATGGATCAGCGTGTTTGTTAAGGTGGAGTTACGCCATATAGTTATTTACTTAATTCATAGTGAATCAAATATTGTACTACCCCAACTGCTTTGGATGATCATGTCAGGTTGAGCAATGCATTGGGTTTTTCTTAGAAAACTCCATCAAGAGTGTTTACGTTGAGGTCAGAGGCTGGTGGTAGAGTTGGCTGACTATTAACCACTCTCCAGGATGCTGGACCTCAGGCATGCACATCTTTCATGGAAGTCCCCTCTCCTTCCAGCAGGCGGAGGGCTGATGACGTCGGCCAAACAGCCTCACTTAGCCAAAGGCCATGCACTCTTACTTGTACGTTAACTGCCCTCTCTGGTGCTCAAGGATGTAAAAATAGCCGGTTAGCAAGAATCCCAGTCATGTCTCGCTAACAAAGACTGATTTATACAAGTTGCGGCACTAAACATAGAGAAGCTTTTGTCCCTTCCCTCCTTCTCCTTCTGCAGACCTCGTCACCAAAGCTGTGAGCACCAAAACCTCTGACGCTCTTGACACTCCTCTCTTAGAACAGCCTTTGTTCAGCATAGTCCTACGGTCCTGATAGTGAGGCTTAGGGAAGCACTGCATGCGTATTTGTTTACTGCATTGATGTCCGATTGCAGTGTCATGGAAATATTTTGTGGTTTTGTTTCTTTTCTGCGTCAGCAAATGCAATTATTTAATGTTCATGTATTTTTCTCATTCCTTGATTTCTGTCTCCCCCGAACCCAAACATGACACATGACTGCCTCCATTTGACAGCAGAAAGGCAAAGATGTCATGAATTTGTTTCAAGGCCTCGATTGCTGTGGAAACGGTTTGTTGCTTAAAAAAATTAAAAAAGTTGCGTCAATTCGGTCCGCTATTCACGGTTCGGGGCATGTATTTATTGTCCGGTTCATTTAGCCTTACAGATTTCAGAAAAAAAGCTTGTGCAGAAAATAAACTTAAAATAAAGTTATTAGGGGGGCTTCGATAATCTGGTGAAACCGCAGTTGGCGTGGACGAGGTGCTGAGTGCTGCTGTCAGTCAATCTGTCAAGCTGTATGGGAGCATTACGGATTTAGTGTTACCCGAAAATGGTGGGAAAAAGTGCTGGATAAAGCGGCGACTGTGTGCAAGCACTGTGCCACACGTGTGGCTTATGGTAGCGGCAATACGTACTACTATATGATGGCGCATTTTAGGAGACATCACGCCAGTTTGCCCGTTAACAGCACAAGGAGGAGAGAGTCGGATAGGAAAGAGCAACTCATTTTCCCCACAGTATTTAAAGAGCCTCTTCATGCAGATTCAGACATGGCAGTCCAATCCATAACTAACTTTTCTTGCAGACGAACATGAAAATAAAATCAACAGAGCAGTGTTGTTTTGAAAGCAGTGTAGAGTGCTGTAGTGTAACCTCTTCCCGACTCATCCTTAATTATCAAACTTTTCCAAGTCCTTAATGCATATTGACTCTTGAAGAACCAATTGTTCATGTACATGACATGTCTAAATAATTACAACTGAAGCCATTTTAACATTGTGGACTTAAGCCATTGCAACCGATCAATTCAGATTACAATGTCCTCTGATATAGCACAAAATAATTCATTTTATGTGTATTTTTTCCTCATAAACATGAAGTGAGATCACAGCGCCTGACTTACATTTTTCTCACCTTGCTCTAAGGGTCCTTATTCCATCTAATGAGACTGTCCTGAAGAGTACTCAGATAAATACTGACACTGGTTACTGTTGTATGTTTAATTTCCTGTGTGAGAGATAGACTGTGACTGTGTGAGCGTAAAGCCAACGCAAGTTTTTTTTTTTATGTTATATCAACTGAAAGGTTTGTTTTGGTTGTGGCTATAAAATGTAGCTTTGTTGTGATTATTGTCAGATTAAACAATACCACATAGTAATTTGTTCTGTTATCACCAAAATCTAGACCTTCTCTCCTTTAGTCTTTACCCTGCGCCTCGTCTCTCCCTCGCTCGATCCCTTGCACTGTTTTTTTTTTTCTCGTGGAACAAGCAGAGAAGCTGTCCTAGTCAGGATGAGTCAGTGCAGCTGGGGTGCAGGTCATTTACCCACAGCCCACTTAGACGGGCCAGATGGCCCGGCCACTCGCATGCTGCTATGTGCTAACTATGCACCCAGAGTCTGTGAGCTAAGCTCATGCTATCACCCAATGGCTGAACTGGAGAAATATCAGCTAATGCTATCAAAACACTGATCTACTGTATGTAGAGAGGAATAATGCACCAGGGCCTCTTGTGTTGCTGATTCCACTTGGGAATCAGTTTGGGTTTTTATTGACTTTTTTTTTTTTTGTAATACACATATCCAAGTCTAATATAAATACTGAAAAATAGATTCTGGACTTTTAAAAGAAGCAAGGAACCTTAAGTGCCTGTGTGTATTTGCTGTGCACAATGCTCATCTGGTTGTCCGAATGCTTTCGAGGACAAACTGCATGAGACTCCCAAAATTGTTGATAAGTTGCATTTGATGGATGGAGGGTTCTTCAGTAACCTCTTGTTGCCAAAAAACAAAGTAGATTGTAAGTATGCTTTCATGTTGTCTGTGCAGATGTCTTGATTGTGTGCACATGCATACATATACTAGAGAAATGCCAATCTGTGAAGTCATAGGTTACCTAGGGTTTTTTGTAAACTTGCTTATGCATAAATTTGAAACTTTAAGTTTGCTGTTTCACAGTGAAAGTAAGTCTGAGAGTACAATACTTAAGATGAAGTGTTAACAATATATTTAGTCTCCTCTTAGGTGCCCTACAATTGTCTTTGGTCCATTGCATTTGTTGTGCATGATGTTTTATTAAACAGCACAGACTGGCATACATGAACCAGTTGAAACACAAGTGACACGTTTCACATATTGTGCAGCAGCATTGTCAAAGAAACGGCACACAACTGTCCAATGTCCTAAAGAGACAGTCTTGTGTAATGTCCCAACTGCTGCTGCTGCAGAAATATAGTAAGCCACAGGCCTGTCTCAGTACCATTAGAGGTATGGAGGGATGAGTTTAAGTATGTAGTTTAACAGCCTGTAATGACAGTACATCCGCATTAGCAATTAGTGCACTTAAAGGCTTTTTAGGCTGTGTTAATCTATCTAAACCATGAAACACAATTAGCCTTTTAAGCGCAGTAAAACTGGAGCTGGTGGAGCTTGAGTGGTGTTGGCAGGATGGTTCACCAGCAACTAGTTTTACAAAGTTAGACTAATAGATTGGATCAAACTCTTGTAATAGAAAACCAATTTGGCGACGCACTTATTTTTAGCAGCTGCAGGCTAAAACATAGAGCTCTTTTCCACTGTCTTTTTGTTCATGTCTTACTGCTTTCAGGAGTCTTTCCATGTCTTTAAGTAACATGCAGTGGTGCCATATTGTCTAATTAATTTCTGTAC
The DNA here is from genome assembly GCA_023566125.1 of Zingel zingel. Taxonomy (NCBI): domain Eukaryota; kingdom Metazoa; phylum Chordata; class Actinopteri; order Perciformes; family Percidae; genus Zingel; species Zingel zingel. Next base: position 18,149,926 of record CM042317.1, read on the forward strand.
TTCTCTGGATTTTGGCATGACATGGGGCCAAGTAAGACAAGTAAGACTTTTGAAGTCTAAATGCTATGGCTCATTTCATTCTTTGTAACTGGCAACAGGAAAAAGACACTGAAATGTTGCACAAGCAAGAGCTATGGAGCTGTATTAGATGAGATTTTTCTAAGAATAGACAGATGGCTTTGAAAATGTCTCTATCGATGCCAGTCAGTTTCTAAAAGGAATAGTTCAACACTTATTATCACTCACATATTCACTACACCGGTTTTTCTTGCTTGATACCACAACAATTGGCACCAAATGGTCGTTTTCCGAGTTCTTACTGTATATGCAGGACTATTTCTTGGCTGGCTGCTGGCTGTAGATACAGACATTGTCTCTGAGAATTGCAGCCTGTTTCCCAAAATGTCAAACTAATTTCTTTCAGAGACATTTGGAAGGTACTCATTTCCTGTACTCTTACTGTGTTTGAATAAATGATGATGAGACCGCTGGTTTGGCCTTTCACGTTTTTGTTTTCCATTAGCCAGATAGACATAGTCATTTTGGAGTAAACCTTTCTTCAGAGACTGTCGGTGCATCCCTGTTTAATTGCCCCATGCTCCTGACATTGTCTTGACCTTCTGGGTTGTAATAAAAAAACAAATTGATGTTTTTGTTTGTGCTTATTAATTGTGAGAGCTTGAATGACCCAAAGTGTCATTCTGGCCAACCAACTTAAGCTGGATAAAGTGAAATGTCCTATAACTAGTCGGTGACTGGCCTTCTTTAAGTAAGCATTATTAGAAATAAGTAGAAGTAACAGAAGCTTAACAGTGATAACATGTTTAACAGAATCACTGTCCTCAAGGGCTTTTGTATTGGATTGCATTAGATTTCACTGTTGTTGATAATATTGTGTCCAGCCCCTGTAGATGCAGAGGTTGGTGCTGGATGATGCAGACTGTCTCTCTTCTCCATCTTCTCCTTTCTCTGTTATTTTCTCTCTGAAACCACATTAATGTCTATTTTTGCATATTTGTTCTCCCTTAAGCACTTTACCTACTTCTCTCCCCCACCTTTGCCTTTGTCATGCTCCAGTGATGTTGGGTCAGAAGGCCTCTGACAGCAGCGTGACTCCACTCAGTTGGCATCTCCCCTCTACCCTCCCACCCTTCCTTCCCCTGTCATCTTCTTAGTCAGACCCTCAATGCCCCCTCTGTCTGGGCCCCATAGGCTGTAGGCCCTGGGTGGGCGAGTAGAGGGTGTCTTCCTGTGTCTCCCTGCATCTTACCCTATGAGAAGACACTGGGACGCTTGGAGAAAAAAGGGGGGAGGGGGATAGAGAGGGGTTGGCGAGGACAGCTGCCATGCTAAGGAAGCCCCCACCATCCCAGTCCAGTATCGTCCCATGCCGTCCCATTCCCAACCCTGGGGCAGCGAACACTAGACTCCTACAAGCTGAAGCGGGCTCTGTGATTGTTAAGTGAGCTGAATGGTTCAGAATCTGTTGGTGTAGTAAGGAAGACTAGAATGGATGTATCCTGCAGTAATAAAAGTACTGCAATCTGGCTCGGACCAGTTGGGATTTAACCATTGATTCGACACTGGCCATAATGGAATATACAAAACAAAAACCAGGACTCGATGCCTCATCATGTCCTTGATGAGCCCTGACAGGAGGTATGTAATGGTGGACAACTACTCACTATTTGGCAAAGGTCATCTGGTCATACTGTTCCAGTGTGTGTTTGTGGCACTGGGTTCAAAGTACTCTGGTGTGGTTTGGGTTCTGTCATGTTGATATTCTGTCATGTGTCTTTACACACACGTAAAGAGAGGTGTAGACTTAGAATTATTCTGTTGGCATACGTTTCTGCTTGTTGCAAAATAAGATGGAAATTGGTTCAGTATTCTCAGTGATCCAGTTAACACATTTAGATTTCTGCCGGAGAACCCTAATTTTACACATAAGCAGGTTTCCAACAAGTGTGGCACAAGAGCGTACATGCATGACATGTTCTCATAGTAAAAGCAATTCAGAGGGATTTAAAGGCAAGATGATTACTTGTAGCAGTCCGTCCTTGTATCCAACATAAGTAAACCAAAGTGAAACAAATACTGAAATAAATGAGTCTCTATAAGTCTGTTTCCTCAGCTGAACTGTAGACTTTTACATTCAGACCCATTCGCACGTGAGGAAAAAACTGTGTTGCCTCACTAAAAGTGCCTGTTCTCCCACTCTACTGTCGGTCCTAATGCTCTTGCAAAAAAAAGAAAAAGAACACTTCAGGCTACAGTGCATATCACTAATACACTTAAAATCGGCCCACATTGGTTCAAAAATATGGTGGGAGGTAGAGGAGAAATCTAATTACTGACCAGCTGCATGTAAACGTGGATTTTACAGTAACTGGGTTATTGCACTGCATGTAAATGTGTTCTCTGCCTTCCTGTTCTCTGACTTCCTTCCTTAACCTGATTTATTCCACTTTCCTGATGTCTTGTGCATATAAATTTAAATATCTGGATGCATGTCAATAAAACACACCGCTTACATCGGGTGAGAGTGGCTCTCTATATGTATGTCGATGTGGTGGCCAGGTCATCAGGGAAGTAAAGAATTGTGTTATGCTGTTTCTTACCTTGGTTCGTTTTTTTTTGTGGTATAAAACAGTGCAAGTGTGCATAATTGTGCATGAGGAAAGCTGTGTGAAAGTCCACAGATGGAGGAGAGATGCTCAAGCTACCACACAGCTTGTTATCCTAGAACTACTACTGTCTGTAACCATGCTAATGTGGCAGTGCAGAAACAGTGGATCCAGACCACTTCTTCTAACTGTGATTGACCCTTAATATCCTGTCACCTGTGGATTTACAATTTTATTTTCATCTTCATAGTTTATAACTTATTCTCAAATATTATGAGATGAATATATTTTGACTGTCCTGCTCCAGGAGTGAACAGCTGTTGAAACATCCGCTCTTCTAATATCTTTTTGATTATTTCCTTGATGTACTAATTTTGGCCCATTACATCCTTTATACTTCTTTTTTGGGGCAGTCAATTTTATATATTTATCTTTTGTCTTGTCTTTGTTTTTGCTTGCTATATTTATCTTTTCTTTGTAGTACTCTCTGTGATAATTGCTTCATTTTTGCATACTTTATGTGATTTATTTACTTGATTAAATGTTTGATTTCCTATATTCAGAGTATATTTATACAACATTCTTTCTATTGTAGCCCATATTTAATAGAGGCACATTTTATGATCTATCAGTGTTATCAATTGCTACTCATAAAGCTGTTTTTGATTTTTAATTTTGCAGACTGCAGCCACCTTTGTGATGTTTGTCAAGTCGATATCAAAGAGCAGGCCAGGCAATATATACAGTATTCACAGTCTCTGAGATCAAAACATTCAGTGTATTGGAAGGTAGCACTACATTGTGTATCTTGTATCTGTCTTCGCTCTGAGTTTTTGATCCAACACTTGTAAAAGTTTTTTTTTTTATGTGAGTGATCTCCACTCTGTTTTTTTTTTTTAATCTCTTAACTGCAAGTGCTTTTAAAATGAACTACTACTCAATGACTTGTTGAACAGTTTTGTTAAACAGGTCCTCACTTGCCTCTGTCTTCAGCATGTACAACCTATACAGTTGTCAACACTCACACCCTAGGTGGGCCTGGCCTCGCTGTAACCTAAGCTCTTGGTCCTTCTGTTCCCCACAGGGTAACTTGACCCAAGATTGCTTTGTAGAGAGAGAGAGAGAGAGAGAGAGAGGAGAGAGAGAGAGAGAGAGAGAGAGAGAGAGAGAGAGAGAGAGAGAGAGAGAGAGAGAGAGAGAGAGAGAGAGAGAGCGAGAGAGAGAGAGAGAGAGAGAGAGAGAGAGAGAGAGAGAGAGAGAGAGAGAGAGAGAGAGAGAGAGAGAGTCCACACCCACTGTCTTTGTCTGACCAACACAGACACATCAGTGTTGTTTTTTGCACATTCACTTTAGCTTTTACAGTTCAATTTGGTATTTAAGTGGGCCTGCCTCAATATGTAGGTTTAATAAGTGTAAGCCTAATTTGGACTATGTGGGCATGTGTGAGAGAGATTGAGATTCCTTCCCCACTGTCTTTGTCCGACCAACACAACTCAGTGTTGTTTTTTTGCACATTCACTTTAGCTTTTACGGTTCAATTTGGTATTTAAGTGGGCCTGCCTGTAGGTTTAATAAGTGTAAGCCTAATTTGGGACTATGTGGGCATGTTTTTGATTATATAATGCAATCATTTTGAACTACAATGTGTGTAACATGTCAGTGTAGGATGTGAATAGTGTTTTCCTATTAACAGTGTGTGTTATTTAATAGTTTTTGTTTTTGTCCATGTGATTCCTGTATGTTTTTGTGCGTGCAGTTTAAAATTCAGGGGCTTTTTTTTTTTTTTTAGGTCTGCTTGTTTGTTATCATGTTTGTAGAGGGAAAGGTATGATGCTCATCATGCTGTCTCAGTCAGGGGCTTGGCCCACTAACAAAAGACACCCTGTGGATGGAAAAACAGCTAAAAGATTTTTAAAAAATGCCACACCCACAGCATTGTTAATACGGTCAAAATCTTACCCCAAACAACAATGAAGTTTTAGTTTGCATTCCTCACACTTTGTTGGTATGCTTCCTGATCTTTCTGATCTCAGTGGTGGTTGTTTGTGTACTGGATCTTGTCCATCATTAGGGGCCGAGCAGCAAAGCTGCGTGGACCCTATTGTTTTTCTTTTTCTTCTTCATCTTCTTCCTAAGAAATTCATGTTCCAATGGATGAAAACTCACCAAACTTTGTACACAAGTCCAGTCCTATGCCAAACTTAATCAGTGCAAATTGTGTGCTAATTGTCCTGATGGTGGCGCTACAACAGCCATCTAAAATTCTAAACTTATTCATAACAAATCAACCGTACATGCTACAACGTCGCAACGTACGTCAAACTGTAGCCCCAATAGAGAAGAAACTAGAATCTGCTTTAACCCAGTAGCAATTTTGAAGTCGATCACTCAAAAACTGCAAAACTTCTAAAACCATACTCCTCCCACATTTTTGTTTCAGTTGACACCAAATTTGGGGAACTTCATCTCCAGAGAGTCCTCCACAAATTTACCGTCCAGATTTTTGCTATATCAAAAATTGAGCCCACACAGTGCATTAAAACATTTTTACTGCATACAGTAGTGTAAACAAATTCTGCAGTTTCTTCCAAACTAAATCTTTGATGTTGATGGAAAAACTTCACCACATTCGAACATCACTGTAGATTTGGTGCGCACAATTTCTGAATTCTATCTCTTTTTAATTGTGTTCTCATCGACTGTACACTTTGCAGTCAATGCAATATAGAGCATCTTTAAACATCAGTTTGGCATTTATTGATCTTTGTGAAAATAAATTACAGGCATCTTTTTGTTGTCTTAATCAAGTACACATATTCTCAGAATTTTCTAATGAAAAATTAATTTTTTTACAGTAGTTTAAAATTCTGCATTTTCATGCAAGCCTGCTCCTTGTCTACCAGGTGTTACGATGCCACTTGTGACATCACCAGATAAAAGCTCCCTAAGATCAGCACCTGCCTACGACGTCAACGGTTCTGAGTTTGAGTCCCTGGTGTTGCAAGATGATCATACATATATCTAATCAGGCATTGTGCTGTGGACAACTGCCCTGCATATTTTAAATGTGTGTCTGCATTAACACACCTGATTCTGATTAACAATTTCTGGCATTCAATTGATCATTTGATTATTTTTTTTGTACTGCACTATTCGCTTGGTGAAACTTGTACAATGTGTCCAACTGTCCATAGTACAATGTGTCCAACTGTCCCATACATACTGGCACTATATAAGCAATAAAGGAAGTGAAGCATTTTTGGATGGCTCTCTTATCTTCCAGCTAATGCTCAGACCAGTCTTGCTAGTATTTTGTGGAGAGCTTATTTTGAGCCCTAAAACAAAAACATTCAGCCTAAGTGCCATGCCTCAGCAAAATCAAGAGTTTATGACCTTCTTGAGTCTGCATTTAAATGAATCACTGCTGGATATGTTCTCTAAATAAAACTACAAACGACATGAGGTGAAACACACAATCTTAAAACAGAACATTGTCAGTGTAGTGCCAAAATGAATCTGCTTCTGGGTTCGTATTTATTTTTGAAGGCATGAAAAGGCTTCTTACTCTCACTGAGCCTTTATCTTTTGAACAATAACATCAGATAAGGCTGCTATGCATGATATGTAAACAAGTTCTGAAGCTGTATGGTTTGTCTTTTCACCCAGCTCATGAGTAAAATAGCTCTATATTTTGAATTATAGTGGCACAGGGGAAAGTTATAGTATAATATAATTCAATAATATATAAATCAATATATCAGTGATAATTATCCCAGATAAGACGGGATGCAAGTGGTGTCCACTTGACCATCTCCCTAATGTCTTTTAGGATAAATATTTGATTACTAAACTGTCATTTGTCTATGTACAGAGAGTGAAGTCATAAATCTCAGCTGCTAATGTCTTTTTTTTTTCCATCTGCTATGCCTGAATTTAAACTTGTTTTGTGGTGCCTTTTTCTCACAGACAACAAATCCCATTTAAAAGAAAATACCCAATTGCCTGTTTCTTTTTATAGATTTGGTTATTGGCCCCAGTTAGGGTGCTAGACCAAACTATGTGCCTGTTGTTCTGGTTATCCCAGACATATTTCTGGCTGCGGGCCTCTTCCCTCTGGCCCTGAATATTCTTCAGTGAGGGCAGTGCAGCTGGTGGAGAATGCACACAGAGACACAAGCTATGCTAGGACACATTGGCTAAACTGGAAAAATAAAACTTTTGGCTGGCCCGTGGTCAGTCGGGAATGGAGCAGTCATTGTGAGAACACACCAATAACCTTTAGCCTCATTTCTATGCAGGCATGGAAGAAGCGGTGGTTTGTTCTTCGCAGTGGGCGTCTGACAGGCGACCCAGACGTGTTGGAGTACTACAAGAATGAACCATGCTAAGAAGCCCATCCGTGTGATTGATCTCAACTTGTGTGAGCAGGTATGGTTCCTTATTACTACCAGCCTGAAAAGTGAAAAGGCAATGTTCCACATTTCTGAATATATGATTCATTCTTAATTTAAATTAAGTCCAATTTGAACTAATCCCAGTTTATGCCGCTCATGTAATCATGGTGTTGGGGATGTTTGCATTGAAAATTAATAACATTTAAGCTGCTTTTTTCAACAAAAAATAAATAAAAGTCAAACTTTTGAAAACCTGACAGGTTGTGCTGCTAATATTTAAAAGTCCTCAACTTTGACTTTTATTCATTATTGCTGAAAACTATGGTTTATATGTGTAACTTGAATGTAGTCATCAATGCAAAAGAGCACAAAATATAATCAGATAACTTCTTTTTAAGGCCAACAGTCCAAAATGCAATGATATTCAGTTTACTATCAAATAATACAAAGAGTGGGACTAAATTCTAACAACTGAGAAGCTGGAACTGGGGAATGTTTTGTACTTTTGCTTAAAAAATTACCTAAAAGATAAATCGCTTATCAAAACGGTTGCTTATCTGCTGATCAACCAATCAAATCAGTGAACTAATTATTTCAGACAAACTACGTATCCAGTTATGTAGCTTTCTCTTTGACTGGCTAATATTTAGTCATCTAGTTTTTCTTCACTGATGCCATATTAAACTAAGACGTGTTTGTTGCTGCTTGCTTCAGGTGGACGCTGGGCTGACGTTCAACAAGAAGGATTTGGAGCACAGCTTCATATTCGACATCAAAACCATTGACCGTGTCTTCTACCTGGTGGCTGACACCGAAGAAGAGATGAATAAGTGGGTTCGCTGCATCTGCGACATCTGTGGTTTTAACCCCACTGATGACGGTAAGGATTGGCATTAGATAATTAACCACACATCACTGTTTTGCTAAAATGATAAAATATCAGTAACATCAGCTTAAAGACTGCAGTCTACAACAAAGACATGCAGGGTGTGCACTGTTCAGAAGGAAGTGATCTGAGCCAGCTGATATACTGGTACACGTTGAAATATTTTACACTTAACCACTATGATAGTTATCAGCACTGTCTAGTATGTAAAAAAAAAAAAAAAAAAAAAAAAAAATTATTCACAGACTATTAAAAACATTTAATATTATTGACCACACTTGTCACTCTTCAGCAATGATTGTGTATTTTACAGTATACAGTATTGATCTTGTCATGCACCAACACCTTCTATAATGTATGTAAATTGAGAAAAAGCTGAATTCCTGTGTAGCAGTAAGCAAGTATATCACCAGAATCAAACAAAACGACATCATCACATCACAAGCTGATTACTTTACCTTTGATTGGTCTCTCTTTTGATGCCACTGCTGTGCCTCTCACATATCTGCCTCTTTCTTTCTGAAGGAGTTGGGTGAACTAGCTGAATTGTGCCAGAAGGCCTCTATTCAGCATAGTTCTCAGCCGAGATCTAATGATCCATGTGTTGATCCATGTGTTGTGTTGAGTCTCGCGTTACCCTTGTTCCAATACTGTATAATCAAAGCCTTGTGTGCCTGTCTGTCTCACCACCCGTCTTTCGTTCTTTCCCTCTTATCTACTTCTCATTCTCTCTTGTTTGCAAACTCTTGTCCCCCTCTCTGTCTCTCTCTCTTTGAGCCTAATTGTAAGCTTCGCTATTTGCATCTCAGTCTTCTTTAGTTCCCCCTCCACAGCTAAATCTGTAACCATTTAAGTGTGAACTAATAACCCTGTGACATATCATGCCACTAAGAGTCTTTTATGTGAAGGATGTACTTTTCGAACCTGGCTACTGAGTAACTGATTATGCTGCTCCGAGGTCGTCTTTTCCACAGTATTGTGACTATGCCTCCACCTCAGTGCAACCCTGATAACAACATTCATGGCACCCTTTCAACACAGTAATTGGAACTGGCTGTTAAAACCCTGATGTGCACACAAACAGTTAGCCCATTCAAGGAGAAACTGGGTCTAAAGACAAATATCCTTGCAGATAGTCTTCCTCACAATTCTTATTACAAAAGAATGTCCTTGGCTCTCCCTTTTGCGCTCGCTTGCACTCCTCTGTGTGTGAGACCCAACTCCCAGTCTTCTGTCGTGTGTGTGTGGCCACACTAGAGTGCTTCATGGCCAGATATTAGGAGAAAACATTAGGAGTGCCGGGGAATGAAGGCTCTGAAAGACGGTGTAGGAGGTATAGTGGAGTATGAGCAGAGGGGATTTTCCCTTTTCCTGTATGAATCAGCACTTACAGCTTCAACAAACAAATGGGGGGAAAAGGGGAAGAAGATAGCAGAAGAGGAGTGAGGAGCAAATGATAAACCGTGAAGAGAGAAGTTGATTTTTAAAGGAAGACAAAGAGGGGACCTTGTGTAAGAGAAATGTCAGTTATAGAAGAGAGTGGGAGGAGAACTGTGAAAAAGTACAAAGATATGGAATGAATACATAGATATATTTCCAAAGCATACGCATCAGCCATCTTGGCTCTAAGTGCAGTGCAAAAATCTGCTCGAGCACAAGGGTTTGAAAAGGATTCTGATATTTGTGTGACAAAGCAGAGACCTTGAGGATAAGGAGTGCTGTCTGATAAGCAGTGTGTGGGATTCCGTATTCAGACTGTTTTTGAACAAATTAAGCTTTTAAGTGGGTTTCATGCATGTATGTGTTGGACGTGAAAAGAAGGATGAAAATGCTAATTCATGATGGTGGTTTTTTTTACGAGTATGCTTCATCTTGGTATTAGCTGTCGGTGCCAGTGTCCATCATGTCCTTCCCCACAAGCTGGACAGTGTGCTGTATTTGAAAAGGTTTGATTTCCCCCAGGAAATCCACCTAAGTAGGAAGTGAGGTTATAGATTATTGTGGCTCGTTGGATCTGTTAAAGGTGCAGTAGGTAAGACTTATAAAACTAACTTTCTGTCATATTTGCTGAAACTGACCCTATGTTCGAGTAGAACTACATGAAGCAGGTAAAAAAAAAAAAAAAACCGGCACCACCTGCCTGTAGTGCGATTTACAAAAATCCACCGCTCCCTGTTCAGATGCACCAATCAGGGCTGGGGGGGGGGGGGGGGGGGGGTTGTCTAACTGCGTGTCAATCACTGCTCATGCACATTCATTAATTCTCCCTTGTAGAGGGAGGGGCTTAGGAGACAGTTATGGGCTTTAGCAGAAAGTGGGGAGAGACTGAGAAGTTGTTGATGTTCAAATGTTTTGGCTAAGTCCTGGATCTTCACAATCCTACCTACGGCACTTTTAAGAAGGGAAACCCGTGTTTAGCTGCAGGCTAACAGCTTTGATTTGGGTTTGAGCTATTCTAAAGAGATATCTGAGATCTGTCCTCCAGTTGTTGTTTCATCAGAGTGAGTTGACACACATCAGCCGCTCAGGTTCAGATATTATAGAGATGTAAAGTTGATGTAGTGTCAGTCTGGTGACTGTAGACTGTTATGTTGGAATTGGGTTGCTAGGAAAGAGCTTGGGTCCAAGTTTACTCAGCCAGAGTTGACATTGGCAAACACAGCTTACTGTTTACTTTCTGCCTAATATCATCTGTTACCAACATCACCTGCACTGTCTCAATGGGCTTTACAGATCCACAGTTGGAGCAAGACAGACTTCCTTGGATGATTCAGTAGGAGCCATAGGTTAACAAAACACAACAATGTGGTTATAATCCAACGTTAAGCTGATAATGGGACCAATGCAAATGTAGACACTTTAGTTCAAGATGTAAGTTTTAAAAAGAAATAGTTCCAGTAAAATAAGTCTGATATGTCAACTGTATTTCATGAAATACAGAGGAATAAGTCCAGCTGAAGTGAATGAAGGAACTGATGGATCCTTCAAACTAACATCAACCTGATGCTTTACATAAAGTGAATGTCTGGCTGGTAATATTCTAATGTGTGCCTTATACTGCCCTGATTAATTACACCAATAGCCACTGAACACTTTGTAAGCCTGATCAGTCATTCACTGACATCTGTTGAGCCAAGTCTGACAGTTTTCAATGGCATCTCCTCTTTTGTCATCAGTTGAGCCACTTGATCACAGTCCAAACAATAATCTAACTCATTCATTATATGGCCCTTTGTTGTGTGAATGTTGAGGCTTCATTTCATACAAGTGTATTAGGTCTTCTGTTGTTGGTGGAGGTGATCATTAATTCGGTGACAGTGGCCCACCTCCTCTGTAGTCATCTGTGGAAAACCTTTTATTATATAGTTTGATATACTTAAAGAGATAACAGATAAACAGTCTCGAGAGAAGTTAAACCCTGCCTTCTCATTTCTCTCCTACAGAGGCAGCAAAAGCTGCTCACCAGTCAGCCATCGGGGGCCTGGTGGTGGACACCCCACCACACCCAGCACTGGGTCATATTGTCGGTCCACCAGCGATGCTGTCCAGTGTGCCCCCTCCATACCAGCCGGTCAGAGTGCGTCATCTGGACTCTCAGTCCAGTTCAGATGAGCCCCAGGATTACCTATGGCTGGTCAACTGTGAGAGCAAAAAGCCTGAACCCAACAGGTGAGTTTGTTTGTTCATATACGTACAATTCTCCGTATTCACTTTTCTGGAGCGCTACACTGTGACATAAGCTTCTCTCTGTATGTTTTTTCCAACCCATTTATTCTTTTTGTACATTTCCTCTGTACTGCCACTCTCGTTCCTTGTCTCTGCTGTGTGGCGTCGTGTAGCTCAGTGCAGCTTCACTCTCCACTGGAGGGAGACCAGGAGTATTTGCTTCTGGAGGAGTGTGAGAGCAAGACTCTTCCTCCCCAGGCTAGTCTGTAAGTGGCCAGCTGGAACTGCCTGCCTGTGTGGAGTGCTACACTTGTATTACAAAAAAACTAGACAGATCAACATAGACACACAAACACTTCATACACTCTGCTGTAGATTAGCATGGTTTCTGTAGTAGGGCTGCACGATATGAGCAAAATATCTAATTGTGATTATTTTAACTGATATTGCGATATGATTCACGATATTGAAGGGAATGATCATGTTTGTATCCTTATTCTTATTTTCATTGACTAATAATAAATCTTAAAAAATGTAAATGATGTGATTTTTGCAAAGATCTGTACCAAACAAAGATGTTTTCTATAGTTTGTAGGACTTGTAGGATTTGTAGTCCGGGATGTCTCTGCAGCACCACAATACTTCATTCAGAATGGTTTGACACATATTTTGCCTTTAACATTAATATTGCGCCCCTTTGCGATTTGGATATTGTACTAGTCCATATTGCGGTTTTCTTTTTGGGGATTTTTTTATGGGCATTTCCGCCTTTAATGATAGGACAGCTCAGACATGAAAGGAGAGAGAGGGGGAAGGCACACAGGAAAACCGCCACAGGTCGGACTCGTACCCTGGACCTTCTGCATCGAGGAATAAACCTCTACACATGTGCGCCTGCCCCACCAACCGAGCATACCGGCTACCCATATTGCGATTTCGATATAATTGCGATTAATTGTGCAGCCCTATTCTGTAGATAACTTTTAGCGTTTTTGAGTGTTTGTTTTGTAACTACCCCTCCTTGTAGTTTAGAACACACTGGGTTGTGCTTTACCTAACACTATATTGATTTTGTCATTGCCTGCATTTACCAACATCTACCAAGTCCTTCAGTCCGGAAAAGATATGCTAATATGGCTAAAGGTGCCAAAAATTAGTGATATGATGGCTGTATATAACTTTATCTTCCTAACGATGGCTTGCAGACAGTGTTGTAAAGGCTTACCATTACTGAGTGGATTTCTTAGCTTCCCTAAATTGTGGATAATCAATCATCTGGTGTATATGTGTATTGTCTTCTTAGACCCCATGCTGAGTGTTCCAAGTCTACCTCGTCAGAGACAGACCTGAATGACAACGTCCCCTCTCACCGCACGCCCACATCCGCCACCTCCTCAGCTAAACACACCTCACAAAACGGCTTCTTCCCACAGTACCCGACGCCTGCCTCCGCCTCTTCCATCTACGACTCGCCTCCATCACACGGTGCCTCGCTCTCAACTGACGGCGGCCTTTACCACCTCCCTCGAAGCTACTCCCAGGACACTGTGCTGCTCCCAAAGTCAGCATCTTCCCCTCCGGCCCATCCAGACAGCGGGGATGGCTCTGAGCTCTATGTCTTCAACACACCATCACGGAAGCCCTCAATGGAGTCACAGATGCGTAACCTTTCCATCAGTTATGATATCCCACCTACACCTGGCGCAAACTGTACCTACCAGGTACCCCGCACTTTGTCAGTGTCGACAGGGGTAGGAGGCTCAGAGGGTGGGGGAGATGTAGTACCCCCTCCCAGACCACCCAAGCCTTCGCTCAGTTCCACCTCAGGACTTCCACCCCCCCCTGCTGAGCGCTCCCCTACGGACACCTATTGTGTGCCTCGCTCAGCATCAGAGACGGATGGAAACTACTGTGTGCCTACTAGCGCTGGGAATAAGGCTTTACGCAGCAACACTATTGGCACTGGGGACTGTTCACGCCTCCGCAAAGGTTTGTGTCAGGGGGAGTTTTTCTTTTGTCTTTTGTTGTTGGAATGGATGTTTCCAATGCATTGGGAACCTGCTTTAAAATTAGACAGTATGCTTTATGGTCTTGAAATATTTAAATCAAAATATAATGTTTAATGGGACACATTCACAAAGCCACTTAGATTTTGTGTGGAGTGATATTTTTCATCAACCCTATACAGCTCTAATGTTGGCATTTGGTACCCTTTTTCACGTTCTTTTGATGGTTGATAAGAGACATCACTGGAGCTCTTGGCATGTTGTCTTCTAGTTGCAATCCCTTTCACCTTTACTCTTCTGTTGTGTTCCATTTAAATTGTAAAAAGCTTGAACACAGCAGCTATTTCTCTGTAGATGGTTTTAGGATCTTGACGATTAAGAGTGTTGACATTTAGGGAACTTGACGATGGTTTGTGCAGCAATTCCAATCACATATATCGGCTATCATACTCAGTTTTAACATTTGGGGAAAATAAATACATTTTATATATATATATATATATATATATACACACATACATATATGTATGTATGTGTGTGTGTCACTTGTGGACCATTACATGCCTTCTGTTGCATCACTGAAACCACAGATATCAGAGGAGCCTTCTTTGTTGTACATGTACTGTACTACACCGTCACTAACCTTGGGAGCATTGGTGTTGTCCTCTAAATCTGACAACACAAGACACCATACGTGTGATTTATGTATTATCTGTTGAAGTAGGGATTTTACATGTCCATGTAATATACTAGCAATTTCTGTGCGCCACCATCACTTCACTGTATATCTAATCAAGAAGAGATTCTACAAAAATCGGACAAATCGGAGCCTGAGACAATATATTCTGTGTACACATGAGTTTTATGCCTTTTATAATAACAGTTTAGTAAAATTAGAAAATACAGTAAATCTTCTAATAAAATATTACATTTACAGCACCGATCTTAAATCAATACTAAACATCCTTTGTAGGAAGGCTTAAAATGGATAGAACACAACTTTCTGACCAGAAGAGAGAAGCTTCTGGATTAGGTATGGGCTCAAAATAATATATTCTTCCACTTACTCCTCCCTCTTGTGGTGACAAATGTCATTACAGAAGTATTAGTGGCAAGATGCGTGTTAACAAAAAACCCAAGAGAGTCTGACGTTTTTGGTGTTTCTTATCTGTGCTGAACACTTGTAAAAGCTGTCAAACTGTCATTACACAAATTGGGAATATCCAAGGTTCATCAGTTGATGTTTTGTGTGAGTTCACATTGAATGTAGTCGAGGCTGTAAATATTTCTCCTAACATGAGACTGGGTTGAAGGATTAATTTTTGCTCTGCATCATGATGACAAATAAATAGACCAAGGTGTGCAGAGGTGTTAGGGGAAACAAAATTAAAAAATACACTGCAAGGAACTATTGAAAAGGTAAATTATTTGTACTGTAAAAAGCACAGGATTTGATCTGACTCTGTAATTTTGCTTCTTTGGAGGCAGTTACAGTATTTCAAAGGAATTACATTTCTTATTGTAATTTTTCTCTGTCATGGTCTTCCCCCACTTTGTCTCCTTCAGCTGACACTCTCATTTGCATTACAAGATTTTCCTAGCACTGTAGTGGTTCTTGTGATCGTATATGAAATACATTAGCAAGCGCATCAGCGCCTAATGAGAAAGCAAACAACTATAGTCAGTCCTTCCAGAAAAATGCGGAGTTTTTTTGTGATTGTTGCGGCAAAAATCCTTGATTATGCGGCACGTTTTCTTAAAAAATGCGATTGAATATGCGGGATATTTATGCAGTTTTATGCAATGAAATTGCGGGAACTTGCAAAAATTGCGGTTTCATCATGGCTTCATCGCGGGGTTTGCAGCTTTTCGATGATGTTCACGTCGCGTAATTATGTCACTTCATAACGTTCCCATGGCAACAGGGGAAAATGGCTGCTCTTGTGTGAAGTAAACGCAACATTTTTCAACTTTCTGCTAAGATATATGTGACTTTTTTTGCAGCGAAAATGCGGGGATTATGAAATCATGCAAGCACCGCATATTTTGCGCGGAAATCGGCAATTTATGCGCGAAAGTGCAGCGTATTTGAAAAATTGCGGCCCCCGCATAAATATGCGGACTTTGGCTGATTATGCATTGAATTAGTCCTGTGTTGTGTGTATCATTGGAATTATGATATAGCATAAATGGGCTTGAAAGCTTTGATATCAGAAAATATTATGTGCAGTGCACTTTATTTGCTGATAAAATCATTGAGTTTTAAACATCTAATCTGAACTTATGCCATGTATTAAAATTATATGTATATTTTCTAATTTAATTTGTTTGTTTTTTGTGCAGATTTTGGATCCCAGGACTGCTATGACATTCCTAGATCATTCCCCTCTGAGAAAAGCTGCTCATTTGACTTCAATGAAAGCTTCAACTGCTACTTTGTAAGTGTTGCTCCAAGTGTCATTGGTTTATAAATCGCAATTCTGTAGAACACTGGTGTGCTTTCAAGTAGTGGCTGACTGCTTAAAGATAACTTCTCGTGTTGTGACTATGGACCTTGATCGTAATTGTTAAAAGAGACTTAACATTTTTAAACGTGCACTGAGAAAAGGCAATTTTTCTACTTACAATAAAGTTCAGACTTTTCTCAGTTGTTCCTACAATACCCAGTACCCACTGCAAATACTGCATTCCCATCTCTTCCCCACAATGCAGATTAGCATCATGGAGTAGAGAAAATCCTAGTGTGGCAGGGAAAGCCATCTACATAAATTATGGTATTCTGTTTTTCTATTGCTATCAGATAGGTCTTTTGTTTATTTTTTGGAATCATACAACGAGCACAATATTGTATGTACGTGAAATGCTCATTCAAAACAATGGCTACAGTCCTGTGTAATAGGGAATAGTCATTCAATTATGAATTGGCTACTGTTAGTCCCCAGGCCCCTGCAGCGATGTTACTGTAGCAAAGAATATAGATCTCTCTAACATTAACGCTAATGTTCAAGGTCCTATGTTACCTGCTGCTGCAGCTGTTTCAATTCCTTTGAGTTTATCCTAAATGAATTTGCTTCCACAGCATTTCAATACAAAAATCGAGTGTGTACAGATGACTGTTCAGTGTTTACCGTGCTGGAGTGTTAGCACTTAGCACTATTTTGTAAAGATAATGTTGAACATTGTTACTGCTCCCCTGTGGCCTGAGTTAGAGGCAGCCTCATACCAGCTATGTCTACCCCTTTTTTGTGAACACATGTGCATGTCTTGTCTCCCTCAGAAAAACAAAGGAATGATGCCAGTGGGCAGCCAGTCCACAGAAGAGGTAGACCAGAACTATGTACCCATGAGTGCCAACTCCCCGTCACACCATCACTCAGGCAGTTTGTCGGAGCCGATGCACGAACCGAACTATGTGCCCATGACCCCAAGCACCATGGAGTTCTCATCCCTGGGAAAGCAGGTCCCCCCACCCGCCCACATGGGCTTCCGCTCCAGTCCCAAGACCCCTCCTCGCAGGCCAATGCTCAGTGAATGCCAGCCCCCACCTGTGGACCGAAATCTTAAACCGGACCGCAAAGGTGAGAGGACAACGGCTGTGCATGCACATGTAGCTGTGACTTGGTTCATACTGTATATATTCTGTAGGTTTTTACAAGTTCTTTCTGCGAGGTTGATATGTGCTGAAGTGTATTGTTGCACTTAACGTTCTTCAGTATGCTCAGCATTCACTAATGCACCAACTGACCATGCTTTGTCTATCACTCGGCTGCTATTCTCACAGTGCTGGCTCATGGTCATAAAGCCACCTTCACAACATTTCATCATTTCAACCATTCTCAAAGCAGTCTTTCTTCAGCATACTTCAGATGCCATTGTGAAAAAAATGTGTTCTCTCATTGTGTCTCCCTTGGTTCGTCTGGTGTAATAAATGCCATCATCTTCTTCTGCGCCTGTCCTTGACCAGCTTATTTCACCTCTTGATACATTAGTTTAGTGGCTGCTACATCCTCTTACATCAAACACAGTAGGCCCCTTGTCAAAAGCAAAAAGTCCCGAGCTCAAGAGGCCTGTAGACCGTTTTGGAGGGGGCTGGTCCCTGTGCCATGGAGTGACCCAAGCCCGGAGTGGTCACCTCCATCCCCATTGTTCCCTTCATCTGAATGGAGCTCTTTGATGAAAGACCTAATAGAAAGGGGAATTACAATCCGGACAGATTGAAAGGCTGAGTAATGGGCAAAGAGGGAAAGAGAATTGAAGAATGTCAGGGAGACAGGGGGTCATCACGTAAGCAAACCAAAAGCCAGGGCTGTTAATGTCACTGAAGTAAATAGAACGTGTTATGGAGTTTTACAGATCCCAGTGGGGAATCCTCCTTTGCACCACTTGTGGCCTATTTCTGTGACCTATGAGTCAGTCATCTCCAAATTTGGCATGCAAGTTATAAAAATGACTTATGACTCCAAATCATCTGGATGTTATACTGCAAGCCAACTAGTTTCAGGACATTACTTACATTTCACACCATAACTGGAAATCTCCAGTGCTCATTAAATGTGGATGCACATTGACAAACAGTGATTGTCTTGAAAACTTGTGATTGTTTTGGCACAAGGGAGTACTCCTAACGCTTAAATTATGTAAATGACAAAGTTTATTCCAGAATATATAAACTCAAAAAAATCATAGCTGCCAGTATTCAATTACATTTGTATCCTATAGGTATGGAGCATTATGGTCTCTTTTGTAGTAATCTTTAGTTTTTCTTGCTATCTATCACTTACTTTCCATCTTTCATCACATCATCATATTTAACCGTTTTCAAGAAAACTAAGAGACAGAAGTGTAACTACTATGTTTTCAACATTGTTGAACGGTGATGAACCCTCCTGATTTGCCTTCCTCTTCTGATAGCATCTTGTTGAGACATTATAATGTTATGTTACACACTTTGTTATGATTATTTGAAAGGTGCTATACAAATATAGATTATTATTAATATAGTTGATAGCTAACCCTCAATAGCACTGCTCCAGATACAAAATCTAGTGTGCACGCCTGCACGGATGTTAGATTTAAGCAACTTGGATCTGCTTGCTGCTGTATTTTGAATTAGAAACAGCACATGGGTCAGAATTAAGCACAATGCATTCAAAATATGGACACAAATCTTTTTGGCAAATGTTTTTGAATATTTGAAGTATGACATTCAGACTCAAACTGAAATCACTATTGAGAATCACTGACTTAAGATATTTATCTTAAAGAGAGTCTAGTAGAGAGTGTGGATAAATACTTTTTTTTCTTTTTTTTTATATAAGTAAAATATCACATGCTCTTTTTTTGTGTGGATATTATTCATTTCTTTATTCACCATGAGCCATGCAACATTCCTCTGTACTGTGGACTAATTCAACTCACTACCAGCTATGTTCATCTTCTGTGCGCTTCTCTCTCTGCTTTGGTTGCCTTAACCATATGTTGTGAAGGCGTTGACATCTGTGGTCAAGGCCAGCAAACAGCTTTTACTTAATTACCACTAGGATATGTGATTTCACTGAAATGAATTTTCTTACTTTGAGATTGTTGCACATTTTGGTTTTTGCTCTTGTCAGCACTGCAGTAAAAAAATGTTGCGATCACTGTGTTAATGTAAAAGGAGCTACAGTTTGTGTTTTGTCATTAAGTTACTGCAGATTTGTATGTGCTCATCTCAACATGACATGGTTTTTCTCAGTGTACTCTCAGTGCTTGTACACAGCTCGTCGTGCATGCACAGCTGTGATGTCAGTCTTTGTGTGGGAAGCTGGGTGCATGGAGTGAGGTGCATGTTGGGCAGTATGGGTCTACTGTTGTCATGACAACCATCTCTTGATAACTGTGCTGCAGAAAAAGGTGATTGGTTGTACGTGAGGGTGTAGTTTTGTTGTTCAGCAAAGTCTCGTCTTCTGCTTTGCACGGCAGGGCAGTTGTTACAGTAGGGCTTAACTGTTGTGATCACCCAAACCTTTATAATAAGCAAAGTCTTCTTTCACCAATTAGGTCAGAGTCCTAAAATAATAAGAGCAAAAGGTGTCGGTTTAGAGCGAACCGACTCTCAAACCGTAGGTGAATTCCCGAGGGGACGACGCAAGGGTAGGTACTCCACACTGAACTGTGATTGTGTATCTGAAAACTTTCCATTCTTTGACCTGTCCAAACTCTTCTTTATCTCAACTCTTTGCATGTTGTGTACTGTGGGATTCCTCTTGTTTATCGGGCCTGTTGGTTCTATAAGAGATAAACTGTGTGTGAACCAGACTCAGTTAAACCGTACCTTTCTAATATTTGCTGTCTGTGATTAGCACATCCATTCAGAGCTACCCAAATAGGTTTAAGAATATAACATGAGTGTCAGAGCTGTTGCATTAATCCAGTCTTATTATTTTAAATCCCAGCAGGAGGGGGGTGAGTGTGCACTTGATGCACGGGGGATTGCACTTGATGCAGTTTTGGAGTCACAACATGCCTCTAATAATAAACTACCACCTTACCTAAATATCCCCTCACTCTGATGGTACCACTTACATGCAGTCAATTAAATAACTTACTAACATTTCTTTCGCCCAAACATTGCTTTTGGTGTTTTTGTTTAATATATTGTGTTTCCAAAACAGACTTTCAGATGTAGCAGCCCCAACTGAAATAATGTCACAAAACACTCCCATAGCTCCAAAAAGTAGTACATAGGTCTTCAGGAGGAAATTAAACAATGATATAATCTAATGAAAGATAGAGAGACTTGGAGACATACTGTAAATGATCTCTCCTGTTTGTGTACATACAGTATGTATTGGCAGTGGCTGTAGTTGATGCTTCTGAATATTATTTATTGATTCATTAATGATTTTGTAATTTGTAAAAAAAAAAAAAAAAAGAGTTGCATTTCAAATAGCATTTTTAAATGTTTCTTTAAGATTTGTTTCTTTGTATTTTTGAAGCACTTTTTGATGTATTTTTGCTGTTTGTAATTGTTCTAAACAAGTATTGATACATTCAGATTATTTTTTCAAAATATAAGTTTGATCACATTTACATTCATCATGCAGTCATTTGTTCCAGTCTTGATCTGCATTGGAAAGAATTACATGAACACATTGGTCGATTGACTCCACATTATATGCACGTTGCCTGTCGTTGACCTTTGTCAGCCTTACATACATGTAGGTTAAGGA
Source organism: Zingel zingel (assembly GCA_023566125.1). Classification (NCBI taxonomy): domain Eukaryota; kingdom Metazoa; phylum Chordata; class Actinopteri; order Perciformes; family Percidae; genus Zingel; species Zingel zingel. The sequence goes on from CM042317.1 coordinate 18,170,716, forward strand.
AGCGGTGACTGATTGGTATGTGTACCTTGCTTCAGGAAGACCCGCTCCACTGGAGATCAAACCAGTGCCGGAATGGGAGGAGCCCTGTACGCCTGTACGCTCGCCTGTCACACGGTCATTCGCTCGGGAGTAAGTAACTTAAATAATTTTCAGTATTTCTCATAGTTCTGCATTTTGCTTATAGCTAAGGGCTTGTTCACACTACTCTGCTTTTATTATTATTTGTATTTATTTTTTTTGTTTCACTTCTTTTATTTGGAGGAGAGGAGTGCTTTTCATTGTTAAGAAAAAATTTACTTTCAGAGGAGCACAAGGCATGGGACAAAAAAAAAAGAATTGCTATACTTCATCTCCAAGTGACTAAAGCAGCTAATCTTGTTACGGAAAACAGTGTGCATTGCCCTAACTGCTTGTTTTATTTCCACACAAAGATTTTCTTTTCTTTTTTTGTAGTAAAAATCTTATTTGGTGTGAACATTCCCTTTTGTAGTGGATACAATTAACTAAATAAGTAGGCACTAACACTTCATGCATTACTGTAGTCACCTTGTGACCAAAGTAGCACTGCTCATACAAACTGGTCTGGGATATGCCTCAGAGCTACATTATACTGAATGCAGTTTGTTGTCTTATCTGGGACGAGGTCTAGTTCTGCGCTTTGTGCTGCAGGGACTCCCTTTGCTGCAATGGTTTATAGCTGTGGCTCTTATGTCTGTATCATATTTTGTGCTCACCAGAGACTGCATTTGTCTGGAAGTCGGTGTGTAAACATTGTGAATGCTGCTCAGTCTCTCTAGGTTTCCAATGCCAACGAGACCCCCGTCAGTGCATAGTACGGCCTCCAGCACTGACTCTGAGGACTGTGATGAGAATTATGTACCCATGGTCTCTAATATGTCCACAGATGAACCAGTATGTAACACACAACTATCCTCTGATATACGAAGTTGCATGATTTTTTTCTTCTATTTTTAAATCGCAGATAATCAAAGCAACAAAAAGATGTGTTGACTGCCTAATTCGATTTTTGTTGTGATGTGTTTTTCCGGGGTTTGTTGAAACCATTTTACGTCATATATATATATATATATATATATATATATATATATATATATATATATATATATATATATATATATATACAGTGCCTTGCGAAAGTATTCGGCCCCCTTGAACTTTTCGGCCTTTTGCCAAATTTCAGGCTTCAAACATAAAGATATAAAACTGTAATTTTTTGTGAAGAATCAACAACAAGTGGGACACAATCATAAAGTGGAACGAAATTTATTGGATATTTCAAACTTTTTTAACAGATAAAAAACTGAAAAATTGGGCGTGCAAAATTATTCAGCCCCTTTACTTTCAGTGCAGAAAACTCTCTCCAGAAGTTCAGTGAGGATCTCTGAATGATCCAATGTTGACCTAAATGACTAATGATGAAAAATAGAATCCACCTGTGTGTAATCAAGTCTCCGTATAAATGCACCTGCTCTGTGATAGTCTCAGAGGTCCGTTTAAAGAGCAGAGAGCATCATGAAGAACAAGGAACACACCAGGCAGGTCCCAGATACTGTTGTGGAGAAGTTTAAAGCTGGATTTGGATACAAAAAGATTTCCCAAGCTTTAAACATCCCAAGGAGCACTGTGCAAGCGATAATATTGAAATGGAAGGAGTATCAGACCACTGCAAATCTACGAAGACCCGGCCGTCACTCTAAACTTTCAGCTCATACAAGGAGAAGACTGATCAGAGATGCAGCCAAGAGGCCCATGATCACTCTGGATGAACTGCAGAGATCTACAGCTGAGGTGGGAGACTCTGTCCATAGGACAACAATCAGTCGTATACTGCACAAATCTGGCCTTTATGGAAGAGTGGCAAGAAGAAAGCCATTTCTTAAAGATATCCATAAAAAGTGTTGTTTAAAGTTTGCCACAAGCCACCTGGGAGACACACCAAACATGTGGAAGAAGGTGCTCTGGTCAGATGAAACCAAAATCGAACTTCTTGGCAACAATGCAAAACGTTATGTTTGGCGTAAAAGCAACACAGCTCATCACCCTGAACACACCATCCCCACTGTCAAACATGGTGGTGGCAGCATCATGGTTTGGGCCTGCTTTTCTTCAGCAGGGACAGGGAAGATGGTTAAAATTGATGGGAAGATGGATGGAGCCAAACACAGGACCATTCTGGAAGAAAACCTGATGGAGTCTGCAAAAGACCTGAGACTGGGACGGAGATTTGTCTTCCAACAAGACAATGATCCAAAACATAAAGCAAAATCTACAATGGAATGGTTCACAAATAAACATATCCAGGTGTTAGAATGGCCAAGTCAAAGTCCAGACCTGAATCCAATCGAGAATCTGTGGAAAGAACTGAAAACTGCTGTTCACAAACGCTCTCCATCCAACCTCACTGAGCTCCAGCTGTTTTGCAAGGAGGAATGGGCAAAAATGTCAGTCTCTCGATGTGCAAAACTGATAGAGACATACCCCAAGAGACTTACAGCTGTAATCACAGCAAAAGGTGGCGCTACAAAGTATTAACTTAAGGGGGCTGAATAATTTTGCATGCCCAATTTTTCAGTTTTTTATCTGTTAAAACAGTTTGAAATATCCAATAAATTTCGTTCCACTTTATGATTGTGTCCCACTTGTTGTTGATTCTTCACAAAAAATTACAGTTTTATATCTTTATGTTTGAAGCCTGAAATGTGGCAAAAGGTCAAAAAGTTCAAGGGGGCCGAATACTTAAGCAAGGCTGTGTGTGTGTGTGTGTGTGTGTGTGTGTGTGTGTGTGTGTGTGTGTGTGTGTGTGTGTGTGTGTGTGTGTGTGTGTGTGTGTGTGTGTGTGTGTGTGTGTGTGTGTGTGTGTGTGTGTGTGTGTGTGTGTGTGTGTGTGTGTGTGTGTCCAAAGATGGAACAGATGCACCATAAATGCAGTAGAGTTTGTATGAGTCAGACAAAGTTTTCAGGGTTGAACACCATGCAACCAAGAATGTTAAGCTGTAAAAGTTGTACAGAAAGTATCAGAAATTAGTTCTTGCTCCTCTTCCCGAGGCATACATTAGTGTAGACAAATTACTGGTTGCTGCAGACGGACTCCTCGACACTTCAACTCTTTTCTTTGCAGTTTCCTCTTGTTTTGCCGCTCTGCTTCCTTTATTCTCTATTTTTGGTCTTTTGCTTTTCAGGTACTGTGTTCTTTGAAAAAAAAAAAAAAAGAAGAAGCTTGTTTTGTCAAATCAGTACCCTTACTGTAGTTCAAAAGATCCAGTCTTGTATTGGGCTTTTTGTTTTGGTCATTGGTTAAAATGTAATCAAAATGAGGTGTCTTTTAGTCATTCAGTAAAGCCTGTGGAAACTGCACAATTGGCTAACATACCCAGAATAATATTTGGTACATCAGCCATAGACTGATGGGATAACATTTCTGTCTTTTGGGATTCTTTCTCTTACAGTTTGGGTATTAGATGTATAATTTTCCTATTTTTCTTCCTAGAACAATTTAACTTTTTCCAACATTTGCTATGAAATTGTCTGCTGACTTCCTGTTTTTTTTATCACTCGTGTTCATTTCTTTTTCCCTAGTTCCCTATTTCTTTGGCTTCACCAGGCTCTGGCTTCATCCATTTTCTTTTTCCTGCATTTTTGTTCTTGACCATCTGCTCTTTCTCTTTTGTTCCTTTGGCACGGCTTCCTTCTCACTCTGTGTAGAGAGGAGTCCTTCTACTGCACAGTCCCCATCACCCCTGTTAAGAGGGAGGTGGAGGAACTTGACACCGTAGAGGAGGTGAGCAGGGTTGCCAGGTTAGACATGCATGGCCTGCCCTGTCAGAACTCCAGAGGTTACCCGTTTCAAGTGTTATTATTAGATCAGATATTCAGCAAGTGCATACTTTGCTGTGCTTTTATCACTCCCCAACACCCGCTAGAAAAAGTTTGCAGTGATTCTTAGATCCCATCACTTTCCTTACAATTAGTATGTCCTAGTTTTATTAACATCCTAGTTCTAATAACTCCACCCCACTTGTAGTTACAAATTAACACTACCTATAGGTCCAACATGTACCTTAGTGTTGTCACAATACCAGAATTCTATTCTTATCTTTGATGTAATCACAAAGTGATGTCATTGACCCAGTGCTTTGTTTCAGTATAGGAATTAAGGAAAAGCACCATAAACTAAACAATGATATTGTTTATATTCTTCTTATCCTTCTTACATCTAGAGAATGTGACATGCACCAACAACACCAAGACAAATTCCTTGTATGTGTAAAAAACGTAGTTGGCAATAAAGCCCATTCTGATTCTGATTAACAAAAATAATAATTAAAAAAGTACAAAAACCTTTTCAGAATTCATATTTAAAATATGTAAAAATCTGAGTTGCTTTGCAAAGTTATTTATTTTTCATTGGATATCTTTGAAGCAACTGGAGTTTTGGCATGTTGGATTGGTGGCCATTTTTGTTGGCTGTATCAGCAAAATGATGCATTCATGCTTCAGCGAACAAACTGTCTGGTGCCGGTTTGATCCGACAGGCTACATGAAAAGATGTTTACTGATTAAATAAATCTATTATCTTAATGAAACAGTGATCAACTTCATCTAAGTAGTACTATTATTCACTACTTGCCCCATGAATCCTCTGAAGTTGGGGTTGAATGCAGTTTGGGCTCGCAGAACATACTTTGTGAAAGTACCAACTTTTTGGGAAATCAAATCAGTCAAATCTCTTGCAATCTTAGCAAACAAATGCCGGTTATTGTGACAATGCTAGATTGTATTAAATTATGAGCTGTTGTTTCACTGTCACTGCCTCAGTGTTCTTCTTCGGCCAATAAAAGCATCCTTTCCTGGCTTACTTAGAACATGAAGCTTGGCGCCCCGATGACTGCTGATGGTGGAAGCAGCCCTATGGTGAAGCCAAAGGGAGACAAACAGGTGGAGTACCTGGATTTGGATCTTGACCCCGGCAAGTCTACCCCACCTAGGAAGGTAAGAATTTATTAGCCCACACATTCTGAGCCATGTGTTCAGAAGTCAGTTTACAGGATCCTTAAGACCGACCTTTTGCATGTTTTCGTTCTCCAGATAAAAAGCAATGGGACTGGAATGGCAGTGTCAGATGAGCGTGTTGACTATGTGGTTGTGGACCAGCAACGGACACAGGCCCTTAAGAGCACCCGGGAGGCCTGGAACGATGGCCGCCAATCCACAGAGACAGATACCCTTTCCAAAGGACCCAAGTGACCCTGTTGACCCAACCGACATCCCCCCTCCAAACCGCCAAACCATCGGGCCTTTTACACTAGCGTAGGCTCTGGTTTGTGCTTTGGGACGGTTCAGCTGTCACGTTCCACCTCAGCAAGATCCTTAATGTTTAGGGCCAGTGGAGCTTCGTAGCCATCTGTGTTTAGTTTACGCTGCTGTCAGGTCTAGGGCAGCACTGTGTGTACAGTTGTAGAAAGGTGTGTGAGCCAGGAATAAGCTGCATGCAGTATGAAAGCAGGTGGAATGACTGGACTTGTCTTCGGGGTTTGACTTAAGCAGACTCACGAAACTTTGAACATTCACTGCCTCCTATATTGGATTACAGTTTTTTTTTTCCAACTTTCAATGGCCGGTGGGCTGATCCACAGTTAACATTTCCTTAAGTTATAATGCTATTTGTTATTTTGGAGTGTAATTGAAATCACTTGATAACATGATGACAATACTCTTATCAGTGCAACACTCTACTACTTAGCATAGCTGGTTAACAGTGTTGATTTTTCAGTATCTTCTGTTTAAGCGGAGTGAAGTTTCCATGGGCACTGGTCACAGGTCAGTTTTACAATTTTTTCGCTGAGTTGGTTTGAATTGCTGAAACTCACCCTGATCTGTGTCTAACGGAAACTTCAAACCTGATCCCCAAGATAACCCAGTACGACAGAATTTCATAGTTTTATTACTTTATTCTTTCAATGTAAAGGCAGTTGAACTTGTTCATTTTACATGTAACCAAGTGCTCAATGCAAGCTTTGGATTCACTCAAGGTTTAATCCACTGAACATGATTTGATTTCCATTTCCTTTGTACATGGAGATGCTTCAATCTGTTATAATGGAAGTGCAAAGACTGTACAAAAGTGTTATGTATATAAACACGAAAAGTGTCCTTTATTTGTATGGAATATCCAGCGTGTTTGACTCGAAGGTATGTGGATTCTGCAGGGTAGAATCCGGTACCTGTCTTAGGTGGTATCAGGACTTGTGATTAATGAATGAATTACTGTGAGTTTTTAAAAGAACGTGACAGGTTTTCTATAAGTTATACAAAGGTATCAAACTTAGGCTAGAGAGAGAAAATCAGGTACTAATAATACAACTATCCATTTCTAATTTATTTTTCAAGTTATTTCATCAGGTGGATGTTGTGTCCACTTTTAGCTTAGTATTCTTGATTTATATGGAGGAACATTTGCTAAGGTCTATTAAAATGCTTAGTTTGACAAGCGCCGGTCAATTATTTTCACAAGTTCTTTGATATTCCTCATTTCTCTCTCATCTTAGGTTTAATTTATTTCAAATTGAACTGGCATACAGTTTTGGGAAATTGACTGCCTCATGTAGTCAACTTGATACATTTTTTATAGATAGTGAAAATGTCTATGTCTGCATAAGTCTCTGCTTTACTAACCTGTGAACTCTCACTCAGAAATCCCAACCATGTGCTACCACAAGATAAAATCATTGCTGTACATATTTTGCCATCAATTAGATTAACATGTATCATTTGAAAAATGTGCCTACTAAGTCAAATTCATTCTACTTCACTCTTTCCTCATTGCAGTCTCTTTGTGATACGGACTGCAAGGCTGATGATGCTTTATCTTTTTTAATGAATCTCGACAGAAAATGTAAATTTTAAAAGTGGACTAAATAAAATCCATCCTCTTATGCATGTGTTGTCTTTTTTCAGTAGGATTTCCATTATGATGATGGACTCAAAATGGAAAAGAGAAGTTGGGGAAATGAAATAGGAAGTAAAAATTCCAATGTTGAAGTACGATTATGTCCTGTGCATGATGAGTGTTCTTGGTTTCAGTTTTTCTTTTCTTTCTTTTTAATCGCATTCGGATTGAAAGATTGATAGTTAAACAAGCTTGCAGGCATGCACGTGTCTTTTAATTCCTAGATTCTGTCAAGTGCAAAGTTTTAATGGACAACTAGATAATGAATATGATTTTTTTTTAACTAAATTGTCTAGACATTCTGAGCAATTATAGCCTGCAAGTATGATCTTATCATCAGAATACTTGTAGATCAAACAACCATGTACATGTCTTCAATCGCCTAATAAGTAAGTAAACTGAACATATACAGAGTTTGTGCATTTCTGGTTTCCCTTAAGACTTATATCCAGCTTGAATATGCTTGAGTGCTCCGACAGCTGAGAAATACATTTTTTTTAACCGTCTCCCTAAACTACGCTTGTGACTTCTTAAACCAAACAAAGATGGCAGCATGGAAGCGATCCATGATCTTTTTGGACATGGCCATACAGATATGACTCGATTATAATATGAAATATAACATTCAGGAAAATTAGATCAATATAGTTGCAAATATAATTCAGGTAGATATAGTTCTTGAACAATTAAATAAAAACAAGCGTAGTAAAAACATGAAATAAAAATAAATTAAACCTAACTGAAAGGTAGGCAATACCATTACATTTATTTAAAAAAAATCCTCTACCATATGAACTATGCTAAACACTTTGCTTATTATTCATAATTTGGATAAACTCAAAATATGTCCCGAATTCAATACTGAAAGGTTCAAATGCAAGGTGAGATTTTGACAATTTAGCTTTGTGGATGTAAAGTTTTCCCAGTAGAACTTAATAAACTGACAATCCGCTGTAAATATGGTAAGGCATGATACAAGACAAGCAAGGAGTTTCACTTCCGGTTGCCATTTTTGTTTAATACGCCATTAAGGCAAAGCAAACAAGCAATTAATGCTAACTTCTTTGTGTTTCACTTGCATATAAAAATCTGGAAACGTCTTCAAAACAGCGGTAAGTGTTGACACATTTTGACTTGTTGGCTTAACGTTATCTCATTGTGAAAATTGAAATGCTTAGCATTAGCTTAACTCACTCCTTCACACAAATTTAAGCTGGCAAACGTTAATATAGAAGTCTCAACTGTAAAACAGAGACACACACTGAACCGCCATCATCATCATGTTTTATAGGTTTGGTTATAAGGTTAAGGGCTAAGGTTAACTCTAATTAGCTAACGTTAATGAAAAGATCTGTGACAGACCAAGGTGGCAAACGACCAAATTAGTTGACCATTACTAGTTCGACAAAATGGTCTTAACTCAAACATTTACTTTTTTACTTTTTTTTTTTCAAATTAAAAATTAATTTACAATTTCAAGAAAAGCAATAGGCCTACATATTAATTTGACATTCGCTATTCAATTACCAGTATGCGTACAAGAGACCTATCCTAAATCCCACCACAGTGAAAGGACAATATCTGGAAACTTGATCTTGAAAGATGATTTTTGACTTTGGAAACGGCACATTCATTACAACTAAGGAAACCCCTGTCGAGGAAGGTGGTTGAAAGCCTCAGAACAAAGTATGTTGGACTTGGTGTTAACGTTTCTTTTGTCAAATATCTGGAACGTTGTTTTCACAGCAAACTTTTCAGGTGTAGCAGTTTGTCCCTCCAGTGTAAAATATACACTGCTAAAGTGTCAAAGGAACTATCGAACTAGAGTAGTTTTCATCCACGTTTCACTGAATCTGCTTGGCTTCACTATTTGTAGTTTAGCTACAGTTCTCACTATCATGGGAGACACTCGAATCTGGCCAAGGGTCCAAAGGCCAGAGTAGCAATTTAAAGCATGGTTTCAGCTTGTACAGGAACCCAAATCTCTGGAATGTCCTGGGTGTAGTTTTAATTAGCTGACCACTAGATGGAGCTGTTGTTTGAAGAACTATATGCTCTCCTTTGCCCACACCCCTCAGTGCAGTCACTTGTCTTGACATTCCTCTGTCTGAGGCTCTGCAGTGCAGCCTACATTAAATTAACAATTTCTTTACCATTAACTTAACAGGCCGAAGTGCTTATCTTCTGGGTTACTGCAATGAGGCAGGCAATGGACCACAAAGGCCCTTGAAATCTATGCTTTATAGGGTTTCTTCAAAGGGCCACCACAGGGGTAATTTGGGATTGAAAAATTGTATTGCCTTCCCATTTACACTCTGGTACACGGTTTATTTTTAAGGACTAACCAGGGCTCAGCACTCCCCTAATTGTGCGCCCTAAAGCACTGAACTCAACACACATTTTTATAATTCTTTTTCACAATGTGCTGCATTCCTAAAGATAAATAAAGAAATATTTGTTTCGCAAAATACGAAGTGGTTATCCTTTGAAGCAAAGGTTCTCATAGTGGGATCCAAGGACCCCCTGATAATCCTCTGGAATGGGTGGATTTCAGATATTCTCCCTTGTTTGATGATAAATGGGGGGCGAGCACCACCTTTTAATTAAAATAGTTTACTAAATCAACAACGCACAAAAAAAAAACAATCTGATTGGGGATCCGAAGCCCTTTTCATCTCTTTAAAGGTAGGCTATATATGACATGAAAATATTCAAGAACCTTTACAGGTGTACATGAGCGGGTTTGATATTGGTGATGTGTGTCTACTGATGTAAATATCTCAACTAGCTGTCATGGATTCAGTACAGGCCTCTAGTTTACTCAAATGCAACACATGAGCTGACTGGCTTCACAGTCACATTTAATCCCATAAATCTGTAGTACTCTACATCATTCTACATAAGTCTGTTTTACATTGCATTGGCTCTATGTAACCTTTTAATCTCTTTGTAAATAATCTTATTAAAGTTCACATTGGGTTAGGTTTGTATTTGCTAATATGACATAGAGCAGATTGTAAAATATTGCCATCAGGTGGTTTCATTCTTTGTTCAAATGTAATATTTAAAGTTTGTATGTCGCTGTCAGACGTTGCCGATGGGATGACAGATTAACATATGGCAGCTGGCAGGTTTTGACTCATGTTCTTTTTAAATGCTACTTTTTCAGTGTTCATGTGAGTGGCTGGTTTGCTACTGTGTGTGTATATGTATGTATGTATGTATATATATATATATATATATATATATATATATATATATATATATATATATATATATATATATATATATAGATATATATATAGATAGATAGATAGATAGATTACAGTAGTTTAAAATTCTGCATTTTCATGCAAGCCTGCTCCTTGTCTACCAGGTGTTACGATGCCACTTGTTACATCACCCAGATAAAAGCTCCCTAAGATCAGCACCTGCCTACGACGTCAACGGTTCTGAGTTTGAGTCCCTGGTGTTGCAAGATGATCATACATATATCTAATCAGGCATTGTGCTGTGGACAACTGCCCTGCATATTTTAAATGTGTAATATTTAGGCCTTTTGTATTTAGATCTTGAGCATATACAGATGCTTTACAACACCATTAACATTTGATCCTTGATTCAGTTTAAAGCTATTGTAAGAAAAGCATCCTAATCTCTGTCTGTGTGTCATAACGAGGCAATGTTTTTAGTCACACCTAGAGCCTGCTCTGTTTGTTTACATGTGTGCCTCTACCTACACAGTCGTAGCTGTGTAGTGCTGCAGCCTGGAGAGCCTCTTTGCAGTATCTTTGGCAGTGTGAGTAATGGAGCAGGGAGAGAGTCTCTGGCTTCTTAACAGGGCCAGCAGAATAATTATGAGGTGAGCTGAGAGGCTGTTTCCTGGGCAGCAGGGAGCTTGTGAGCTTTTTTTGGGCCTAGTCTGTCCTCTTGGACCTCTGCCTGGACTGATGGGAGCAGTCTGTAAGGTGGCCTGGGGTGCTGTCCTGTTGGGCCTGGTACAGAGGTGGGAACAATGACATAATAAACCATGTAAAACATTTTCAAACTAATTTAGGGAACTGTGTAGTCAATGCTTCAAATACTGTATGGGTGGTGATTTGAACCAGAAATTGCAATGTGCGCTTGTCAACAAAATCCTGCTAACGTGCCTTGTTAATTAACACCATTAGTATGTGTGAAAAGTCAGCACTATACACTTCAGTAAATTATGCAGATGTGTGTCATATTAATGGGGAACACACTGCAAGTGTTTAAAATGAACATTCCTTAAGAGACATTTTTGGCCTAGTAGGCATCATTGGACTGGCAGAGCAGTTAATTGATGGGTAGTGGCAGCGTCATGCCCCATGCTGGTTACAGTTACAACAAGAGCACTAGAGGCTGGATACCTAAACCGAGCCCGTCGGGACCTGTGACGGGCTCTGACTGGGTTCAGTTACTGCTCTGTCGAACGCGGGCCGGGCTCAGACAGAAAAATGCGGACCGATCCGCACTCCAAAGAGCACAACCAATACCAAAATTGATCTCTCGGAGATTAAAATGTGATACATTAAACAATATACATGTTATCACTTAACCTATAACAAACACACGTTTGATAAAATGATAAAGAATTGTGACTAAGGTATTTGTACTAAGTGACATTTTACAGTTAAGAAAAAGAAGATGCAACAGCACCACCAGTTAAAACTCTTTTAACAAAAACTGAACATTACAAATGTATGAATGCAAAATCTATTAGATGGTGGTTGTATTAGCTGCTTTATTTTAGCTAGGTGTAGGCTACCTAATAACTAGCAAGTGAGCGTACGCTGAAATCAATATATCTGTTATAAGCCAACACCAGCCCATAATATCAATATAACTTCAATTCAATTTTATTTTTGTGTCAAATCACAACAGAAGTTATCTCAGGACACTTTACAGGTAGAGTAGGTCTAGACCACACTCTATAACGTATAGACCCAACAATTCCTCCAAGAGCAGTTCCACTTAGTGCAGTGGCCTCGAACAGAACTTGGCTCTAGGTGGGCGGCCATCTGCCTCAATGAGAGAGAGAAAGAGTACCTAACTTTAATAAATGAAGAAATATGACTCTCAGTAATTATAGCAGTGGGTGTAATGTAAAGACAAAATGAACAGTGGGAATTATAGTAACAGTAAAGGTAATGGTTAGGGCTGTCAAGTGATTGAAATGTTTAATCGCATTAGTATCCTAGTTTACTCGTGATTAATTATCAAATTAATCACACTTTTTTTAATTTTTTTTTTATCTGTTCTAAATGTACTTTAAAAGGGATACTTTTTACAAGTTTTTAATGCTCAAGTGGTAGGATATTTGAGCCTGACTACTCCGTAAGGAACTCAGTTCACATCGCAGTACGTGCCACTGACTTCAGTCTTGTGGAGAGAACCATCTGGAAGGGCTTTGAAACTCAACTTGGTATTTCCATTTCTGCTCAAGGAGCTCTGTTTCTGCTAGCCAGCCGCTCCCATTAATGGATGTATTATAAGACCCGCTCCGTTTCACCTCTCGTCTCCTGCTGATGTCAGCCCTGTCCCGTAATAAAAATGAGTGTGTATATATATATATGGGCATGTTGTGCAAAATATACTGTAGGTCTGTTAGCACCTGTTTGTCTGCAGGTGTGTATTATCACCACAGAATGAGATCACCTCAGTCCCTACAAGACTAGAGATAATGTAGCTGTAACTTTTATCCTGGAAATAATATTTTCCATGTTTTAACCTTAACCTTTTGTTAGCAGGTTCTTTGTGTGGCTATTATTTACTTTGGTGGATGCTACAGTTGGCCAGTACACATTTTGTTGACTTCACTTTTTATTCTGCCAATATTTTTGTCTGACTGTTGGTTGAACTCTACTTAGGGACTGTTCGTTATTTATTTCAGGGGCCAACAGAGGAGTTTTGGGATTAATCAAGATAGACCTGACCCTCCCTTCATCAACAATACATTTTGGATGACCCTCCAAAATGATATGGAAAAAAGGGATGACCCTCCCCAACAATTTATTAATGCCTTCCGTAATAGTTTGCGCTTGGCAAAGATATACAGATAGCCATTGTTTTTTTTTACAGCCATGACATACGTGACTGCATTCTCATCTTACGCATCCCACTCCTCTGTTATGGTGTGGTGGTCATTTCAGTAGATTTACTCACTAACATTGTTGTGGAAACACAATAAGCATATAAACTAAATGCACACTTCCTGCATTACTGCATTACTTCAAATACTAAGTTACTCCTCTAGTAAACTAGTATTCACATGAAATAAAACAAAACATTGAGACCATTCAGAAAAGCACACTGGCTAATAACAATTTCAACACTGGTTGCTATGGACTCGTCACTATAGGCTTCCTCAGTCATTGTATATTTTAGCATATAGGTAAAGCTGCCAAAGCTGAACATTATCCAAAACATACAGTGAGGAAAATAAGTATTTGAACACCCTGCTATTTTGCAGGTTCTCCCACTTGGAAATCATGGAGGGGTCTGAAATTGTCATCGTAGGTGCATGTCCACTGTGAGAGACATAATCTAAAAACAAAAATCCAGAAATCACAATGTATGATTTTTTTTAACTATTTATTTGTATGATACAGCTGCAAATAAGTATTTGAACACCTGAGAAAATCAATGTTAATATTTGGTACAGTAGCCTTTGTTTGCAATTACAGAGGTCAAACGTTTCCTGTAGTTTTTCACCAGGTTTGCACACACTGCAGGAGGGAGTTTGGCCCACTCCTCCACACAGATCTTCTCTAGATCAGTCAGGTTTCTGGGCTGTCGCTGACAAACACGGAGTTTGAGCTCCCTCCAAATATTCTCTATTGGGTTTAGGTCTGGAGACTGGCTAGGCCACGCCAGAACCTTGATATGCTTCTTACAGAGCCACTCCTTGGTTATCCTGGCTGTGTGCTTCGGGTCATTGTCATGTTGGAAGACCCAGCCTCGACCCATCTTCAATGCTCTAACTGAGGGAAGGAGGTTGTTCCCCAAAATCTCGCAATACATGGCCCCGGTCATCCTCTCCTTAATACAGTGCAGTCGCCCTGTCCCATGTGCAGAAAAACACCCCCAAAGCATGATGCTACCACCCCCATGCTTCACAGTAGGGATGGTGTTCTTGGGATGGTACTCATCATTCTTCTTCCTCCAAACACGGTTAGTGGAATTATGACCAAAAAGTTCTATTTTGGTCTCATCTGACCACATGACTTTCTCCCATGACTCCTCTGGATCATCCAAATGGTCATTGGCAAACTTAAGACGGGCCTTGACATGTGCTGGTTTAAGCAGGGGAACCTTCCGTGCCATGCATGATTTCAAACCGTGACGTCTTAGTGTATTACCAACAGTAACCTTGGAAACGGTGGTCCCAGCTCTTTTCAGGTCATTGACCAGCTCCTCCCGTGTAGTCCTGGGCTGATTTCTCACCTTTCTTAGGATCATTGAGACCCCACGAGGTGAGATCTTGCATGGAGCCCCAGTCCGAGGGAGATTGACAGTCATGTTTAGCTTCTTCCATTTTCTAATGATTGCTCCAACAGTGGACCTTTTTTCACCAAGCTGCTTGGCAATTTCCCCGTAGCCCTTTCCAGCGTTGTGGAGGTGTACAATTGTGTCTCTAGTGTCTTTGGACAGCTCTTTGGTCTTGGCCATGTTAGTAGTTGGATTCTTACTGATTGTATGGGGTGGACAGGTGTCTTTATGCAGCTAACAACCTCAAACAAGTGCATCTAATTTAGGATAATAAATGGAGTGGAGGTGGACATTTTAAAGGCAGACTAATAGGTCTTTGAGGGTCAGAATTCTAGCTGATAGACAGGTGTTCAAATACTTATTTGCAGCTGTATCATACAAATAAATAGTTTAAAAAAAAAAATCATACTTTGTGATTTCTGGATTTTTGTTTTTAGATTATGTCTCTCACAGTGGACATGCACCTACGATGACAATTTCAGACCCCTCCATGATTTCCAAGTGGGAGAACTTGCAAAATAGCAGGGTGTTCAAATACTTATTTTCCTCACTGTATATATATTTTCAAAATAAAAGCTTGCGTCTGGTCTGTTATGTTTTCGTACGGTGTTTTGGATGTTTTTGAACTAAACAGTACGGCAATCATGCTAATGAATGTCTTAGTTACAACACGATGGAGCTAGCAAAGCAGTTTTGTGTTTATATGTGCGAGCGTTTGGGAAATCCCACGGTCTCTAAAGCTACAGTTCATATTGTCTGGCTGACTAAATAGGGAGGGACCCATCTGCTAGCGATATGGGCTGAGACTGAGAGAGCTCCATGGAGCTACATGGATAAATATGCACCAAACAAGCCACTTTAAAATGTTGCTGTTTTCATGAATACAAAAGTTGGGTGACCCTACCCCCTAGACTAAAGAAATTTGGATGACCCTCCCCTATTTTCCTCCGATGGTCCATTCCATAAATACCGAACAGTCCCTTAGCTGTCTTTCTTAATAAGCATCCTGAAACTTGGATGTACTTCTGATCAAATTCATCTCATTACAGTTACAGTACCTCCTGGCAGCCCTGGATTGAGCCATCTTTAGTTCTGTTTACCGCAACTGTCGCACTCTGTCATCTGCAAATCCTGCCAGCCAGTATGTCATTCTCTTAACCCTCAACCCAACCAGTCAACCTCTCATTTCATCCGCTATCTGTCCAAATTTTTTTTTTTCTCTCACTGCCTCTCCAGCTTTTTCTCTTTCCTCTCCATTTCAAACCTCTAATCACATTAAGGCCGGGCCAGCCAACAACTGACAACATAGCTTCAGTGCTCAGTGAGTCTAGAGACACTATTCTTTTTTTTTTTGTTCTGTCCAGACAAAATCAATTTCTCCTCCTTGTCCAACTCTAGTTAGCAATACAGCAATGTCCTCTTGACACTTACTTTCCCAAAGCACCATTGTAGAATCAATCGAGGTGGTTAGATATAAGGGAAAAAACACCTTTGTGGTGTAACAAAATCAAATAGAGCAAGATATAGATATTTTTGTTATTTTGATTCTATATGAATCTTGTAAACTGATGTTATGTAGAGCGTTGTGTGCATTTGCTTGAATATTCAGTACTCTGTTATCCATCATTCTTGTCAGCGCAGAAAAGGATTGTACTGTACATGAAGGAAAAAAAGCACATCTCCTAGTTATGATTTCTGTATATTCCACTCCCTTGGCGAGTCCCTATCACTAAGGAATAACTTGGCCTCGCCTGCTTGCCTGTTCCCTGTCTTTGACATTATAGTCTGGTTCCCACTTCCTGGCAACGGGCCAGACGAGAAAAAAAACAACCTCTCTCACTCTCACCAAAGCTGGCACTAATCAGATTTAGCGAGGGCTTGAGGATTGAGTTTTTGTGTGTGTGACTGCAATGTCATCAGCAGAGATTGGGAGCAGTAAAGCCATTACTGTATTGGAAGGAGTGGTAATTGTATTTAGAAAGCGGGATTCAATGGGGAATCGTAATTCAGCTTATGATTTGCGTCATTTTCCACTCCACAGTTTCACTGCATTTATTGCACATTTTCACAGGTCCATTAACTAAGCTGATGATTATTATATTACCAAGGATATATAACTGCACAACTCCATTGCTCTAGATACTAACTTTACACTGCATAATGAGGTTCTATTAATTTTTAATAGCTTAAAGAATTTGCCTGAAGATAATATTAAATCTAGCCCTCCTGATAATGCCCTTTTATGCTTAGGATAACGTCAGTCTTCCCATGCACAATAGGACTAAATGTTGCCACAAACAGTGATTTATGAATAGGATTTTGCTAATAATAAACATTGTGGATTATCTGCTTCTTAGCAGATAATCTACATATGAGAAGTTAATGTAAGTGCAGTATTAATTGCTGGGGAGAAGGGGACATCAGTTGTGCATACTAAGATCAATCTTTGATTACGCAGCTAAATGAAGATGGCCTGGTATTATCTGCCTCCAGAGCCCTCACTGTAGGAATCCTTTGACTCAAATATAGATTGGCTCCTTGAGACTGCTCTTGGATGTATCTGGATATGTTTCTGCCTCTGTCTTCAATTTTTGTTTTGTGGTGTGTCAGCTGTTCATCTGTGGAGCTGGTTGTCTTGTCAGCTTGGAGCTCGCCAGTCTGGCAGATATAGGGATCAGACAGACAGACAGACAGACAGGAGAGTGTGCGACTGAATTGTACATCCAGTCACACATGTGCGAACAGTAAATTTGCCCCCTTTTTTACATGTTAAACGTCGAAACTTCAGTACCTGAGAGCGCGTAAACTCAAGCTTATCTGTCCTCTCTGAAAATTGACCGAGAGCAGAGCTCTGACACAAACTCGCACACACACGCATAGCTGCGGACGGTGCAAACTACGTCGGCTCTGCAGTTCTGTTGAAGTCACAGTGAGTCACGGAAATGCCGATAAAGTGGTTTCAAGTGTGGTTACAGTTTTTCAAAACTTCACGCAGACAGCGTTTGCTGCGATATGATATTAATGGAGAGCCGAAACAGTCGTGGTGCTGTTGACTTTACACTTCCTAAGCAGGCACAACAGTGGTTTCTGTGCCCTGGTGAATGACTGACAGGCTGAGATCGTTAGGCAAGGCAACTTTATTTCTACAGCAGCTTTCAGCAACAAGGCAGTTCAAAGTGCTTTACATGAAACTTTAAAGAGCAGTTAAAAAAGTGTGTGTATATATATATATATATATATATATATATATATATATATATATATATATATATATATATATATATATATATATATATATATATATATATAGTGAGGAAAATAAGTATTTGAACACCCTGCTATTTTGCAAGTTCTCCCACTTGGAAATCATGGAGGGGTCTGAAATTTTCATCGTAGGTGCATGTCCACTGTGAGAGACATAATCTAAAAACAAAAATCCAGAAATCACAATGTATGATTTTTTTTTTAAACTATTTATTTGTATGATACAGCTGCAAATAAGTATTTGAACACCTGTCTATCAGCTAGAATTCTGACCCTCAAATACCTATTAGTCTGCCTTTAAAATGTCCACCTCCACTCCATTTATTATCCTAAATTAGATGCACTTGTTTGAGGTCGTTAGCTGCATAAAGACACCTGTCCACCCCATACAATCAGTAAGAATCCAACTACTAACATGGCCAAGACCAAAGAGCTGTCCAAAGACACTAGAGTCAAAATTGTACACCTCCACAACGCTGGAAAGGGCTACGGGGAAATTGCCAAGCAGCTTGGTGAAAAAAGGTCCACTGTTGGAGCAATCATTAGAAAATGGAAGAAGCTAAACATGACTGTCAATCTCCCTCGGACTGGGGCTCCATGCAAGATCTCACCTCGTGGGGTCTCAATGATCCTAAGAAAGGTGAGAAATCAGCCCAGGACTACACGGGAGGAGCTGGTCAATGACCTGAAAAGAGCTGGGACCACCGTTTCCAAGGTTACTGTTGGTAATGCACTAAGACGTCATGGTTTGAAATCATGCATGGCACGGAAGGTTCCCCTGCTTAAACCAGCACATGTCAAGGCCCGTCTTAAGTTTGCCAATGACCATTTGGATGATCCAGAGGAGTCATGGGAGAAAGTCATGTGGTCAGATGAGACCAAAATAGAACTTTTTGGTCATAATTCCACTAACCGTGTTTGGAGGAAGAAGAATGATGAGTACCATCCCAAGAACACCATCGCTACTGTGAAGCATGGGGGTGGTAGCATCATGCTTTGGGGGTGTTTTTCTGCACATGGGACAGGGCGACTGCACTGTATTAAGGAGAGGATGACCGGGGCCATGTATTGCGAGATTTTGGGGAACAACCTCCTTCCCTCAGTTAGAGCATTGAAGATGGGTCGAGGCTGGGTCTTCCAACATGACAATGACCCGAAGCACACAGCCAGGATAACCAAGGAGTGGCTCTGTAAGAAGCATATCAAGGTTCTGGCGTGGCCTAGCCAGTCTCCAGACCTAAACCCAATAGAGAATCTTTGGAGGGAGCTCAAACTCCGTGTTTCTCAGCGACAGCCCAGAAACCTGACTGATCTAGAGAAGATCTGTGTGGAGGAGTGTGCAAACCTGGTGAAAAACTACAGGAAACGTTTGACCTCTGTAATTGCAAACAAAGGCTACTGTACCAAATATTAACATTGATTTTCTCAGGTGTTCAAATACTTATTTGCAGCTGTATCATACAAATAAATAGTTAAAAAAAATCATACATTGTGATTTCAGGATTTTTTTTTTTTGATTATGTCTCTCACAGTGGACATGCACCTACGATGACAATTTCAGACCCCTCCATGATTTCCAAGTGGGAGAACCTGCAAAATAGCAGGGTGTTCAAATACGTGTGTGTGTGTGTGTGTGTGTGTGTGTGTGTGTGTGTGTGTGTGTGTGTGTGTGTGTGTGTGTGTGTGTGTGTGTGTGTGTGTGTGTGTGTGTGTGTGTGTGTGTGTGTGTGTGTGTGTGTGTGTGTGTGTGTGTGTGTGTGTGTGTGTGTGTACTGAAAAAGTCGGATCGGTGCATCCCTATTTACAGCACACACAAATATTTATTTTATATCTTTTCTTTAATAGAACATTTTGCACAGAACATAGACATTGTTTGAACAGATAATTAATCACTATAAAATAGAACTATATAAATTACTCCTGGTGTGGGAAATTCACACACATCTAAAGGTCAATGTTAGAACCATTTCCTTCCTTTCACATCCAATATCCAACAAAAAAAATGTGATTTTGGTTTTTGGTGTCGTCCCTCCATGCCCTACTTTTTCCTTGCAGGTGTTGCATATTGCAAACTTATCTTCTGCACACACGCTGAAGAATTTCCAAACAGCTGACATGTTGCAGGTTAATTCACGAGGTTCCCTACATGTGCGAGAATAGCGCGGACACGCACTTCACACCGCAAGCGGCTACGCGCGACACAGCGGAAAAGTTGAGAGAAAGGGAAAAAGAGGCCGTGCTGTCGCGTCCGTGTGTGCGTGCGTCGTTGAGAACTGTAACTGGTATAACTTATGTTGTCAGTTAATTGTAGCATTGACCGGCATGAAATCGGCATATGTCAGACTGACCTGCCGGTCGCCGGTCATGGCCGAGCACGTGAAAACCGGCCAATTCCGGTCTATCGGTGCATCTCTACTGAAAATATTATTTACTGTAAATAAGATGCAAGTTAGGCCTAGCCTTAACAATCTACTTGCTCTTGTAAGATGCTGTCTATAATGAGTTGGAAGTTATTTTACACTGCAACATCGAACCAACTATAGTTATGCATTATAGATCATTGGTGCTGTGATTAGGTAATAAGGACATGACAATTCCTGTTGAAGAAGCAGCCACCTCATCGGCTATGAGTTGCCTGAAGTGCTTTTAATAGGGGGTTGCTGGTGAGGTGAGGGACACTTGACAGGAAACACAGCTCATTTCCCAGTGAAAACAGCCATCCATCGGTGTAATAGGCTTTGTCAAAAGTTTACTGAGAATCAGCAATTTACTTTTAAGACTAGACTGCGTTTGCCATCGAAAGGGACTTGGATAAGCCGTAAGAGCCTATCGAGGCAGTGAGCAGGCTTTGATGCATAGGGATATCTTGACAGTTGCTGTCCCCTCATTCAGTTTCCATTGTCAATACCCTAAACTTTTCAATGTATGTTATCTGCCCACATTCTTTCTCCTCAATGCCATATTTGATTTTTTTCAAATAAGACCTAAATGCAGAAATAACTATTAGATTTCCTCTGCTCAAAATCTTATTCGAAGTTAATTGCTGCCTAATTGAATAGCTTCATTAATTAACAGTGTCTAGTCATCATTTTGCCTCCTATAGTAGTTTGAGATCATTATCTGCCTTTTTGAGGTCACATATTGATCTTGTTCACAGCTGCGTTGCCAGGATATTCAGAGAATCTCAGCTCTCTGCTGCATAATAGTCATTCAGTGACAACTAAAAGAACATGCTGGCTATTTAAAAAGAGCGATTGAGATCTGTGTATTCTTGCTGTATCTTTTTGAACAGCAGTCATAACATAACTGATACTATCCTGTAAAGTACATTTGAGCTCTGACTTATTGACTATTGGTTACTTAGTTGATCAACAGTTTATGGTGAGATTAGATACTAATATATAGATACTTTTATGTTTTTGAATATAACATTTTTTTTTATTTTAAACCATCATCATCAATTAGTCGTGTGGTAACTATTTTGATAAATCAATTAAATAATTAAAGGATTTTCTGCATTTCTTTGTCTTGTTTGATAGTTAACTGAATATATTTGTGTTTTAGCAATTTGAAGACATCACATTGAGCTCTGGATATGATGGTAATTTTTTAATATTTTTCTTATAATTAATGATTAGTCGATCAACAAAATAATTGGCAGATTAATTGATAATGAAAATAATCATTATTTGCAGCCCTAATCTAGAGAAAAAGCTGGATTGGCGCATCCTTAGTATTTTCAGTTACCAGTGTAGTGCATCAGAATTCATTTTGTGTAGACACAGTGTGATGGTACTGAACCAGGAACAAATGTATGTGCTGTTTGATCATCAGTGATGAGGTCAAGAAGCTTTAAAAAACAAAACCAAAACCACATACAGTAACAATTGATTTAAATTTTCACTCACAACTGCTCATTAGCAACGTGAATCATGCCGGTGGTGTTAACGAGTGCCGCTCTAGCTACTTTGTGATGCAGCTGCAAAAACATCTGCTCAGAGAAGACTGATTTCCTTGTGCCGATTTGAAAGTGCAAATTTCAAAATAAGTGAATATATGCCACTTTGAATTAAGTTAGCTCAGAGTGGAAGATGAGCCCTTCTGTTGCCACATTGCTCTTATCCTTGGAGGACTGTTGCATAATGTAGGAAATGGTTCAATAATATATGAAGAGCCAAACGGAAGTTGACAGTAAACACTTTGACATACACCCTTGAAACAAAGACCTTTTAAAATGTACTCCTGAACGCTATGTAAACCGTCAAAATATTAACATGCCTCTCACAGTCATTGTGCTCGCGTTCACTTTTGAAACACTATTAAAACACTTTAATGCAACAGTGAAATGCCCTGATACACTTTGATTCAAGGCAGAGAGCCGAAAAGTTAAAATGCTACTGAAATTGAAAAGGTATGTTATAGGGCTGGACGATATGGAGAAAATCAGATATCACGATATTCTTGGCTAAATCCCTTGGTGTCGATATTGCGACGATATTGTAGGATTAACAGTTGGTGCTTTTAACAAAATCTTATTTACACAATGAGATTTTTGATAAATAATCATCAGAAATGTCGATTTAATGACAGTGTGTAAAGGCAAATAATAGAAGAGCTAGAACTGTCTGCTAAGCTCAGAAAACGACATCACTTTACTCTAATGCAGCCTTCAAAACCAGGAAAAGACAACACTTAATATATTACGATTTTACAATATCCAAAATCTACGATATCTAGTCTCATATCACGATATCGCTATATAGCCCTAGTATGTTATGAAGTTATGATGATGTATTTCAGCTTGCCTAAGTAATTAAGCAATTGCCTAAAGGCAATTAATGATTACAGTGAGGGATTGCAGTGTTTGTCTCAACCAAAGAGGTTTTATTTACTTTGTATATTTATTCACTGTCATATGTCAAAGAAAAGCAGCACAAATGACTGAAATAATGAATCGATTAAGGGCATAGTTGCTGATTACATTTATTTTTGACAAATGTATTGTTACAGCTCTAAAATAAATTCTATAAATAGCATTGCTGTCTGTTAGTAGTTGAATTTGAATATAAATAAATATTTTTTTACTTAGATTTTTTTTTTTTTTTTTTTTTACAAAAGTGGTATTGACATTGGGGTAATAAACACCTTTTTTGTTTCTTTTGTATTTTTGTAATTGTAAGAGTAATTTTATTGGTTATCGTATTGGCCAACAGAAAATGTTTGGTTGTTGCTATCAGCCCTGGAGTGCTTATCTGAATTATGTGCAAAATGTGTGCATTTGCATGTTGTATTCCACATGGCAGCTAATTTTACACATCAATGCAGTTCCATTTATATTACATTTTATCTAGGCTTCTGTCAAATATCTGAAAGAAGAGGCTACAGTACATTAGTTGTGTGCAAATAAATCACATCATACAAAATTGGGTGCATTCTGAAGTTAGAGGCTCCCACAACAAAATCAGTTTAATACTTGGCCAATATGAATAGCAGTGAAACATCAAGTCAGGAATATGTTTAGGGATACATTTTATGTGTCCCTGGCTTGGCATGGCGAAATGCCTTTTTAAAATTGGAGTCTGTCCAGTTGTCAGTGACAATGACGTTGATTTATAGGAGCAGAGGGAAGAGAAGCAGGACGGAGGCTATGTTTCCCTCTAAAGCTTTCCATTTGGTAAATGATGCTTAGGTGTTCAGTTTTCTTTGTTGACATGGGCCTGAAGCACAGCTGCATCTGCACTTATACAAAGTGGGTAACATTGACACTTTTGCCAACATGCTCTACTAATAATGTAACAGTCTGTGATATAGAATAATCATGCAGTTCTTAACAAACAGCTGATCTAATGGTGTTTACATTTAGTAGTATGGCCACAGACAGGAGTGATAGAAAAGCAGGAATGAATGAGCAAGTTATCAGATTTGAAAGAGGGGAGTGATATACTGTATTCTTCTCGATCCATTTCTTCAGCGGTAGAATAACAGGCATTAATTAGCATTTAAATGCAGTTTACTCCTTATTCAAATGATGTCTCAGCAAAAGTGCATTCATGCCTTTTTCTTAATTGTGTTTTATGAATTAATTTGCTGTTGTTATATTTGTCTGTGAACTATTTCATCAAGGAAGAAATTAAACTTGGTTTTTCATACTAAATGTCTAAATGACTAAACATTAGAAAGTTTGATTGCTTTGCTATCTGCACTTTAGCCACGGTGAATACCACTGCTTATTAAAGGCACATTAATGGATTTCACTGTAGTCATTGTTTCTCAAAGGTTATAATGTAAAGGGGAAAGTAAAAAGTCATACAAATAATTCTCAATCGGAGAATTATAGCTTTATTTAAAGGTTTTTAGAAAATCTGTGCCTTTTTTTTATTTATGATTGTACTGTTTTTAATAAGTATATTTGTTTATTTTGGTAAGAATGTTTGTTTTCTGGTATGCTTATCAAGTTGCTGCTCGGGTCTCCCTTGATATTTACAGGTGCTTCTGGTAAATTTGTCATAATGTACATTTCTATCATTTTCAGTGATGATCAACTTGATCAGATCAACTTTGCCATTCTTCGTGTCTTCATGTCTAGATTAGGGCTATAACTGATTCTTTTCAAATCTGTCGATTTTCTCAATCGATTAGTTGTTGGGTCTATAAAATGTCAGGAAATTGTGAAAAATGTTGATCAGTGTTATCTAAAGCCCAAGATGACGTCCTCAAATTTTGTTTTGTCCACTACTCAAATATATTTAGTTTGATGATGAGTGAAAATATTTACATTTAAGAAGCTGGACTCAGAATGCTGTATAATGGCAGAGAAAACCCTGACTTAACTAAAACTTGTTTTACATTGCATGCCAAACATCTGTAGGTCAGTGTAGTCTCCCATTAGCATCTCATAACCTGCAGATTTGATTTAAAAATCAGTATGAAAGACTATAAAAATCAATGTAAAATAGGTACAGTACATTCTCACTATGCATCAAAGGGATCCATCTGGCAAAAGTGCATGGCGCAGATGCTCATGTCAAGTTTGTTTACAAGAAAGTAAAACTAAAGTTTTTCTTTATTAAATATAAAGCCAGGTTTTTCCCTCAGGAAATTGGTTAGCTGTGGTAAGCTGTCCTGATCCTGGTGCATTTCTTCACATTTTTGGTTTAGCTTGTAGGTGATGGTCTAAACAATAGCAGTTATATATAAAAATTATACTGCAGCATTGCCTTTGTTGCTTTCTTAGTGCTGTCTGGACCCCACACTGCCCTCTGGGACCTTCCCAGGCGTTTTACAGCCTGCTGGATCAGATCTGGCCGCTGCTACCCACAGCTCAAATCGTTTTAATACGTCGCCTTCACGGCTGCCTCTTGCTGAATCTCTTGATGAAGCTCAAGTAAACAAAACCGAGGGGCTGCACAGGAGCTTTTCCAGAGCCTTTATTGGCTGTGCTGTGTTTCTGTTGTCTCTTCACGTCTGTCTTCTTTTCTTCCTTTATGTGTACAGACAAAAAAACGGATGGACAGGGATGCTGACAGAAGTGACTAAGGCTCCATGTGAAGGCTTTCTTTTAGAACAGGTAAGACTCAGTGCTGAGAATTATTGGTGAAGTAGTTGAGTACAATTGCTGCTTTTGTCTGTCCATAACAGTTATCATTTGTAAAGATACATAAAAATGTATGCAAACTAATTAAAACTGGGGGGCACTTTTGAGAGGTGTTTTCATATTTTTAAGTAGTTGACTGCTACTGATGAGAAAATCAGCAATTTAATGGGCGCATAAGTTAATATACAGATAAGTTTTCTGTTTTTCTTGCACTGTAAGAAAACAAACGCTTCATGAAAAGCCTGTATGTGCTCTTGTTATTGGGAAGTTAGTGAATTGTGTTGATTTGATTTATTTTTATTTCTGTTAGTGTGTAAAATAAGAGTGGAACGGTTCACAAAATTCACGGTTCGGTTCATATCACTGTTGCCGTAACAAAATTCTGGTTAACATAAAATATTTACATTTTAGAAGCTGGAATCGGGGAATTTTTTATATTTATTTCATAACAAAATTACTCCAACCAATTAATTGATTATCAAAATAGTTGCCGATTAATTTAATAGTTGACAACTAGCAGCTCTAACGAAATATCAAAACCTGCCCATTCTGTATATTTAGAAAAAAGCTTCCGGTCACTGATGTTTGTGATTGTTTTTTTTTCTAAATTACATAGGCCTAATTGTTCCACACATGAATTCGACAGAGAGGAGCAGGCGCACACATGCATTTGCCGTTCCTCTGCATGTAGCCTTCTCTGCCGTGCTGCTAAGCCTGTGCATTGAACCGGTTGAGATGGGTTGCAGCAACAACAAAAACATCTACCGTGTATTGAGGAAGTTAATCGGCTGATCTACAGACAAACTGCATCTGGACTGCTTACATGTGCTGTCCGGTGGTTGTGGGTGCGCACTGCAGCTACTACTGGATAAATTCTTTCAACCCCCCCCTCCTTAACTGCTGCTACGGCACTACCACGACATTACCACAGCAATCACGTGAAATGGAACCTGTAACATCTGTACACGCTAAGTGCAGAGGAAGCCTTCTGAGGTGAGCATTTGTACAGTTCCACAATTGCTATCCAATTTAGAGCCCCTGCTTTTGAAGTCTAGTGCATCCAAACGGCTGTCTAGCTGAGATGAACTGCTCCTTCGAGATGAGATAAAGCACACTCAGTGTTCCCCAGTAAGATAGATGTGCACATTTGCATGCCGGGCTGTCAGTTTTACCGCTGCCAGGCGTCCTTCTTCCTTAATTTCTTTTTAGGCTGTCTTTCTTTCTGCATTTTCCTATGTCTGGCTCTCAAAATGGAGTACTACATAAATTACTAGTAGTTAGGGCAAGCCATGATATCTAATGCATTGCCGACAGTTGACTGACAGTGGTCCTTAATTCTATCCGCTTTAAATGTGACTGTAGTGAGTAAATGGGACAAG
Organism: Zingel zingel; assembly: GCA_023566125.1. Taxonomy (NCBI): domain Eukaryota; kingdom Metazoa; phylum Chordata; class Actinopteri; order Perciformes; family Percidae; genus Zingel; species Zingel zingel. Next base: position 18,197,432 of record CM042317.1, read on the forward strand.
TAGCCCATGCAAATAAAAAAAATGGATTGTGGCTGATGAACAGGCCATCCTAGTAGTTTTTCCAGGCAGTTAAATGAAGCAGCAGTGTCAGAGTCGGGTCAAGTTGAACACTGTGGGACCAGTCTTCTTGTTACTGTGTGCACTTTTCTGGAAGTCATTATCTAATGTGTTTTTTCTAACGTAGTTTAATCACCAATACGTACACAACAACTCTCATTCTGTTTCTTTGTATAGAACACTGCACACATGTTTACATTCCAACTGCACCTTTTGTATATTCCGTTTGTACGTATTTATTCACAATAATAAAACGGGTAGCTAAAATCAAGCAGTCTGATTTGTTTGTAGCCGGCATATAATAACCACATACCTTGGCTATAAAGTCTAATTCCTTTGTACCAGAAGTATCACTTTGCATCTGAACTGATAGCTGGTGCCAAGAAGGGAGTCTGTTCATCGCCACACACTGTCATGACACAAAGCTGCTTTAAAATCAGCAAAGTATCTCTTTAAGTGTACGCTATATTAAAAAACTGTTCACCTTGCTGTCAGACAGCCCTTTTCAAAAGGGAACTGAAGCTGTTTATCTATGCTCTCTTCAGAGCCACCAGACTCAACACACCAGACTTTTAAATTTTTTTTTTAATGCTAATGCACCATTAGCCACCATGCTACTTAATTTCATTTTGCACTGATAATAAAATAATTCTGTTCCATTTTAATGTTATCTGACGACATTTAATTTCTGATATTTAAAAATATTTAGCCGGACAAAAGCCCATACAAGAAAGAATAAAACAATTTTGTATTTTGGTCTTTTGTGAAAATGCTGCTATATAGGATCAATATTTTCTGTATTCTGCTCTGATTTTGTTGTACTGTAATTGAATTGATTGGCAAACTGATCTATCAAAACAAGTTATTTTAGAGATGAGGTCATTAACAATTATTGGTAAATCATATGGTAGTTCTAAATGTTTACCTTTTCATGCATTCAGTTTTAGCAGTAATGGAGCACTCTGTCACTGATGAGTTTGGGAATCAGAGGGAAATATTTATGATGGAATTAGATCCCCCCCCAACCCCCTACCCCAACTTGAAGACTGAAGTTTCTGCATGAATTTGTCAGCTGAAATGACAACTGACTTTCAACATCTGGGACCGCTATCTGTGGCATTCCAATGGTAGCATTTTCTGTTCGTTCTCCATATGCTTTGGCTCTTCTGAGATCGTTAATCTTGAATGCAAGTCTTGTGTTGTAATGGAAACCTAACTATGTCCCCTGAGCTCTCAGCTCACATTGACAATGCCTGACAGACAGTTTCTGTTGATCACAGAGTTAAGTCCCATTGGAGAGCACTCCCTACTTCTGCTCATGAATACTCAACCACAAAAAACGGGTTCTCTGGTTCAAACCTCCAGGTGTTTCTTGGAGGAATGGTTAAAAATAGCTTAGGTAGGAGGCAGAAATGTGGCTTAGGGTGTATTTAAATATTGAGTGTCAATTAATCTTCATTATATTCACAAATAATTCTTTAGATGCAGTGTGGTTGTTTTTTGTTTTTTTAGCCAATCGGACAATAAATTAATCATGTATCTTGCCCTATAAGAGTAAGTTAGGATAATGTGAAGCATATTAGCAGTCCTGGTGGATGTAACTATGATTTGAGTTTGCAGCATTATGTACAAGTAGCGCTACCCCTCCACGGAGAGATGGGACAAGGGAATGTTGAGATTAGCCTTACGTTGAAACAGCCGCAAAACCACTCATTATTCATTCTTCCTCCTGTCAATATGAAATATTACTGCCTCTTCCAGTTTTGACACGTTCTTACCCAATCTCGGAGGGAGATTTTTTATTTAACTGCTGTTCCCTTCACAGTGCTGTTAAATGGCTCATTAGTAAGAGTACAGTGTCATGTACTGAAGGGCAAATGTATTGGCTCTGCAGCTTTACCTGTGCTGTCATATACATAAAGAATGGAGATTAGTGCTCTCCAAAAGACAGTTGGCTCTGAAACCAAGGAAGTGATGCTGTAAAGATTTTAACTCTCTTGTGACATTAATTGAATAATTGTATTTGACGATGAGGTCAAAGGTATGTTGCTGGATGCCATTTTGAACTGGCAGTGCTTTGATCCCTGCATAAATATTCATTGTCCATCCCCACTGAAGAGACAGATATACATACATTAACACATCATAATGACCTTGGTTATAATACATATAACCAACTTTATGATGTGTGTGTGTGTGTGTGTGTGTGTGTGTGTGTGTGTGTGTGTGTGTGTGTGTGTGTGTGTGTGTGTGTGTGTGTGTGTGTGTGTGTGTGTGTGTGTGTGTGTGTGTGTGTGTGTGTGTGTGTGTGTGTGTGTGTCTCCCTTATTTTGAATTATGCTACAGGGATATGGGGCTTTAAATCAAAAATTTTAGACTACAGAATAAAACTATGATGTTTTCTGGGGTTCATCAATTTGTCTCTACACTGGCAATTAAGTGAGCCATGGGCTGAGTACCAGGGTAAGTACAACAGAAATGATCCAACTATGTTAAGCACCTGATCAAATTAGCAGAGGATAGAAGAAACACTGTGGAGTGGCTAACTCACATGGTCCCCTGTAGGCTTAAGAATTGTACTCAAGATTTGAGGAGGCTATGTTGTATATCTACAGGAATAATATGTAAACTCCATTGAAAGTAAGCTTTATTTCAAGTCTAAAGAAAAGGTTTTGGAAATGCATTGTCAAAACTAAATGGCATGGTCCTAAATCATGTTACATCTTGCTTATATAGAAACCAAAGATCTTAAGTTGCACAGTTGGCTATTGAGGTTGGCAGATTCAAATACTGTATTATTTGGAATTAGTTGTGTGATTTGGGAAAACGGGTAGTAAGTCCCATATCCGTTTTTGTATTGTACACACTAAAAGCAATTTAAGTGTGACAATTTTTCATGGAATGGCTCGACACAACCCTGAAATGTTCTCTATCAAATATTGGAATGGTTTACAATTTTGATGTTTAAGTTTGCTAACTTTGTCTCACAAGTCTGGAAAAGATAGCGTGGCTCCGTCCTCCTACCTACTTCCTCTCAATTTTCATTTTCCTTCAGTACTACGTCTGAGTTTGCGGTATAATCACGGGTTTTCTCCGGTCAAATCTTTACCGGTCCAATCAGCGAACAGATGGAGTGGCTGAGAACCATGACGTTGAGGTCATGCGCTAGTTTGAGTTGTAGTTCCGTAATGGCGGCGGAGAAAGATGCGAGCGAAGCCATTCGGTCCGTTGTGGCAACGCTGCCGAGTATCCAGAAGTTAAAGCCCGAGCAAGAACAATCTTTGCTGAGTTGTGTTTGTGGCCATGAGGTTGTGGCCCTCCTCCCCACGGGGTTCAGGAAAAGTTAGATTTTTCCAGCTCGCTCCGTTAGCGGTGAAGGAGTTGGCTAAGGCTAACGCTAGCGATGCTAAGCCGACGTCACGACCAAACGTTAGCGATTGGTTATGGCAGATCCAGAGTGGCTCTGGGCAGATCCAGTAGTTTTAAACTTCAACAGAGTACCTGCCTTCAAGGAAGTTAACACTTGTCAATGGAGAGTGGCCAGACTCTCTGTACAAATGAAATGCATGAGAGTCTGGTAGGACCACGCTATGGAAAAGAAGCCAAAGACAGACATTTCTGATTTCTCCATCTAATTGTACATTTTTTTAGTGTTTTATGCATGTTTTGTTTTAAACATGAAGGTCTGAAATGCTTTGAAAATATTTTTATTTTAAAAATGTATTTGTGGCACTCTGGATCAGCCATTGCGGGAATAGCATAGTTGTATTCATGACACAACAATAAAAACTTAATTCATTGATTTGGTATTAAATATGGATTCATATTCACACTTATGAAAAGTGCCTGTAACTGTTACAATATTAATAGTAAGAAATAAGTAAAAAAAGGCTTTACCCTAAAGTTGTATTGACTTTGAAATGTGTGGGAATGTATTTATGATTGAAATTCTGTCAGGTACAGCACTATCACTGAATGGATCAGCAATGCAAAACATTTTCATTGACATGTTTGTCTTTGAAAATGGGAAGTTGTTGCAAAACTTTGCACATCGTCCTTTCTCCCACTCATTTCTCTCTCTCTCTTTCTTTCTTTCTTTCTTTCTTTCTTTCTTTCTTTCTTTCTTTCTTTCTTTCTTTCTTTCTCGATGGCATCTTCTATAGTGGAACTAGGGCTCCTGTGTGACTTATCCTCAACTTGCACCTCCGTTTTCAAACCCTTACAGTACTGTATGTCTCTGGTGGTCTGTCAACAATAAACAACTGGCAGTGTGTAACGTCTGTACATACCACTTGAGATACATTGCGGCTATTTAAAGCATTTTTTCCCTCAGATTTGATAGTTACTGATTGAGGTTCTTTGATAATCTGCAGTTTTACCTTGGGTTCAGTAAGCTTAACTACTATCACAACAGCCTCAACCCCAAGATATTTCCTCAAATATTTACCAAACTACACATGATATTTCTGAGCACTCTAAATATAGCAGTTTTTCCTTTTTTTTATTTATAAAAAAGTCAGAAAACTGCATTTAGGTAGACACATAGCTGTACATTCTCTTAGTTATTGAAATTCATGAGGAGAGGGGTATAAAACGAGGCAAATTTTTCATGAGCAGGTTCACAAGCACCAGGCCATTTGTAAAGCCTGTTCAGATGAATACACGTGAAATAAATGTTAACTCTGCTGACAGGCTATTAATAAAAGGCCTCACTGTTTGATTTAGAGGCAAGGCGAGAGTATGTGCCCAGGGAGGTGGGAATGCTATAAGTGGGCACAGGGAGGAGAAGCCTTATCTCGGGCTAACTGATGTCTTTTGGGCTCCTTGACTCCCTCAAGTTGATTTGGACTTCTCTTTTTCACAAGTGGTACACGCCAGGGGGATTAGCCAGCCCAATCCGAGATCAGTGAAACAACGTTTAGATCGATTATATCCTCAAATGATTTATTAAGATGTACGGAAACTGGCTGGTTGGGAATTAAATTAGATTAACGATGAGCGTTAAACCAAGTGGGCAGATGAGGCGAGGGGGTTGTTCATACCATCATCATACACCAGAGGTGGAAAGCGTACTAGAATATTGTACTCAAGTAAAAGTACTTAAGTACAAAAAAATTTACTTAAAAATCACAAGCAGTGCCTAGCAGTGGTTGGTCCACCAGAGAGTGTAGGAGGAGCTCACCAACAGTCACTCTTCAACTCACTTGTATGTGAAGTGGCGTACTGTTTTTTTTCCGGTCTCTGCGAGGTTTCTATGGCCGAACAAAGAAAAGAGCGATGACTACAGACATTGAAACTTCAAAAATAAGTGAAAGTGAGTTTTTTATTTATTTATTTTTTTTTTAAACTGCTGCAATTAGCACTTATCGCCGTCGGTGCTGCCAAAGAGAACGAAACGGAGATCTCCGAAATTGTGACGTTAACTATAAGCATTTTGTCAATATGTCAATTAAAAATTGCTAATGCAAAACAGTTGCATATGTGCAGAATTTTTAGGATAAATTGTTACTTGCGTTTATATTTTTTCTACACTAAAATTATATTTTAGAGTGGACGTCCATGCTTAAAAACTGTGATGCTTAAAAACTTCTGGAGGCTGAAAGCAAAAATAATTAAGAAGAAAAAATGTCTATTGAAAAAGGCCTGTGGTGGTGCCTGCAATCAGCAGGTCTCAAACATAGGCTATTGAGGCAGTGTTGATGCTTGGAGCTGTTAGTTTACTAAGCAGGGAAAAAGGCTGATGTTTACCTCTTACAGCCCCCAAACACTTCTCTGTATAACCTGCTGTGTGTACTGTTTCCCCAATGACCTGAAAAACCCAGTGTGCAGAAATGCCCATCTGCTGGTCTGCTGGCGTCTAGTGCAGCCCAGTATGTGAGATTAAGAGATCAAGGGAGCGCATGTCTTTCCTCACCCCGCCTGCCAGCTAAGGTTATGGGAGTATCCTTCGTGTGCTAGGTCACTGTGAAAATGTTTGATAATTTGCCATCAGGCCCATGAGAGCAAATGCTACAAATTATATATTATTTTATAATGATCCTTCTTTTACCGTGTTATTTCAGGGTAAACATCATATAAATAGCATCCCATGAAATTAATCTTTAACTTTATTGTACATACCCTGAAGCAATAAGCAATGGGGTGAAATAATGTGATGTACCACATTTCCATACAGAGAGGTGGGAGGCAACTAAGAATTTAGTTTGGGGGGGGGGGGGGGGACGATAAGTTCAAAGCCACATGGAATGTGCAAAGCAATCCATTACACTGTCAGGGTGGGGAAAGAGATGGCAGGCCCATTTTCACCAGGAGAATGTGCCAATTATTAGATAATGTTCAGAGCAAGCGGTCATGGATTAAAGCTTTGCAAGAGTCAGGATGCTCTTCAAATGAAGATGGTTTGATTAGGATACACTACACGTTTTGAGGTTGAACGGAGGATTTCAGCCCCTCTCCTAACCTTTGTTAGTGCATTGTCAGAATCAGAGGTGTCTCCTTAAAGTTTAATACCGCAAAAATGTCTTTTCATTCTGGCAAATCTTTGCTACTTGTATATGGTAACCATATCTCTTTAGTCAAGCTACAGAAATTTACATTTTTGAGTTACAACCTGGCCAAATGCGTCTTACTTCGGTGCTTAAATTTCAGTCGGGACTAGTTTAGTCAAAGAAATGTTTTATTTCCATTTGCAGTAAGATATTTGGCGGTATGGCTCTGTTCTGGGACCTCCCTGCTAGAGTTTAGATTCTCTGCCCGAGCCGGGCCGATATTTTCCGCCGCTATCCTTGGGCCGGGCCAGGCCAGGCCAGGCCCTTGGATCAAGCATTTGTGTGTTTTTTTTTTTTTTTAATCATTCCTTTATTAACCTTATTCGGTGGGGAGAAAGCTATGCCTCTCCAGCTTCTCCCGTAGCTTTGGGTGTATGTTCTGCACTGACTTGAGTGTGAGGTAAACTGTGCTAAATCGTGTCTCCCCCCCGTGTCTTGTTTAAATCGGCTCATAATTACAGTTAATGTGTCGGGCCGGGCTCGGACGCAACGTGCACGGGCTCAGATAGGGTCGGGCTTGATTTTTTTTTTTTTTTTTGGGCCCGATCTAAGCTCTACTCCCTGCCCTTCCACGTGACTACATGGAAACATGGACAACAAGGTTACTCTGCTGCATGGCATTGCCTCTGGTACAATGAGGTATTTTAATAATTTTTTGAACTGCCAGAGCCGACGCCATTGGGTGTTGTGATTGAAAAATGTAAATTACTCCATCATTGTTATTGCGGTTTACCTCCTGACCATCTGCTGTAATGGAGAGAAATTTGGTGTTTTCATATTCTTTCTGATGTTGTTTCATCACCTCTGCTATATAGTGCATAACCTTTTTGGCCTGCTTTTCATTCCTGTATGTTGATCCACAGCAATTACTTTTTGTTCATCCAAACTGCAAAAATTTATAAAAAAAATAATTTCATTACAATAATGTTATCCAATGTAACCTTCGGCTTGGCACTTTTCCTCAAAATTATACTTTGTATTGCAATTGTACTTAGCCACATTACATCTCTGCATGTAATGACACAAGGCTGGCTCACTCCTGCCAAAACTCGCCACATACTGGCTAATTAATTAGCCTGAGGTAAACGCTAGCTATCTGTAAACATAAGTGACATTGTGGCTGGTTTTCTGGTGGGTGCGTGTGTGTGCGCGTGTCAGTGTATGTTTGTGTAGGCCCGCTCCCCGCGACCCTCCGAGGTGCAGACAGCAGAGGAACAGAAGGAAGCAGCTTCTCCAAAATGAAGACTGAACAACTGAATTATTTTGGTACAAACATTTACCAAATGTTTGGTAAATGTTTGGATCAGCTACGTCAGCTGATCCGTAAATGTTTGGATCAGCTACGTCAGCTGATCCGTAAATGTTTGGATCAGCTACGTCAGCTAATCCATAAATGTTTGGTAAATGTTTGGATCAGCTACGTCAGCTGATCCGTAAATGTTTGGATCAGCTACGTCAGCTGATCCGTAAATGTTTGGATCAGCTACGTCAGCTAATCCGTAAATGTTTGGATCAGCTACGTCAGCTAATCCATAAATGTTTGGTAAATGTTTGGATCAGCTACGTCAGCTGATCCATAAATGTTTGGATCAGCGGGGATGTGAGCTAACCTTGTGGCCTGCCTTAACTAATGTTATGCTCAATTACTGGTCTATAGTAGGACTGAGATGATCAATTCATCAATTACTCAAACAGCAGAACATAAAGTGTCAACTATTTTGATATTTCATTATTTGTTTAAAATGTGTATTAAGAAAATGGCAAACATTACATGTAGCTGGTCCCAGTTCTTCATTTATAAAAAGTTGCTGCTTTTCTCTGTTTTATATCATTGTAACTTGAATATTTTTTTTGATTTTGAAGAAATCTCCTTGTCACCAAATTGTAATGGCCATTTTTAACTACTTTCTGACCTTCAGTTCAATACATTTATCGAAAAAATTATCAACGGATTAACCAATCATGAAAGTTATTGTTAGTTGCTCTAATCTATAGACTGATCTTATTGTGTGTGAATGAAACGTCCTATTTACATGAATATCAGAAACATGGTATATGAATGAACTAAAGAGATGAAGTAGGGGTATCATACTAGATTAACTGCTGATATATGAACATTTTTACGATGACCGTATTGCACTCTTGAATATAAGTCTTTTAGTGCAGCACTTTCCTCTGTTGATCTTCACAAATAAGGAATGGTGTCACATAATGTTGAGGTTGTTGCCTTCAAGGCAATTTGAAAGCATTGAGGGACATCTGTTAATTTCTGTCAGAATTTTAAACAATTTAAAAACCCTCAAGACCTCAATGCCACCAAGCTCTCAGTAGTATTAATAATTAATAAATGCAAGTACTTTGTCATTTTGGTTCCAATACTATAACCATGCTACTACTAATAAACTATAAATAATACATAGCTACTGTACATTAGTATAGTAAATTATAGTAAGTTCCTGTTCGGCTATTTAATATCTCTGGATTAATTATTTAGTTTTCTGTGATAGTAATAACCGGCACTGAATTTCTCTGTCACAATTGAATTGTTACAGAGCAGAAATTGGAATAAATGGCTCTGTATCTGAAACCTAATTTTAATTTACATAAATGTTCAGCTGCCAGCAATAGCCAACATTACTGTGGCCTAAATCTCATTTCCTGTAAAGTTATAGGCCTTTTTTATTTTTCATTATCACCCTTAGTGAGTAAATCAATCATCTGATATGTGCCACACCCTTGGACTTGTTTTCATCATTTGAGAAAATCACATTGACCTTTTTTGATTGAAATGGGAGCTATTTGCAGGACTCGTATGACAGAGACTGATTCAACTGTTTGGGGAGGCTGTTCTTTATGAGAAAGATACCTTCTTTTATAGGTGGTGGGAAGCACAGAATTTTTAAAAAATCTTATTTTGTGTGTGTTTTAAGAATTCTGAGTTTGGTTTTTAGTAGAAATGGAGGTAAAAACGATCAAGACTGAACTCACTGGCTACAGTTTTCTGATATCACACACCACTGATCCACTCACGACAATTGTTGATTCTAATGCAGCAGGTCTCCTTTCACCACAATATTGTCAGGCTCCCATAAAAATGCCATTCTGCTAAATGAGATGCATTAGGGGAACATATGCTGCATCAACTCCCTTTTAAACTCAGGTGATTAACACATCTTCTTTAACAGTGCTTAGAGGGAGTGGCTGCTTTCATTTTGCCCTGCAGTCAATTAGCCTCATGGGAGACAGTTTATCATTATCTTTGAGCAGTAAATGGTGACCATAATGACAATATTTCACAATTCTTAAAAAGACAACGTTTTTGACTTTTGATGAGGTCTTTGTGTTAAGGCATCAAAAAGAGCGTTATATTGCATACTCTTTAAAATGTGAAGAGATCATTGCCCTTTCACCATCAAACAAGACCGTCATTAGGATTCATTCATGAGCACCATGAATATCTGTTTCAAATGTCAATCCAATCCATCCCATAGTTGTCAAGATATTTTACTAAAAAACAAAAAAGTCAAGCTTCTGGTGGCGCTAAAGTGAACGTCGGGGGATCACCAAAGTCAATAGGCTTTAAGTCAATTAATTGCATTAATGTCATAGTTAACTCTCAATTAATCGCACATTTGTATGTATTCTAAATGTCCCTAGATTTCTTTTTGTCCAGTTATTTTTTTTTCTCATTTTAATGCTCTTATCAACATGGAAAAGTGGATCGGCTTGCTTTGTGCTTTTGTTGCCTGGCTTTGACGAGGGGGCGGAGAATTCGTGCTGCGTGCTTGGCCATCAAGTGGTAATTCAGACTGGACGTGCTGCGACGATAACTCAGTTCACAACCACAAAACGAACACATCACTTTGGTCTGGTCAATGGACTCATTTGGCAAATTTTTAAAAGTAAACTTTCCTTTCAGAATTGTATTGGCATCCATTCCGGCGTCTCGTGCTCGCCATCCACTCAAAACGTAACGTTAGCCTACTACTATTTGGCCGGCACGCAAGCCCAAACAAGTGTGTGCGGCGTGCCTGTTTTGTTTCCGGTCTAGCTCTATCCAGTGTGGTGTTGTTTTTTTATTAGTTGTTGCAACAGCATGTGAAAAAAAACTTTGCTATGCCAAAAAGAACATTAATCTCATGATAATTTTTTTTTTTTAAATTGTCAAATATCACTTTAACCCCTTTTGTAGTATGTCCACAAATTATCCTCTCACAGTAAATGTACAGGAAAAGTGATGGAACAAGGGTGTAGCAAATGCTCTTGAATGCTGTAAGACTCTTCTTTTTTTTTTTTTTTTTTTTTTTAATTTATTTTTATTTGAGGCAGGCACTCACCAAGCCTGTTGGCAGTATACCCCCCTAGATGAAAATTAGGCAAGATAATGAAGCAGGATCTATATATTAAGAAGATGCACCATTGAATCCGCCTAACATATACAGAAACAATCATGCTACAGTTGGAAGCCCAATTGATTGATGAGCCTGGTTTTCCAAGGGCTATCAGATGCAGATACTATATACAGTGTGATCAGCTGCATTTTAATTAAAGCATTTATTCATTGGGAAATACTCCGCTCCACTAAACCAACTCAGCCTGTGCGCAAACACGATGAACTAATGCCTTTAATCAAGGTGATAGCCAGCAGCATGTCAGCATCTTATAATGGCCCCCAAGGAGAAACAAATATTCAGGCAAATGTGCTCCAAATCTATGAACGATGCAATTATCAAAACACACACGAGCAAAAGCACAGACTGTAAGAAAAGTGCCATCAAATCCAGAATTGCTGCAAATATCAAAACGCATGCAAAAGGGAAATGGTCAAATGTGACTAAGGGACATGTGATGGAAATGCAAATGTGACTAAGGAATGTGATGAAAGAGAAGAGACGATGAAAATGTTGAAAAACACGTGGAGAAACACAAGCAAAAAGAAAAACCTGTCAAAATGAGCTGATGCGCTAAAGGTGTGCTAGGTAGCCAGGGGGGAGAAATGGTATGAAAGAGCTCAACTAGTTTGACTTAGAATCTGAAAGAAATGTGCAGTAAATTAACTGCAAACAAATCAAATGAACATACTTTATATCAACTCAAAGAAACTCCTCCCCCCCCCCCCCCCCCCCCCCCCAAAAAAAAAAAAAAAAAAAAAAAAACCTGAGGACATGGGGGGGGGGGGGAAGTTATAAGACTCCTCAGAAGTGGAAATATCAAAGGGATATCTCCAATTTTGTAATTGTAAGATGGTCAATGGGAGCTGTAATTTGAAAAATAGCAACAACTAAAATGAACAAAAAGTCTTAACAGTCGGTAGGAATTCAAAATAAATCAAGGCTTGTAACAGTTGAAGAGGTAATCCTAGATTCACTGAATAAAACTTAAGTAAATACGATATATTTAAGAAATCTATTTACTTCAAGTCAATTCCAGTTAGCTATATAAGTAAAGTTTTTTTTTTTTTTTTTTTTTTTTTTTTTCCCCCAAAATAATATTAAAATTATCTTCTACAATGCAACTCTCGTCAAGGTCTAAATACCAACAATCGGCTAACAACAACGCGTCCTGTTGTGGTATGTCCACCATTAAAGTGGAGCCTACTGTGTGCAAGAGAGAGCCAGTGAGAGACGGTGGATGCGCTCAGATCAGACAGCTGTTGGCTATCGGAACAGATGTGGAATGAACAACTGCCAGATTGTAAATGTACAGTGTAGGTTTCATTGTAAAGCAGGAAAGGCAAACCTGTTATTGTACTTAGTCAGTTATTGTTATAGTATACGCTATACAGGAGGGTCTGGCTAGTCCACATAGCATCCCGGGATGGGAGAAAAACATTCTCTGGTTTATTGACATGTCTTTAATCCAATCTCAATCATCATGGGCGGCACTATCCGCCGGACAGAGCCACGGTGCCGCTGCAAAATAGCCTCGGGAAGGAACTTGTTTAGGTGGAACGTGTACGTTTTTTAAAAGTTGTTTTAGTCGTGCAACAGAAAACTTAGACTAGACAAATAGTCTAGCTAGCTGTCTGGATTTACCCTGCAGCGATCTGAGGAGCAGTTAACCATAGTCCTCATAAATCGACCGGAGTTTGAGATTCCAACACAAAGAAAGCGGAAGGTACCATCCGGCCGAAAAGAGAGCCATCCTGCAGAATTTCCAGCGACACCGCAGCAATCCCGGAAATGGAACATCGTGGATATAGACTATTGTTATACAGTGCCTTGCGAAAGTATTCGGCCCCCTTGATCTTTTCGACCTTTTGCCACATTTCAGGCTTCAAACATAAAGATATAAAACTGTAATTTTTTGTGAAGAATCAACAAGTGGGACACAATCATGAAGTGGAACGAAATTTATTGGATATTTCAAACTGTTTTAACAGATAAAAAACTGAAAAATTGGGCGTGCAAAATTATTCAGCCCCTTTACTTTCAGCGCAGCAAACTCTCTCCAGAAGTTCAGTGAGGATCTCTGAATGATCCAATGTTGACCTAAATGACTAATGATGAAAAATAGAATCCACCTGTGTGTAATCAAGTCTCCGTATAAATGCACCTGCTCTGTGATAGTCTCAGAGGTCCGTTTAAAGAGCAGAGAGCATCATGAAGAACAAGGAACACACCAGGCAGGTCCCAGATACTGTTGTGGAGAAGTTTAAAGCCGGATTTGGATACAAAAAGATTTCCCAAGCTTTAAACATCCCAAGGAGCACTGTGCAAGCGATAATATTGAAATGGAAGGAGTATTAGACCACTGCAAATCTACGAAGACCCGGCCGTCCCTCTAAACTTTCAGCTCATACAAGGAGAAGACTGATCAGAGATGCAGCCAAGAGGCCCATGATCACTCTGGATGAACTGCAGAGATCTACAGCTGAGGTGGGAGACTCTGTCCATAGGACAACAATCAGTCGTATACTGCACAAATCTGGCCTTTATGGAAGAGTGGCAAGAAGAAAGCCATTTCTTAAAGATATCCATAAAAAGTGTTGTTTAAAGTTTGCCACAAGCCACCTGGGAGACACACCAAACATGTGGAAGAAGGTGCTCTGGTCAGATGAAACCAAAATCAAACTTTTTGGCAACAATGCAGAAGTTATGTTTGGCGTAAAAGCAGCACAGCTCATCACCCTGAACACACCATCCCCACTGTCAAACATGGTGGTGGCAGCATCATGGTTTGGGCCTGCTTTTCTTCAGCAGGGACAGGGAAGATGGTTAAAATTGATGGGAAGATGGATGGAGCCAAATACAGGACCATTCTGGAAGAAAACCTGATGGAGTCTGCAAAAGACCTGAGACTGGGACGGAGATTTGTCTTCCAACAAGACAATGATCCAAAACATAAAGCAAAATCTACAATGGAATGGTTCACAAATAAACATATCCAGGTGTTAGAATGGCCAAGTCAAAGTCCAGACCTGAATCCAATCGAGAATCTGTGGAAAGAACTGAAAACTGCTGTTCACAAACGCTCTCCATCCAACCTCACTGAGCTCCAGCTGTTTTGCAAGGAGGAATGGGCAAAAATGTCAGTCTCTCGGTGTGCAAAACTGATAGAGACATACCCCAAGAGACTTACAGCTGTAATCGCAGCAAAAGGTGGCGCTACAAAGTATTAACTTAAGGGGGCTGAATAATTTTGCACGCCCAATTTTTCAGTTTTTTATCTGTTAAAACAGTTTGAAATATCCAATAAATTTCGTTCCAAATTACAGTTTTATATCTTTATGTTTGAAGCCTGAAATGTGGCAAAAGGTCGAAAGGTTCAAGGGGGCCGAATACTTACGCAAGGCACTGTAGAAAACAACTCAGAGAAAGGACTGTTTTTATTTCATAAAGGCTATTTATTTTAGATAATTTTACATTTACATGTTTTGCATCTGTATATTTTCAAACAGGGAAGAAAACCCTGCCTTTGCATTTTATTTGATTAGTCCGTTTTAATAAGTGTTTGACATCTCACATGTCGCTTTGACTTACAACTGAACATTTAGGCCACTAAAGAAACTTAGAAAATACAGAGAGATGATTTTTGGTCCATATCGCCCAGCCCTAGTAACACCATGGCCTTAATTCTGACTGATTCATGTCATGGCCCAAGACTGCTTTTCTATAAATTCTTGCAAATGCAATTATACTGTTTTAATAAAGTTGTGTGTAATCAAAATGTGTGGTTCATTATTGGTAGAATATTGGCTCTGGCTTTGTTTTATAGAATAGTGAATACAATAGCGCTCTTTGAATGGAATTAAAAAATAAGACATTGTAATTGCAGCATGGTTCTTCTTTGTGATGATGTGGTATTGCACAGAATTCAAGATGGGAGTGATAGGCTGAAATTAAAATGTCAACTCGTTATCTCACACTGTATCAAACATGGTGGAAGAATGGAACAAAAAGATGCATTTCACTGTTGGAATTTGCTTTCAAACCCAAAGCATGTTTCCAGTAATGAGCATTTAGGTAAATATATAGTGTCTAACCTTGTATGAACTAACATATTTCTGAAACTTTAGAAATGAACAGCAGCTGATGCTTCAGCATAGCAATCATTTGATGTCAAAGTGCTATTCCACAGTATATGGCTGTGCTTGTGGAGTCACAGTGCTTGACTCATTCAGCCATCAAAGTAATAAGTAATAGGTTTTGCGTGGTTGCTGGCCATTTTCACAAGCATCTACATGCATGTTTGTGTGTGTTTCTCCCGGTGGCATCAGTATCCAAATTTACAAGATTGCTTGTCATGACAGTTACAAAACTAAAACTTTAAAGCTCAGCTAGCAGCCTAAAAAGGCTGCAATGTTTGTCCAAAACATACAGTAAATGGTCCATCCTCTGTGAAGTATGAATGTGCTCATTACATTTCATGGCAAGCTTCCAATTAGATTTGGATATTGCTTGTGTACGAGTAGTTTAGCCTGATGCAGCTGGTGCTCGGGCAAAAAAGACAAACAATTGAACTTCTAGGGACTGTAAATAGTGCAACAAATTGAGTGGAAATCAAGGTATTGCTTTTTGAGATTTCTTGAAAAGGACCATAACTTGGTAAAGGAGAAGATTTGACCTGATAACCACTAGATGGAAGGTCAGGGTATCAAAAATAATCTAACATTATCATCTGGAGTCCATGACTATTCAAATTAGATTCATGGCAATCTGGTCAATAGTTGTTGACAATTCTTTTCCTAGACTAAAGTGTTGGACAATTTTCCAAACACAATCATTACATTTGTTGTTACGGTTATAAATAACAGTATAATATGTAAAGCATTGGAATTACTGATTCTACATCAAGTCTATACTGTAAAAACACCATGCATGTAGACAAAATGCATAGTCTGTGTCTATTTTTATATGATTCATAGCTTGCTTCCTTCAGTCGCTTTATTTATTTATTTATTTATTTAAAATCTTGTTTAATAGAGCAGCTGGAGAATGACAGAATATACGGGGCGAGAGGAGATGATGTGCAGCAATGGGGAGATTGAGATAATGAAAAAAGCTCATGCTGCAAAGACAAGAAAAGGGGGGGTGAGAGAGCGAGAGAATGTTGTATAAACTGAGTGTAGTGTCTCAGACAGATCATTGTAAAAAGTGGACACGTCGCTGTCTTCTCCTAACAAGACTTAGTCAGGCAGCAGGGGTCTAGCAATGGCTACTCTTAAAACTTCGGCCAAATCAAGTTGGTACAGTACAGACTATTCTGGGCTCTTGTGATTTGATTTTAATCGCAATGATTCATACGTGAGCTCACAGACTAAGTCGCCTCAAATGTATTCTACTACTTGTAAGGGAATTATGTTTGTTGTGTGTCCATTTTCTAAATCAAGCAATATAATGAAGACAGGAAAGTTGCCTTAACTCACTTAGGAGCTAGACAATTTAACCTTTTTCTGACTGTGGTAAACACTTTGTTTTATTGTTGTTAAAATAAGGTGTCCTCTTTGGACCATATGTCTCAACATAGTCAGCAGGACTCAAGGGTAATGCAGTGTAACCCTTTTCACAACTTCCATTTCCACGTCTAAAAGACTGTTAACAGTAAGTCTCTGGTTGTTACATGAAACCATATGTTTAAAATTAGGGCTGCCAATCGATTTAAAATATTTAATCGCATGATTGTCTGTAATTAGCTCGCGATTAATCGTAATTCTTTTTAAATATGTTCTAAATTTACTTTAAAGGGATATTTTTAAAGTGTTTTAATGCTGTTGATGTTTCTAATTGTGTTAATTTTGACAGCCTTATTTATAATATATTTTGGCTAAATGATTAAAATGTTAAATGCTTAATCTTAAATCACAGTATGTTTGTAATGGTATGTGCGAAGACATTTATTAAAGACTAAATTATTGTTTTTATTAGAACATTCTTGTTTTCATCAAGGCTTATGTATCAGATTATTATTTTTAGCCATATTGCCCAGCTCTGCCATTTTGCTGTGTTGAACTGGAAATGAGACATGACATGCTGGTAAGTGTGGGCCTTGATGGGGTTTTTGCTTGTTGTCCTGCTGTACAGTGGTGTTACCAAATACCTGCAATGTGGGAGTCTGTTCTTATTTCTACCTGGCAGTCGCTTTTGTATTTTTTTTTTACACTCGTAGGAGGCATCTTGTGTGTGTGTGTGTGTGTGTGTGTGTGTGTGTGTGTGTGTGTGTGTGTACTCAAATGCACAGAAGCACACTCCACACTTATCTGTTCATACTTTACATCACTGTTACGCTTTGTTTTATAATATGAGTGTCCGAAATTTGAGACTTATTTTCTGTCTATGCCACTTTTTTGCTTCTTAGTTTGAAATCTTCCTGTAATATATCTGTAATGCTTGTGCCCTGAAGCTAGATATAATCGCTTATATCTTATATCTTATACAAGTCTCTTCAGAGAATCACTGCAGCAATGAGGGCTTATAATTCATAGCCTTGACATGGAAGGGTAACCCGTAACCCGTTGCATGCCTTGCTGTGATGGAACCACGTGTAAAGTTAGTGTGCTATCAAATTATTCCATTAAGTATCTGCCACTTCACCTGTCACTTATGATTTGTGGAGCTTTTACAGACACGCATGGGACACACAGAGTACACTTGTCTCATACTGTACAGCACATTTCACACAAGTTTCATATAGTTTAATAGGCATCTAACACCAAAATGTGCACATTTAGAGGTTTTGGTAGCTGCAGCCGTGGTTCTGTGTACTGAAAGTGTACATTGAAAACTTTTATTGGGACTTTTGTTGAGGGTTTTCAGAGCCATGGGAAAGCTTTGCTTTTATAACCTGAAAATTACTATGCAAATCCACAAAACTAATAGTTCATAACCAGAATAAGAAGATCATTCTGAAGCTTTTTTGCACGTTTTACACAAGGTTTCAAGAGGTTAGGCTGCTAAAAAAAAACAAGTGTTTATGTAGAAGGCCAAAGTTCAAACTTCCAACGGAATCCCGTACAGCCTTCTGCTTGTGCTCTGAGCCATATACTTAAGTTTCTGTGGTCTGTGATAGTCTACCAAAGGATGCTTGTCTTGATGTTAGCCCTTGATGTGTGAAAGAGAACTACAGGCCATCTGTGAGTACACTGCAGTTGCCACCCACACAACATCAGTTTGGGGCTGACAATAGGCTTGGTGGGAAAAAGTCATGCAGAACATTTTAACATCAGTGCCTTATGCTCCATAATGTCAAATGCTGTCCTGTATTGTATGTACATTGAGTCTGTGAAAGGAAATGTTGCAATGCAGCAGACGTACAGCATATAGCAGTGGTTTTCAAACTTTTTTGTCCCAAGGCACACCCTTATGAAATTTCCAGGGCACATTTTTATTTTTTTTTTTACTCAAAGTATTGATTAATACTAGGGCTACTAGTATTTTAAATATTTCAATCAACAATATGACCTAATATGCTGAGGAAATAAATTCAAAATTGCTTTTTTATAAGTAAACGTTCCAATCAATGATCCAGACAGCGCATTCTCGTCTCCCTCCTTCATTTTACAGTTGAATGATGGCTAGAATTGCTCCGGGTCTAAGGTCAATATGGAATGGATTAACCTGTTATTTTTTTTAACGCGTTATTTTTTTTTTCTCAAATTAATTAATCAAAATTTTTATTTTGACAGCCCTAATTAATACGTCTTCATAAATATAGTATATAGTATATTTGAATGTGTATATAGAGGCTATATTGCATCTCAAATAGACAATTCAAAATAAAAATCAAATTTTAGCATAACAACAAACATTTAGATTTGGCTCAAATCAGCATGATAGCAGACCCAGAGCCGTTTGGGCACACCATGCTCATCACTAAAAATATTGCTGAATGTATGTCCCTTTTACAATAACGTTGTTTCAATCATTTTGGAAGGGCTAATAATTGTAGTGTTTTTATTACTTACATAGGAAGGGGCCAATTAATGACTAATGTCTGCCTGTGTCTGAGAGCAGAGTGTTTTCATCCGAGACGGGACCGCATGTTAATCTGCATAAATGGCATGACCAAAATGTGAACCTTTTTGCCGTTATTACTTTGCACCACAAAAATGTGAGGGATAGCTAAATCACAAAACCATTCAGATTAATCAGGCCAGCTAGGGTCCCTTTGTATTGCTGCAGGTCTTGGGGTCTAAGTGTCAATACGTATGTCTAATTCCCCAGTGGATCCAAGCTGGCTCACTGTTGGAACTGACCACATGGTGCGTTATAATAATGACAGTAGAAAAATGTGTTTTTTTTTTTTTTTACATAAAACTGGAGTATGTGAACTCTAGTGCTGGGAAAAATTATATTTATTGCTGCTCTTTTTCGACCGTGGCTGCCCGTAAGTTGGTGTTGCATCATGCAGCTGCCAGTGTTGATGTTCTGTCTCTATTTGGGTCTGTTAGATTTGACCGCATTTTGGATTGGGTCTATTTGGACTGAGTCTGAATGTCTGAAGGTCTGTGTCTGGTTGAGTCTCTGTTTTAAGAAACAAATAAATTAATCCACATCAGGTTTAAGTAGTTTGAGTAGTTTAGTATAAACAGGTCCGTTTTGGATCAGGTCCATCATTTTAGTCTGTGTAGTCATTTCAGACTAGCGGCACATCTGTCAAAACTACTTCTAGAAATGCACTCTTGAAAATGGGTTTTGGGACGTGGAGGCATTATAGATATTCTCAGTTCAATCAGAAACCCATGTAGGTCTAGTATTACATTAATAGATTTCTAATGGAGTTCCACCATGCATTACTATGGCTCTCTTTTTCTTCATGTCACTCTATGCAGTTCACTCTCTCTTTCTCTGTAATGGCTGGGACACAAACTGCAGACTCCTACACAGACTTCCCACCTGTCATGAGAGCCATGACAGCAGTTGAAACAAGTTGCTTTTCTATAGCAGCTCCTATGTTTGACTTTCCCAGCAAGAATTAATTGACTGTTCCATGCCTCCTCCATACTCTCCTCCTGGCCACAGCGGAGCCTTCATGGGCCTTTTGTAGTCCCGATGTTGAGTCTCTGTTTCCCACAACAGCCTCAGGCACATACTATACCTGTTTCCAGGGGAATGTGGGATAGTTGGTTGCAGTTGCCTCACTACATCCCTTTCCCTGTCCTCACCTTGATGCATGGCACCCAATGGGCTTTTACCCTCCTTTTCAACTCACTAGGTGGTCTGCAGCACTGACATGTCTAACTCAGTGGAATTGACTCTTCAAGGGCTGCAAAAGCCCTTAGAGATGCAGCCATTTTCTTTCACAGTCAGTCAGAGAGCAAAGGAGGGCTGAAACACAGAGCTGTCGCCTTCAAAGGAGAAAGTTTTAGAGTTCCAACCAAAACTATACAGACCAACTAGACTTAAAAGGAAGGACCAAGATGAGCTATGTTAAACGTACAATATGTAATTTTCTGCAGCCAATTGAAACCATGGATGTAAACACTAGACTTTTGATGACATTGTGGAGTTGTGTAGGATCATGGCAGTTGTTATCTTCATTGATACCACCTTGGCCAATTAAAATGTATCAGTTCACGAACAAGTTAATCTATTAAAGTATTATTCACGAAGCGTTTTGTAACATTTATTCATGTCATTCTAATAAAATGGGTGCAGTTTTTCCCACATAATTTCTTAGATTTTATTTGTGGTTGTAGCTGACCGGATGGTGAGCATACTAGTATAGGTGTCGCACTTTACTCGGCGTTCCCGAGTGAGACTGAGTGAGAGCCCATTATGAGAGTGTAGCGACTCCAGTCCACATGGTGGCGGTAATGTACCTCTAAGCCATGTTAATTGATCAATAAAAGAGCTAACCTACTGAAAATCTATTTGATTTAGAAAACAGCAATGCTATTGAGAAGTTAAACTAGTATCTTTACTGCCCAACACTGCTTGCAATACAAGTTTGATTTACTGCTGTGATGCCATCGGCACAGATTTACTAATGTCGGCTACTTTTTAATTTGCTAGAAGGTGCCATAGTGACAAATGTCAGTTCAACCGGTTAGCATACAACCGAACCGGTTTAGCCTGGTACACTGGACCAGACTGGTGAAACGAAAATCAATCCAATTCTATCGGCATCTTTAAATAATGTTGTCAGACACTTATGATAACAATCTGAGCCTGGCAGTGGCAAAAAACGGCACTTTTAGTTGACTGAAATTGAGGATGCGTATTTCCCCCATAGGGTTAAATTGCAGCCTGGTTCACAGCTGTCGGTTACAGCATTCTCCCTCAATGCTGGACCAATTTTTCTTCACATTAGTCACTGACACACAAATGCATGGGGAAGTGGGTCCAGTTTGAGATATACAGAAATTTCACTTTAAGCAGTTTTGAAGTACTCATTTATTTAAGACTTGGTTCTTGGTACATTTAAGAGGAAAGTTACCTTTCTGCATTTATATTCAACCTACAGTTAATTTTGACAATGGGATTAACACATAACATACTGTACAATGAGCTCATAAAAGCTGTTATGTATTGCGTTACATATAGAGCCGTTTCTGTTATTTAGCCATACCCTCACTGATATGAATTGGGTAAAAAAAATAATAGGAACTCCTGTTTGTATAAGGCAATACTGTTCAACAGCACCACAAACTACAACCATCCATAACCTACAACCTAAACTTTATGGTGGATTTATTGCAGTGATGTTGTGTTAGACTGCATTAGTTGTAGCTAGGTGTACCTACTGTATTAAACTGGTAACTGTGGTCATTCACCTACCAGATAATTTCTGTTTCACTTCCCTGTTATCCAACTGCATCCATTGATCCATCACTCACCTCCACATATTCATACTGTGATCACACTCCCCCCCTCTAACTCATTTAACTCTGTCACTTACTTATATGACCTAATCTGTTTATAAAAGCCACAAAGCATCCTATAATATAATGCAAGTGCACCAAATAAAATAACACCCCACAAATATTTCTAAGAAAAACAAATGGTACAATTAATCTGTTGGCTGCAGATTCCCTGCAAAGGCCCTTAGGGAAAGCCTCGGTGGGACCAGTCTTTCACTGCTTCTTACAGTATTGACCATCTGTCGGTGAATTGTGCATACTGCAGTCCCAGTGCACTGTTTGAGTACAAAGTAGCCAGGAGAATGTGGAACAGTTAGACCACCTGTAATATTGTAATGTTTTACAGGTTTAGATGTTATCAAATAGGACTGCTCCAACTGAAAAGAGAGAGGTGTTTTTGGTGCTGGTAACGAGAATGTTCATGCACAATGATTCTGATAGGAACCTTTCTTGACATTAAGTATTTTTTCTACTTATAGTGAATATATTTTATCACAAAACCTAAACTTGAATAGAGGACTTTGGCCTATAAAGCTCTATTAATTGATATATCTTTCCAAATGATCAGAAATTCCGCTGAACCCAGTGTGAATCAAGACAGCTCTTTGCAGCTGGCTGCTTTTAGCCAATTTCAGATATTTTGGATTGTAGGTCCACGCAAAATAAATACTAACTGCTCTCACAATCCTCCGACCACGCATAAACATACACGTAAGCCAAATGTACACTTGACCTGCCCCAGCAAAAGATTTGGTTGCTATAGTGAAGCATGTTTAACAAACTAAAGCCACTCACATGTCCTTCTTTCAGAGCTACTGATTATTGGAAAAAAAGAGGTTAATGGGATGTTGCGCTGTGTCTGCTGGATTAAAAAGAAGTAAATTGTTTACCAATGTGTCAACAATACGCACTTTGCGACCTCATATCCGCCGATGCCAACCTTCTCACCCCTCTTACCCGCTTGCACCGGACCTTGGGGGATAGGGCCTTCTCCAATGCTTCTCCTTTCTGGAACTTTCTCTCCTGACACCTCAGACATTCTCTCTCGCTCCTATCTTTCAAAACCGCACTCAAAACCCACCTATTTAAATCTGCTTGTAATCGGGGCGCCTGGGTAGCTCACCTGGTAGAGTGTGCGCCCCATATACAGAGGCTTAATCCTCGCCGAAGCGACCGCAGTTTGTTTTAAGCTGCAGCCTCTTTGCTGCATGTCATTCCTCCTTTCTCTCCCTTTACATGTCTAAGCTGTCCCAACAAATAAAGGCCTAAAATGCTACAAAAAAAATGCTTGTAATCTGAAGTCCATTAGTCCAACATTTGAGCCGGTGATGCTAAAGAATACATCATGGTCGGATATTTAATTACAGTCCTATGATGTGGCAATATTCAATTAATAATTAGTATCAATTAGTCATTTCTCAGAAACCACTCCTTTTGTCAAAGCTGCCTTTGGAGGTATAACATGTGTTTTAGAAACATTGCACCTCAGTAGTTTGTGCAGTAGTTGAATGTTTGGCATGAATCCTGATAATATTCTGTTTCTTGAATGTCTTTGAGTGCCCCAACTGCAGTCTGCCAACTACATTTAAGTGAAGCAGCTGGTCACTTGCAAACAATCAATGAAAAGATGTGGCCGGCAGAGTGCCACAAGGAACTGGCTAACCACTTCATGAGGAAAAAAAAATCAGTAAACCTGCGAACTCTATCACTCTGTGTGAAAAGCCCATTATTCTTAATACACAGTACAATAACTCCTTATTACTGTGCAGCATTCATATCTTCAAGTGCTCTCACAATAATAGTTTTGCAAATGTCGCCAATATTGTTTTCCATCTGTCATGGATTGAACTGTAATTTGGGCGTATACACAACCAGACATTTCTTTTGCAATATGCATGAATATTGCTATTGTATTTAGCATGCTGTGCACATTTTCTGTAGTGGTGAAAGAATGTGTGGGCCGATTCCTAGTCCTGTCTGCTCTCTTTGTAATTATCAATTAGGCTTTATTTCCCAGGAGAACAATAACTCACCCCCACAGTGTGTGGTGGAAGACCCTGATCCAGCGTGTGTGTGTGTGTGTGTGTGTGTGTGTGTGTGTGTGTGTGTGTGTGTGTGTGTGTGTGTGTGTGTGTGTGTGTGAACAAAGTATTATCTCAGTACTATTGCTGCAGTGTGACACTCACAGTGAGAGGGAGAAATGAACAGCTTGTGTTTTATATCATGTTATATGCATGTAAGGTTTGCACACAGTAAAATCCACAAATGAGTGGTACAGTATTCAGGGATAAATAGAAGATTCTAAAAAAAATTATGTTAAGCCTGATCAACTTTTTTTTGGAAATTGTATCCTGCAGACCTATGATCAAAACGCTTGCACAACTACAGTCGGACAGCGAAGGTTAATTAGATGACATTTGATATATGATTTGCCCTGACCTCTCTCTCATTCCTCATCTTTTGTCTCATAAGTCATACATTTCAAAGACCTGAGCCCCATTAAGATGACTGAGACCATCTCTGCTTTGAAGGGGTCCCCAAGGCACCCATAAATGAAGCTCAAGCTCATCACTTCCGTTTGAGTGAAAAAAAGTCTTGATACATTATCTCTGTCAACTACCAACAATGGGTTTTGCAGTTTCAGAACATTGTCGACAGGTACTTTTGAAAAATGATATAGCTAAAACAATAAAACAAGCCTTTAAATCCACAGGGGTACTAGTCTGATTGATATACTTGAAGGTAGAAAATATTTCATTGAGTCTTTTTGAAAGATGTTGCCCTGCATCTGGTGATACATGATGTTTTTGCAGAAATGTGAGTTTTCGGTTTCAGGCACACATTAACAGTCTAGGCTAGCATGAGGAAAAACTAAATCCCCAAACAGTTGTGGCACTGCTTAATAGTTATACTAGTGCCAATATATTTTTGATTCACAATTCCAGTTACTTATGTTTGACATTTTAACCACATCAAACATTACATTGTTGGTCATACATACTGTATATGTGGGTTACAAAAGTACTCAGTAACGGCCCCTGTTGTCCTGAAGGTGCTGGTTGTTTGATTCAGTTTATCTTTGAAGACCATTTCATACCTGCAGCTCCTCTGCACAGGTGTGTACTGTAGTGCTTTGAATCCAACAAAACAAAACATAGCAATATATTTTACTTTTTGACTCTCTGTTGTCTTAGCTGGCAGAGAGAGAGAGAGAGAGACTTGTGTACCATTTGTTGAACAAACTAAGTAAAAGTAGGTGATATTTGTTCATAGAGTGCTTATCTCAGATAAAAATCACAAGTGCTTTACATAAAAACATACAAGATGATACACATTAAAACTAAGACTTTCATATAAGAAAGTGTGCTACAAAAGAGGTCAAATAAAGAAAACCCTTCAGTCATGATAAAATGACACAAAAGTAGACCAAGCGAGAGACAAAGGTGGAAAGTCATTGAAATGTATTTCAGACTCCATTATAGACAACCAAAGAAAGATGGATTTAATATGAGCCTGACAAGACATATGGCAGCTGGAAGGATCAGGAGTGTTGCCATATGTAAACTCCTCAACTAATGTTTACAATTAAAGTGATAGCAAATTGGAAATTTGTGCAGTTTGCATATCAAACGATGCTGAGGAGGAACTCTTTGGCTTTGGTGCACTGGGATATGTTTACTCAGCAAACAACAGTTTAATTAAGAAAATAATTTTCCAGCTGCTATGGATTTGGTGTGTGTGTGTGTGTGTGTGTGTGTGTGTGTGTGTGTGTGTGTGTGTGTGTGTGTGTGTGTGTGTGTGTGTGTGTGTGTGTGTGTGTGTGTGTGTGTGTGTGTGTGTGTGTGTGTGTGTGTGTGTGTGTGTGTGTGTGTGTGTGTGTGTGTGTGTGCATTTACAGTATTCAGTACGAGGCTCCTAAATAATTAAAACCAGCCAAGGGGAAATTAATGGAACTACTTTGTTACTGGGGTCCATCATGATAAGATCACCAACCGCACAGCCTCTTTAAAAGACCTGTCAGGATTCACTGCATGTGACAGTTTCCATTCTGTGTCCTGGCGCCTAATTGATCCTCATGGGGATTGCCTGTAGAGAGAGCTTCTCACAAAGTGTGGGAACTGAAGAAGTATTGACAAAACATTGGGAAGACTCAGATGGAAGTACACATGCTATTGAGCAGGAATAGCTTCCTCAGGGGCAATCTTGATTCTCGTTCAATGTTATGGTAAGGGATGGAATAAATGGGATGCAGCCTGATGCTTCCAAACTGCCTCATTTCTAGCCTGGAAACCTGACGAATCTGCAAGCTCCCGTTCAGACAATTTCCAGCCAACCAGGTCATAACCATTTATCTTATATGGGGCGGGATTGATATGATGACTGACAACTTGCGGAGGCTTCACGCTTCACACAAAATGCTTGATAACGACATTTTGGGCTCACCCCAGGACTACGACGACCATAAACCTAAGCTAGTAAAGAAGACCACCATAGAGGTATTTAAAAAAAAAAAAAAAAAAAAAAAAACAAGATGGCTGCAGCTGATGTGGAAGTGTCATTTTCAAATTCTGATGGCAAAAATGGCAACACCGACATATTGATGCTACACCATCACATCTCATCTCTGCTGTCTGTCTATCTATAGGTCAATCCAACGCCCCTTGGAAATCAAAAAGGAAGGTTCCAGACTTGCATTTGCGATTTGGTCTGGCATTGTCAGGCTACCTCATTTCATGAGAAGGTGTAGGTTTGACATCTCTGCCCCATATTTAGGTGGACATTTAGGCTTATTGTGTGTGTGTGTGTGTGTGTGTGTGTGTATGTATGTATATATATATATATATATATATATATATATATATATATATATATATATATATATATATATATATATATATATATATATATATATATATATATATATATCCAGTTCAAGAGCACTTGAAAAGGGCAGAAAAAGTTACAACAGTATCTGTAACAGTATCTTCATATTTAATATACTGTATACAGTACTGTAGAGGTGCTCAAAGGGCCTGTACCATTTTGATTTTCAATATTTGCCCAGACCACTTGTACTGATTTTGAAAGAAACAACTGCATACTTTTCCAAATCTTCTGTCCAATGTGTAAAAAAAAAAAAAATAAATAAATAAATAAAGAAGAAATTACAAAAAACGTACAGGTGCATCCTCTGCACTTCCTCTTCCCTTCTCATCTTTTTTTCTCCTTGAGTCTCCCTTGGGCGGAGGAGTCATTAGGAAGTGGGCAGATGCAGAGGCTGCACAGTCTCCTGGCCTTCAGGCTGAGTTTGGCTGAGTTAGACCTGCAGAATCTTGTTCTGACCGGAAAGCAAGGGTAGAACAAAAGAGGAAACAAGGTGTAAGGTAGGGAGACTGAGATAGAAAGGTTGAAGGAGAAAAATAGATATCGCAAGTAGGGGACATTGGTAATGTGAAACAAAATGGCTAAGGACATGGAGGAATAGATTTGTGCAGTCCAAACTTGTGTGGTGCTTTTGTGATTCGCTTTGTCTATAATTTGAGGAGAGCAGCTTGAGTTTGTATCTATTATATAAGGTAGTTACAGATAACCTTTGCCTTTACTCAAAATGAATTATCCTACTATTGGTATCTTAGATATTATTATCCATTACAGAAATTGAATTAAAACAAATGTGTGAAGATTCATTTTTATTTTTGTTTGGTCACCTCTTGCATTAATTATATCACAGTACTATTTTGTCACACAATGTAACATAATTATGTTAAATCTGAGTTGTAACATACATTCTTTATCAACTTTAAAATCAGGTTTATGTTGTGTATATATTGCGAATGCTAGTTCTTGATATATCCCAGTTCCTGCTTTGTGGACAGCGAATTTTAGGTGCCACAGTGGAAATGTTCCAACAGCATAAAGTAGAATGACTAGCTGCCTCTGTATCCGTGCCAGTTGTCGAGCAATCAAGCACTCAGCTGGACTATCATTTGGTGCCACTGAGGTGGTTTCAAAAGTAATATGATTTCTTGCCCTCCAGAAACAGACTAGTCCTTCTGTGTGTGTTTGACCAAGAGGAACGGAGAGGCATAAGGACAGGAAGTCCAGGACAATGTTTTTGATTGAAAACAAACTCATTGTTTCCCCTCAGGTAGAAACACACTTTTACTTGTCCTTTTGTATGCATTTTTTCTTTTCTGTTTCCTAATTTTTTCCCTGCTGACATTCTTTGTTAAATTGATAAGGTTTACAAGAGCAAGATTAAGAACATAACAGGTGCTACTGTGGATGTGTCTTCCTTGTCTTAATCTGTTTAACTTGTGCACAAGCGCACAACTCAAGGACTTCTTAACATTGCTTCAACTTGGATATCCATTATGAAACAAGTACACTGACACACACACACACACACACACACACACACACACACGCTCATGGCTTACACAACAAATGCAATTTATTAACACCATATTGCATTATTAAAGCCAGCCTTACTGATGTCTATTGAAAAATTACAGCTCAATAGAAGGCTTTCTCTGCCACATAGAATCAGTTGGGCATATAATAGAAACAAGTATGGACATCACAGTGGATGATGTAGTGATAGATGTGACCTGCATGCTGAAACTAAAATTGTGCCTTTTAAAGCACAATATATGCCACTAGAGCAGCATCATGTAGGCACAACCATTTGTGCAATGTAGTACCAATTTCTGCAAGTTTATACCTTAAGGTAACAAGAGAATGGGGAATAATAAGAAATGTACTTAATATATATGGCAATATACAGTATCTCAGAGCTGAATGGATCTTTGGATGTTGGGAAATTGGTATTGTACATTTTATAAAAAAAAATTGCAATTTGGGAGTTTGAGAAAAGGAAAAATCATTTAAATACTCCAGAGCTTCACAACAGACTACACTACTTCCACATGATGAAAATAAACGACAAACACATGGTAGATGAAGGCCCAGGCTCTCAGTCTCTACAGCACGTTGTACAGGTAGTTTTGTTGCCAGCGGTTACGCACTTTTCTCCGGCCTCTCTGCACGTTGTATAGGAGATGGTTTCCCAGCAGGCTGAGCCGGGCTCCCTGCTTCCTCCGCCCGGGCCACATCGCCTTCTACTACCTAGATGTGTGACAGCTACGCAAAATAATGGGCGACACGCCGAATCTCTAGATGAGCTGGAGCCGATCCTCGTCTGGTTGAGCCGTGCTGAGACTTGTAACCGGTTGTGTTTTATAAAAAATAAAATAAAAAAACACAAATTCACGAGGCCCTTGGTCATTGCCTACCAATGTCATATGGTAAAACTGCCTATGACTGCACTGTAGTACTGCATTCAAATGTCTACTTAAAGTGAAAATAGAGGCATTATTAGCACAATGTACTTACATTTAAAACCTGTTTGAGTTTAATGAATAATAATGCATCATATTTAAATTGTGATATTTTGTGAGTAAAATCTGAATCTGCAACGTAACCAGTAAAATTTCTGACTTTATTTAGCTGGCCATGAAGCTTTTTGGGAGTCTAAGCTAGTTAGAGGAAAGCGCTTGGAAAAGAGGGGGCAAGCAGAGCAGCCCAGAGATGTTTTTTCTGCTTCATGGATTGGAAACTTGTCCATCAAAAACAGAAATGCTTTCAACCAGATTGCCAGGTTATTGGGGAGCCTCTACTTAGCTAACCTACACTTTTCAGATCTATGTTCCTATAAAAGGTTCAGGCTGTTCTCAGAAATTGTTACCACTCCAGGGCTGTAACTCAAGTTTCCCTGCTGTCCCATGGACAGGAAAAAAAGGATCAGGGATGATAAAACATATATTTTGGGGCAGTCGCAGAATGGAAGGTAGCTCTTCCTAAAAAACAAACAAAAAAAAAACATAACATTAATCTCTGACAAAGTTGTTGGTGTAGAATTGCGAGCGAGTACACAATTCACAAGTCTCTCTCTCTCACACACACACACACACACACACACACACACACACACACACACACACACACACACACACACACACACACCCACAGTTTAGGGAGAGCCCTGCACTCATTGAACTGTGAATTTCAGTTGCTCCCACCTATGCTCCTACCTGCCTGCAATTCAAAGCTCTCGAACCAAAGTCAACCTTATTGCAGCAAATTGAAATGTGTATTTTATGTTGTATTGATGGAGTCATTAGGAAGATCCCTGGCCTCTGCAGTCTACGTGTCAAGGTGTCCTTGGGCAAGACAGTGAACCCCAAATTGCTCACAATACTGCGGCATCGGTCTGTGAATGTTTATTTGATGAGCAGATGGCACCTTGTATGGCAGCCTCGGCCACCAATGCGACTGTGTGTGTGAATGGGGTGAATGGTGCCTGTAGAGAGTGTGTGTGTGTGTGTGTGTGTGTGTGTGTGTGTGTGTGTGTGTGTGTGTGTGTGTGTGTGAAGTGCTTTGAGTAGTCAAAACTAGTAAAGCGCTATAGAATTGCGGTCCATTAACCATCTTGCGATGGATGACATCGCCACAAAGCCAAATCGTGCCAGGGTTGAAAAGTGTCGGGGGGCTTTTCTGCTTCCTACCCTCTAGTCTCGCTTTGCCAGACCATCCTCTCCACGCTGCAGAGGAGGGTCTGCCTAGTTCACAAAGCATTCCAGGATGGAAGAAAAACGTGCTTTTTGTTTTAGTCATGCGAGAGGAAACTCAGATTGGACAGATAGTCTAGCTAGGTGTCTGGATTTACCCTGCAGAGATCTGAGGAGCAGTTAACCATAGTCCTCATAAATCCACTAGAGTTTAAAATTCAAACGCAAAGAAAGCGGAAGGAAAAGGACATCGACAAAAAGGAATTTCCTCCCGCACCAGAGCAATCTCGGAAGTGGAACGTCGTGGATGTAGACTATAGGGGTGTGCACACAAATCAATTCACATTTGAATCGTGATTCAAGCTCTACAGATTCAAAATCGATTCACAGAATTCCAAAAATAAAAAAAAATAAAAAGACCACACCCATTTTCGAACTTTGCCTTTATTTTGATGTTAACTTACTACACACCTGTAAAGTCTTGTGACTGTATCTTGCACAGTTATCGGACCAGGGGCGGAAGGTGGGTGGGCCAAGGCTGTTGCTCGGACCACACCCGTCTTCAAACTCTGCTTTCATTTTGATATCAACCACACACCTTTTAATGTTTCCATACTGAATCTTGCAAGGTTGCGATGCTAAAGCGGGAAAAAAAAATCTGGCCCCAGTCATATAAGCACCTGGCAAAGTACTCAAAACCGCTTCTGTGATAGTTCCCACTACAGTAGGTGTCTCCAGGGGCCTCATGTATAAAAGATTGCGCAGCTTTCATACCAGAAGATAGCGTACGGCCAAAACTTCAGAAGTACCTACGCACTGAAATATTCACATGTATAAAACCGGGTGTACGCCAGGTCCTGCGCACCTTTCCTTTATACATCACCATCAACGTGAAATTGAGCGCACATGAACGAGCCACCGACCCCGCCTTGCCTCCTCCCATAAATTAATATGGAAATTACTATAAATGCGCCCCGACGTCATTCTTCGTCCAATCACAACGGGATATCCCGCTGCAGATGGGAAAAAAACTTCACCCACTGTGAGTTTGAGGTGCTGTTCGTGGAGGTGAGATGCCCAGAGTGGCAAATGGTGACCGGGCAGTGAATGCACCGAACCATGGCAGAAATTAAAAAAAAGTCTAATGTGGAAGTGGAAATCAAGAGAATAGTGGCAGCGCTACACCAGATACAGAACAACATGCATCTCAGTGTCAGTCCAACTTACGCACTATAAGCAGTTTGAACTCACTGATGTAATGCCATTTATTTTCGAAGTGTTAGTACGCTCAGTAAAATGGGCGAGGGAGATCCGACTCAGAGGAGGAGAGGTTAGTGAGTCCAGCGTCTCCACGGCAGGTGACAGTGCGCACGGATCCGCTGCGCCACGCACGGATGAAATAATGAAATAGTAAAATAGTAAATAGGACTACAGTAACAGAAATATGTGCAGAATTAAGACAGTCAAGAGGGCCCAGGGTTTGGTGGACCGGGTACACCTTGTTCACTTAATAGCCTACAAATCATCCATCTAAGTGGATTTTTCATTAATTTCCTGTCCTCATGTTTAACAGAGGTTAAGTAGCCTGCGAAGTAAACAGTTAATAGTGTGAACGATGTGAAACATTATCCACATAAATGCTCAAACTTTTATGGAGTATCAGCGGATATAATTATGTTTTTTCATAGACAACGTCACAGACGTGTGCCATTAAGTGAAGTGGAAACTTTATTTTGTAATGTTTGGTGATTTTCGGCACTTTTGACTTAGAATTCGCCACGTTACAGAGCCAGAAAAGACTTTGCGTGACGGCCCGCACATTCTCACGTCAAGTTAATTTTTTTTATACATCACAAAGTGTCCGTGAAAACCAGCGTATGCAAGATTTTCGTGCGTACGCAACGTTTATACATGAGGCCCCTGGACTACCAATTATACATTTGTCATTGTCTGCTGCGGCATGGTGGTAAACCCAAATGTGCCGACTGTTGCTTTATATTATTTTATGCTTGGATGCACAGCTGTTATAACAAAGGAGGCTTAAGAAGGTGAAGATGTGAAAGAGGACCAGATACAAACAAACCAATTGTTTTTTTCCCCTCAATTTGCATTTCAATTAATTCACAAAATTTCTAGTATGTTCTGGCCATATTTTGTTTATTCATCCAGGTGTTAGTCTAGGTGACAGACTCTCATCCTTGAGGTCCCTCTGAGATTAGCATTGGCTGGGTAAAAATGATTTATTGTCACTTGGCTCTTCTATCACTACCATGACACATGAAATGCTACAAAATTTTAAATGTGATTATCCTCCATCAAGGTTCCCCATGGCCACACCAACCCTGAATGGTCTCCATGGTGCTCCAATCACACCAGCTCCTAGTAACTCACTCATGCCTCAGCAGATTCATGCTCCATTAGGAAAGCTCGACCTGCAGGCAACACAAGCACCTTTTGCCCCAGTCTTATTGTTTTCGAGTGCACTTTGCTGCTCTCTTGGAGTCATAGCCCACCTGTCCTTCGAAAAACGATAATGAATAAGTGGATTGTGAAATTTGATGACTGTTGCTCATGTAATCCCACATGTCCTACACTGAAATGAGTCTTCCTGTCCATTCACTGCATTTCCACTGGTGGTGAGTCAATACACATTTATTTCAGTCAATGGAATCTCTAACCTGCTATGTTTCATCATGGTCATTTTTAATCAGAGGCATCAGAAGAAAGAAAATACCTTGCTATTAGGAAATTCACTGTCTCTTTTGTATGTTGCGTGCTGATAAGCAAGCCTTTTTAGGCAGGATATTGGCATACAATAAATTTTGCAAAAATGCATATACTGTATGGGACTTGTGTACAAGTGGAGCTATAGTTTTAAGTTTAACTTAAAAGCTAACTTTACCTGTAATGCAATGCAGTACACAATGCATTATATTGATGATTACAACATCCTTGTTACAAACGTCTATTACACCTTACTACTAACAGGGCATTATGCTCCATGCATAGCCAACTACTGTAGCCCTTGTCCACATCCCTAAGCACTTGCCCTTTGGGGGGGGGGGACTATTGACTATTGGTCGGGACTATTGGCGTCTCTTTTGACGCAGTTATATTAAGGAAAAGGTCCTCGGCTTACGTTTCCGTGACATGCGGGAACGGGACGGTTGAGTTCAGGAAAAGGTCGTGGGTGGGCTTACGTTTCCGTGACACACGGGAAGAACGGGACAGTTGGGTGTAGGAAAAGGTCGTGGGTGGGCTTACGCTGCCATGACACGCGGGAATAATGGGACGGTTAAAGAAGAAAGCGACTTTAGGAAACGGGACACGAACCCCGGCCTATGAGAGGTCGTATAGGAAGTAATTCATACTTCTGTCTTACACACACTATCATAATCTTGCATATACACCACTATACTCATACACACACACTATTATGATCCTTCTACATGTATGTATGAGAGGGTATAGTCGTGTATGTGAGAGAGTATAGTAGTGTGTGAGTATAGCATTGTATCTGAGAGAGTATAGTAGTGTATGTGAGAGTATAGTAGTATATGTGAAAGAGTATAGTAGTGTATGTGAGAGAGTATAGTAGTGTATGTGAGAGAGTATAGTAGTGTATGTGAGAGTATAGTAGTATATGTGAGAGTATAGTAGTGTATGTGAGAGTGTATAGTAGTGTATGTGAGAGAGTATATAGTTGAATATGAGGGGCCGTCAGGGACATTATTCAGAATGCCCTCTCACAAACATATGTGAAATGCTTACATACACATCTGAAACACTCACACATAAACAACTGGAAGATTATTCACTCATACACACTACTGAAAAGCTCTCACACATACAAGTGAAATTCTGAATAATGTGTGAGAATGTATAGTTGTTTATGCGAGATATAGTAGTGTGTGTGTGTGTGTGTGTGTGTGTGTGTGTGTGTGTGTGAGTTTCATTGAAACGTAAGGGAGTTTAATTACTCAGCTCCTGATTGGTTGACAAAGAAGAAGCGGTATTTGACAAAATACCGCTTCAAAATCCTGCACTGTCATAATAGTTTGGCTGAAGTGGCGCTGTAATGGACAGAGAGGGGCTAACTGAAGCGGTGGATCTTCTAAATAATATTTTAGGAAATGGTGAGCTATTGTCAACGATGTATCGACAATTAAATCAAGTCCAACAGAGCTCTGATTCGGAGATGCAGAGATTATTCAGGGGTGGAACTGCAAATCCAGTCAGACCTGGCTCCAGCGCTAGCGCTACTACTTCTAGCTAGCTCAATGGAACACCGAGGACCCCGTTACCAGACGAGACAGCATTTCGGTGGATCGTCGTTGAAATCCAGGAAGAGGTAAGTTGATTAAAAAATAGCCAAGGACCCTTTTTTATTAATGCCATCCTATCTGCAGTGTCCCCCCAAATTCATGTTAGCATGGTCGTGACGTTAGCGCCGCTAGCTAGTTGCTACCCACATACAACACGGGCTAGACATTTTCCATTGAAAACTCTGCAATATCTCCACTAGTGCTCG
Source organism: Zingel zingel (assembly GCA_023566125.1). Taxonomy (NCBI): domain Eukaryota; kingdom Metazoa; phylum Chordata; class Actinopteri; order Perciformes; family Percidae; genus Zingel; species Zingel zingel. Next base: position 18,232,439 of record CM042317.1, read on the forward strand.
TTAATATGATCAAGCAAGTTTGAGCAAGCTGTGTGAAATAATTTCAGAAATCAGGTTTCAGAATTAAATCTGCTGTTATATGAGAGAGAAGACACAGTATCTGTCAAGCCCTTTGATTAACCACAGTATATGATATATTTTACTGTACAAATACATTTGACTTTGACTAGGAGAAAATGCTAGCAGTAGCAGTTATGGAAGCATATTGGTAGTTATAGTACCCATTACTGTGCTCCTGTTATTCCATTTCAAACGCATTGTAATTTGCTATTCAATGCGCAGATTATTACAGTGTAGTTCTGCATTTATTGGATTTCGCCTATCTTTGGGTAAGGAGACATCAGAGTAGGCTGTTTACAGCAAAGATGGCGTTAAATGAGAAAGCTCTAGCATCGGCTGGCTAGCTAGCTGAGTTGCAATAATCTGACTGGGTGAGGATGTTTAGCCTAACTGTGTGTCTTTGAGCACCATGAAAAGCGCTATATAAATAAAATGTATTAATATTAAAAAGTGCAATCCATATGTTAACATATGTTTATTACAGTGAATAATAATCTCAATACTGAGTGTGGTAAAGCCACATATTTGTTTTTATATTTCTACAATCTGCCCTTTAGTTTGTGTGATTTGTTTCTGACTTTCATATGAATGTTTACACCAGGCTTGGTCAGTGCTCAATATACTACTGTGACTGAAGTAGTTCAATAAAAGATGTCATTCATATAAATTCATGCATCACCTAATTTCATCATCACATACAGGCCTGGTCTCCAGGAAAGAACAGTTTGTTTAATATATCTAATTTTGTGTTGTTCATACTATACAATGATTTATTACAGATTATCTGGCCAATGCTGGGTGTCTAAGGACTTTGAAAGGCATAGAAGACAAAGATCTCTTGGTGGAGGATATCATGTTTCAAGTGGTTCATCGAGTCAGTGGAGCACTTCAAAGTTTGTGTAACTCCATTTTTTAGCAAACATAATTAACCCTTCTAAGTAGAGATGAACAGATTACAACTTTCTAGGCCAATTCCGATTTTCATTGAGTTAGGCCAGCCGATACCGATTTTAGCCAATCCCGATTTCATTTTTCCTAACCACTTTACAGCACACAAATATTTATTTTCTATCTTTTCTTTAATAGAACATTTTGCACAGAACATAGAACATGTTTTGAACAGATAATGGATCACTATGAAATAGAACTATATCAATTACTCCTGGTGTGGGAAATTCACGCACATCTAAAGTGCAATGTTAGAACCATTTCCTTCTTTTCACATCCAATATCCAACTAAAATGATTTGATTTTGGTTTTTGGTGTCGTCCCTCCACGCCCTACTTTTTCCTTGCAGGTGTTGCATATTGCAAACTTGTTATCTTCTAAGAATTTCCGCAACATGTCAGCTAACATGTTGCAGGTTAATTCACGAGGTTCCCTACATGTGCGAGAATAGCGCTGACACGCACTTCACACCGCAAGCGGGTACGCGTGACACACGGCGGAGAAGTTGAGAGAAAGGAAAAAGAGACTCTGCTGTCGCGTCCGTGTGTGTGTGCGTCCTTGAGAACTGTAACTCATATAACTTATGTTGTCAGTTAATTGTAGCATTGACCGGCATGAAATGTCAGACTGACCTGCCGGTTGCCGGTCATGGCCGAGCACATGAAAACCTGCCAATTCCGGTCACCGGCCGGTCTATCGGTGCATCTCTACTTCCAAGGTGTTCATATTTTTGTTACACAGCCAATGTTCCCGGGTCTGGTGGACCCATCACATTATTAGCCTTTTAAATCAATACAGTCGTAACAATTTATGTAAAAATACTTAACAGAGGTTTACTTTAGCTCAATTACCAATGATATATACATCATTTATGGTTCATATTTGCCATTTACTCCTGTGAGATCAAATGATCATATTCGTTTTTTGTGAGTAAACAAGGAAATTCAATTATAAAAAAGGTAAAAAAAATAGTAACAAGATTTATTTTTCTTATTTCTTAGAACTTAATCAGAACAGGTAAAAGTACTTGAAATGTAACAATTTTGTAACTGTGTGGGAATAGCAGGTGCAGAAAGACAACATAGTTACACAGCACCTACACTCAGACATGCACACATACAGACGAACAGACACAAAGACACACACACACACACACACACACACACACACACACACACACACACAGCAGGCCCAATTAGGAGGAGGACACAGTTAAGTTTCATAGCACCTACAATTATTACACTGTAATAATTAAACTCTGGTCCAGTAGACCCAAACACCTCATATGTAATAGTCTTGTGTAGGGGGTTGTACTGTGTGCAGTCATTGAAAATAAGTAATTTTTTGTGTTCTTCACAGAAAATGAGCCAAGGCCAGTGAGTTTGAGTTAGAAGAAATAATAAATAGCATCATTTTTCTTTTAGCAAACATTGAAAACGGGTCCCACAGACCCGAACACCTTACAAGGGTTAAGAATAATTAAAGATTTCAACATATATTTTTAAAAGCCAGTGTACAACCTTACAAACACTCAGAATAAAGGCTTGCGTGTATCATATAAAATAACTTAAAGAACATCACGTTTTAGATAGTTGTCAATGACGAGGCCTTTTTGCATAATCAAAAACACTGAACTGCCTTGTAAGTCATCCCTTTCATGTGCTGTGTGATAATTTATCCAATTTGAAAACCGATATTTGTATCTTCTCATGATACATTTTTACAGATTCAGGGAGGGGATGAAGACCCTTGGTGTTCTTGATGCAATAAGAATGTACCCAGATGCTTTCAGACCGCTGTTTTGTCACGAGCCATCCCCACTCACAGCTGATGTACTAGAACAGCTCTTTGAAATTCGACTGTCAGCAGTGGGCAGCAACAGAAGAAGGGTAGAGGAATGTGTGGTTGCATTTTGGAGGGACTACCTGCTGGATGTTGAGGGTAATTATTATTGCTAGTTATGGAATAAAAATCTTTTCACATGCCCTTCTGTCTGTCTTTGTCGTTCCCTCCTTTTTATAACATGCTAGGTTTAATTTCTTTTTTGGTGTTCTTTGGTGTATTTTTTTTTCAGAGCAAGAGGGACCCTTGCAACTTGGGGGTATCCTGGCCTTTGCGACGGGAGCAAATGCAATTGCACCCCTGGGCTTATCCCCACGACCTTCAGTGGATTTTCTCCATGAGCTGCCTCTCAGACAAGGCCGTCATTTACCCACCGCAAACGCATGCATTAACTGCCTGCGGTTGCCAGTCCTGAAAAATTCGAGGATTTCATGGAAACTATGGATTTTGCATTAAAAAACACTCAGGGATTTGGTCAGGAATGACTTCCGAGAACTCCTGAACATAAATTATTAAAATCTGTTGCCTGTTGAACTTGACTAAATTAATGAGGCATCGTTGTCAATAACTCACCATTTCCTAATACATTATTAATATCTTGTTTAAACAATTAAAAATGGAATAATTATTTGACTAAAAAGGAAACCATTTTTTTATTGTATTTTATTGTTCAACATTGTGAAGCAGCAATTGTCACTGACCTTTTATTAACCTTTATTAATTGCATTGACACTAATGCACTTGCTCACTGATAGAGTTCACCAGGCCCAAAAATAATTGAATGGCATGGTTACCGTCATTGGCTAGTAGGTCTACAGTATTTTTTCTGGAACAACAACATTGTTTGAAGTCTCAGAATGTACTGGGGGGTCTTTATTCATTTCAGCGTTGTCACTCCCAACTAAAATGTTATGCATTGCCTCTGCACTGCCACGTGCAACCCGGAGCGCAAGCCCGTGTAATATGATAGAAATTAAGGTCGGGTTCGGACAAAGATCTTCAGCTCTACACCAAAGCTTCCCTGATTGTCATCCTCTCCAAACTGCCGGTTAATCAAGAGCAAGAAAGAGATTGTCCGAGTATAACCATTGAGCTCAGCTATTAATCTTTCCAAAATGACACCACCATGTCCCAAATTGTCAGTTTCACAATTTCTGAACACACAGTATCAGTTAAAAATATAGCAATGTTTTCCTCATTACCATTTACTTCCACAAACAAAAACTGACCTTGAAAAAGAAACTAAATAAGATAAGAATACATTTTTTCGTCCAACAAGGTTGTTTTTGTCCTTAAAGTTTCTGCTGCTTGATTTAAATGTTCCTTGTTCCTCTGAGTTGGTGCTAGCTGTACTTTCAAAGCAGCAAGCCCACCGGATACTGATAATTTAAAATGTCCCCTTCAGCCAATGAGGACGTGAGAAAAGTCTTCCTGATTGATCAAACCAACTTCCTTTCCAACTACTCTCTCACATATACTACTATACTCTCTCACATACACTACTATACTCTCACATACACTACTATACTCTCATACACTACTATACTCTCTCACATACACTGCTATACTCTCTCACATACAATGCTATACTCTCACGCACACACTACAATACTTTCTCATATACACGACTATACCCTCTCATACATAAAGTGGGTACGGAAAGTAGTCAGACCCCTTTAAATTTGTCACTCTTTGTTTCATTGCAGCCATTTGCTAAAATCAAAAAAGTTCATTTTATTTCTCATTAATGTACACTCAGCACACCATCTTGACAGAAAACAACAGAAATGTAGAAATTTTTGCAAATTTATTAAAAAAGAAAAACTGAAATATCACATGGTCATAAGTATTCAGACCCTTTGCTGTGACACTCATATTTAACTCACATGCTGTCCATTTCTTCTGATCCTCCTTGAGATGGTTCTACTCCTTCATTGGAGTCCTGCTGTGTTTAATTAAACTGATTGGACTTGATTATGAAAGGCACACACCTGTCTATATAAGACCTTACAGCTCACACTGCATGTCAGAGCAAATCATGAGGTCGAAGGAACTGCCCAAGAGAGACAGAATTGTGGCAAAGTACAGATCTGGCCAAGGTTACAAAAGAATGTCTGCAGCACTCAAGGTTCCTAAGAGCACAGTGGCCTCCATAATCCTTAAATGGAAGAAGTTTGGGACGACCAGAACTCTTCCTAGACTTGGCCGTCCAGCCAAACTGAGCAATCGTGGGAGAAGAGCCTTGGTGAAAGAGGTAAAGAAGAACCCAAGATCACTGTGGCTGAGCTCCAGAGATGCAGTAGGGAGATGGGAGAAAGTTCCACAAAGTCAACTATCACTGCAGCACTCCACCAGTCGGGGCTTTATGGCAGAGTGGCCCGACGGAAGCATCTCCTCAGTGCAAGACTTATGAAAGCCCGCATAGAGTTTGTCAAAAAACACATGAAGGACTCCCAGACTATGAGAAATAAGATTCTCTGGTCTGATGAGACCAAGATTTAACTTTTTGGCGTTAATTCTAAGCGGTATGTGTGGAGAAAACCAGGCACTGCTCATCACCTGCCCAATACAATTCCAACAGTGAAACATGGCGGTGGCAGCATCATGCTATGGGGGTGTTTTTCAGCTGCAGGGACAGGACGACTGGTTGCAATTGAAGGAAAGATGAATGCGGCCAAGTACAGAGATATCCTGGTAGAAAACCTCATCCAGAGTGCTCAGGACCTCAGACTTGGCTGAAGGATCACCTTCCAACAAGACAATGACTTTAAGCACACAGCTAAAATAACAAAGAAGTGGCTTCAGAACAAATCTGTGACCATTCTTGACTGGCCCAGCCAGAGTCCTGACCTAAACCCAATTGAGCATCTCTGGAGAGACCTGAAAATGGCTGTCCGCCAACGTTCACCATCCAACCTGACGGAACTGGAGAGGATCTGCAAGGCAGAATGGCAGAGGATCCCCAAATCCAGGTGTGAAAAACTTGTTACATCATTCCCAGGAAGACTCATGGCTGTACTAACTCAAAAGGGTGCTTCTACTAAATACTGAGCAAAGGGTCTGAATACTTATGACCATGTGATATTTCAGTTTTTCTTTTTTAATACATTTGCAAAAATTTCTACATTTCTGTTTTTTTTCTGTCAAGATGGGGTGCTGAGTGTACATCAATGAGAAATAAAATGAACTTTTTTGATTTTAGCAAATGGCTGCAATGAAACAAAGAGTGACAAATTTAAAGGGGTCTGACTACTTTCCGTACCCACTGTACATGTAAAAGGATTATAATAGTGTGTGTATATGAGTATAGTGGTGTATGTAGTGGCGATTTGTCCTCAGATTGAACAAAACTAACTAAAAACTCAAAGTCACTGAGGCACCGAAGGAGTGAATCTTACGCAGAGGTAAAAAACGTTGATTGTCCAAGCAGAGATGGCATTTTGTTGGTTTATTTCTCCAGTTCTCGGCAAACAAACATTCCAAACAAAGGAACAATGGCGTATCTAGGCTCTGGTAAAAAACCATCAGCCCTCCCCGGTGTCTACCTCCCACATACCTCAACACCTATATTTGTAGACTTCACCTATGGCTAAGGCTGCTTGGTACTTTCAAAACAAAAGCACAGATACTTAAGATAACCAAAATAAAATGCTAATGATATCAACAAGCTTATGTAGCTGTATGATTAAGGCAAAACACAGAAATAAATAAATAAATATTTAACTATTAAATATAACAAAACAAATAACTCCAATAATAACAAAACAATGAATAGCTCCAACAGTGTATATGCAAGATTATGATTGTGTGTGTGTGTGTGTGTGTGTGTGTGTGTGTGTGTGTGTGTGTGTGTGTGTGTTCCTCCCTACGCGGAATTTCGGCCTTACATATTACTCTCTAAACCCCGTGTAGCTGCTGCTCTCCCCGGTACGTTATACAAACACGCTGAAGGTAGTCTTTTTCGTCGCTTCAGACGCGAACGGCCACTGTCCAAACGTCGGTATTTTACGAGTTCGGAGTGAGAACGGGTTGTTACTTATGCTTTTTATTTACTAGATGTATGTGTGATTTCTTTATTTCCAACATTAAAAAGAAATTCTGTTTTTGCAAGATGCAACTGATAACCAAGCCTCATTATGAGTCTGCAGGTATTTCTGATGTATAAAAAGCAGTAATAATACTTTTTATAAATAATATTTGTATTGCGCCTTTCATACAAGAAATAGGCCAACAAGGAAATTGCATAACATAAGCAGACATAGAGTGAACATAAAAACGAGGATAGAAGGCCATAATTAATAGAAATAAGATCAAAAATAAAACTACAGCTGGCGGTCGATCCGTATAGTTTGGGTGAAAGTGAACAAGGACAGGTGCGTTCCATTTCAATCCCCTGCTCCTGCCCTACCCACTTTCCCTCTGCTCTCCAAGTGCCCGCCGTGTGACGTATGCTATTATGTCATACTACAACGTGACATCATGACTTTGCGTAAACATACACGCCACTTTCTAAAGCCAAGTGGCATGTTATCTGTATGCAATTTGAGCTACAAGCGTTTATGTCTACGCTGTATCCAGCGGACGGGTTGGGTTTAGGAAAAGCAGAACGGGACGTTGCATTTTTAGCTATCCGCGTCTATGTCTATGCCCTATACAGCGAATGGGTTGGGTTTAGGAAAACAATAACTGGATGCGGGACAACAATGGCACAGTTGGGTTTAGTAAAAGAAGAAAGCAACGGTTGGGTTTAGGAAACGTGACACACAACGTGACGTGATCTCCGGTCTCCTGGGTGAAAGTCCTGTGTTTGACTCATCCACCATCCCAACCAACCTCCCTATGTGGATTTTCGGGCTTTCACACTACTCGCTACGGCGTAAATTGACATGCAGTCGCAAGGTAATGTCAATGAAGGCTAAACGGCGTTGATAAACACGCAAAAAAGCGATTATGCGTCTTGATAACGCGCCAAAATGGCATACAAATTGGCGTGTCATACATACACCACTTACTGAGATCAGTCTGCATACCAAGAGCTGAGGGGAAGTGAAGGAGGGCATGTTGAAACAGTAATGAAATGCAGCTTTTCTCTGTGGTTGCTTTAACTAAAGCAAGGTTCTTGCTCATAAACCATTAGTCTACATCCACGATGTTACACTTCCGGGATTGCTCCGGTGCTGCCAAATTCGTTTTTGTATTGTAATTTCAAACTCCGGTGGATTTATGAGCACTATGGTTAACTGCTTCTCGGGTAAATGGAGACAGCTAGCTAGACTATCTGTCTAGTCTGAGTTTTCTGTTGCACCACTAAGGTTATGTTTAGATGGAAACGATCTGAAGCAAAAACGCAAAAGTGGCGTTGCGTTCTCACTTTCTATTCTGCGTTTAGACAAGAGTTTGGGGGGGGGGATCTGCGTGCATATGGTGATGCAAAAGTGTGTGAAATTTGATGTAGTATGCACGCCAGGCGGCTAGGTGGCACTGCCACACAACACCACCAAGGCCACGCGCCTACGTAGAACCTTCCTTCTACTTCTCTCCTTAGTTTAGTCCTTAGTTTTTGTCTGATGATGACCGGCACAGTCGACCGTGATAAGCCACAGCACAGCACCCACGGGAGCACTACCAATATCCTGAGCCTCGCAGCCCTTCAGCTGCTGCTTGAGAGCGAGAGGCAGCGGGCAGAGGAGGGTGAAGCAGACCCTCCTCTGCCTGCTGGCCGCTGCCACTCGCTCTCTCTCTTTCTCTTCATCCGCAACGTTGTAGCCTACTCTGGCTCAAATGAATAGCCTACATATGGTCATCGAACTATAACAACCTTATCCACATTGTCGAAATCATTTAAATATTGAGCCATTACATGTATTGAAAATCTTAACAGGAGCCTATCATTTCTGTAGCCTACTCCGTAACAACAGACTACCTGGACGCCTTTTTCTTGTCTCTCTCCACACTGCTGTCTTCAGACTTTTGGGTTTTTACCCTTTAGACTGTAAGCTAAGGTGGAGCGTTTTTAAGATTTCCACTCTGGAGAGTGGTTTCACTTTTTTGCGTTTTTTAAGCCCCAAAAACGGCGTCGCCGTATAAATGAAAGGCACATACAATAAAATATTTTGTCGTTTTCACCCGCGAGCGTCATTGTGTAAACAGGACCTAAAACAACCTTTGAACGTACACATGGTCCACCAAAACAAGTTCCTTCCTGAGGCTATTTTGCTGCAGCACCGTGGCTCCGTCTTACACTTAGCACCGCCCAAGACAATTGTGATTGGTTTAAAGTAATGCCAGTAAACCAGAGCACGTTTTCGTCTCATCCCGGGATGCTGTGTGGACTAGCCAGACCCTCCTCCACAGCGGTGGTTTTAATAACAAGATTAATAAACCCTATACTGTGGACAGACGGGCCTTCCTGTCTGTCCCGGTGGGAAGTTTGGAAATTCTCTTGAGTAGGTTGAGACCAGGGGCCTTTCCCAATTCCCAAATTTGTACCTTCTCGACTCCTCGATCCTCCGGCTTGTGACCCGGAAATCATTCTCAGCGCGCCATGTTGAAGGACGTCCCAATTCCTAAAATGCATAGCGAGGAGCTAGGATCGAGCATCAAGGAGGCTCCTCCAATGAGTTACAATCGAGGATACAATGATGTATCTTTGCGCAAGTCTTTTAACCCGTGGCATGTCAACAAAGATGCGTGCCAGAGCGAGAGGAGGAGAGAGAGAGAGAAAAAGGGAGAGAGAGAGAGAGAGAGCGATAATATCCACGGCTCTGGTTAATCTAACGTTACAGATCGGGCAGGTCAGATCATACAAATTAACATTAATAGCGGGTGGGTGAAATAATACACAATCAATGAGGAAAATATAAATGTTCTTTAAAATGTGAGCATATCAGAGCTGCTTTCGGAAAGACAGCTTCATTTGAAAGTGCGTCTGAGAGACGCTCGAGAAACAGCTGCTTAACTTCATTGGGATTAGGCTATTTCAGAATCTAAAGGTCTTGTTCTGTTTTCTCTGGTAAATTTATTACTAGAGTTACTTTTGCTGCTTACATACCTGATGATATCACCTGCAGTGGCATTTCTGCGCGCATGGAAATGTTTACAAGCAGCATCTCTAATCATTAAAGTAGGCTAAATCGTTACAGAAAACACTCATAGGCTACATCAATACAATACATCATTTAAAAAGCAATGGAGCCTGCAGGGACAGCCGAGGGACAGTTAAACATCGATGCGGGTGTCTAAATCGGAGAAAATAATTAATTCAGGTGGGTTGAAGGTGGAAAATGTTAAGCTTACAGGCGGACTCGGATAAAGAGCCAATCCACGCATTAATAATTGTGTGTGCGTGTGTAATATAGGCCTCGCCTTTATATTTGTAGTTCTTTTCATACAAACATTTGTAGTGTTTTACACAAAAATAGCAAAGAAGAAACACGTGTCTCTAGAATTGTTTTTTGTATGTTTACCAAAGGCCATGTCCTGGAATACACAAGCTATCCACTGTATCAAAACCCTTGTACTTTGTATTCTAGAGCTCATTTCCAGATTTACAGGTAATGAAATCCAGAAGGAGATTTATTTTTATGCTCCACAGCATGATATGTTATAACTTCTGTAAGAGTGAAAGGTAACTCATATTAATATAACTGCAGTTCCTAAAAGGAGGTGAGGGGAACAACAATAGCTGGCCTAGTTCATGGCTCTTAAGAGGTTTTGGTGAAATACAGAGCAGAAATAAGGGGAATACTGTGTGCTTGACATAAATATGTTCACGGGGGAGGGCAAAGCCTCCCTTAACATACAAAGCACTTACTGATCCGAGAGGCACAAGATCAGAAACTGGGTCCACAAAGTGCTTCTGATCCCACAGGTGCATACAATGTGTTAACCCTTCATCAAGCCTGGGTTACATTCACAACCTAACGATCATCCAAATCCTAGTGACCTAGTGACCAAATCCTTGAAATTTTAATTTGTTCATGTAAAAAATAGGAAGTAAAACAGGATTTGCGTGTTACTAACAATAAAAACCCACACAGGTAAACAAACAGACAATAGACACATGCTGGGTTCTTTTAAGTGCATTGTGTATCCCTGAAGTGGTGTTCCTCTTCTTGAAATGGAAAACAGAAATGTTGACTGATGATGGCAGCACAAGAAGGATGACTTATACCAGTAAAGTATTCGTAAATGTAAAAAAAGAAAGTAAGTAGTAAATAAAAGCATCTTTGTTTAATCAAAATTAAATTTAGGTTAACAATAAAAATATGAAGCTCATCAAGTGGTGGATATCACAAGTTCACTTTGGTTATATATAATATATTAGGGCTGTCAAACGGTACTTTTTTTTTAATCGCTGAATTTCTATAGTTTATCGCAATTAATCGCATATTTTATCACATGATTAAAATTCTGTTTTGCATTTCAGAACAGTTTTTAAGTGCATATTAACAATCAAAAGCAATTGTTACCAGTGTATCTTGATTGGGAATCAAATGAATGCAAAGAAAGTTACTTTATGAACTTGATTTTAAGATTTGTAATTATTTACTGTAAAAAAAAAAAAAAAAGTGAATCTGTCATTATTGCACAATTCCTCAAAGTACCTAACTAAAACACTAAAAATCCCTATCCTTACTAGAGTCAATATAGTGTTTAGTAACTCCTAAATAATGTTGATTACTCACTGACGTCCAGTGATCAGCGGTTAATGAGACAGCGTTTGCAGCACCTTGCAGCAGTTCCAGTTGGGCTGACTGTGTATCCGTGAAAACTATTGTCCTCCTCGAGACCGGTCAGAACATGCCAACCGTAGTACGTATTTAAGACCTGAGTCCTCTACGATGCTGACAGGTCTGTAGTTGCCACCCGTTTCGCAAGAGCTGTAGTTTTTTTTGGGATTTGGTTTCCATAGGTCGGCAAGTAGAGCTCCGTAGGTGGTAGCTCAAGCTTGACGTGCTTCGGTAATATTTTTAATTCGGCTTTACACAATGTGCATATGGCTTTCGACTTGTCTACGAGCCGTCCGGGAGTTTTGGAAAGTAAAAAGCTCCATTCAGAGTTATCTTTCTCCATCATGCCTGCAGCCTGCAGCAGCAGGATGTGTTACGAGGAAGTGGCAGCTTGATGATAAGTGATGGTGCTGCAAAGGGTCAAAATAGTAGCCTGTTAGGCACGACGCAAAGCCGAGTGAAGTGTAAAATAAATAAATAAATGCCGGCATACGATTAATGCGATTTAAAAAAAAAAAAAAAAAAAAAAAAAAAAAAAAAAAAATGTAATCGCATCGGCCATTAATTGCATCGCGATTAATGTGTTAACGCTGACAGCCCTAATATATAGCTATCTATCTAAAAAATATATATCTCAAAATAAATAAGTAAGGGTAGCTACAGTATAGCAGGATATCATATGTTTAATGACACACCTGGGGGTGTAATGGTACACAAAAATCACAGTTCGGTTAGCTGCGAGTTTCCTATAGCGAACTTGCTGGGGACTGATGTAGCATTTTATCCACTGGCAACTTTGGTTAACTATTGTCATTATTTAAAAAAAAAGGAACATTTTAACCACTTCTGTATTATACTGTACAAACGGTAAATAGGCACTTCCCCAAAAGGTAACAGGTCACAAAAGGCTATAAAACTGAGAAGCATCTTTTATGCTATGAAATTGAAAATATTTTATGAATAAATTCCTTTTTGGTGAATTGTGATTAACCTAACTGCAACAAAGTGGAGAGAGCGGTGCAGTGATGTCAATAATAGTCTAGCAGCACAGATCACAGTTTTGAGTTTCTGACACCTATTTAATCACCCTCTGAAGGTTTTACACCCTTTATGAAGCTCAATGATGTTTTAAGCCCCCAACATCTCCTTCCAGGCAGCGCTGCAACCGTTGACTTCAAGGCACCTAACCCTAACCATTGCCTAATCCTAGTGCCTTCCAGGCAGCGCTGCCTGAAAGGAGACGTTGGGGGCTTAAAACACAGATAAACCTTTTATGAATGCTGTTTATTCAGTTTGATTGAATACTTCAAAATGGAAACATATCTTACTGTATTTTTCATTGTAACTATGTACACATGTGGCAGTGGTGTAAATGATTGCCAGCCAACACAGAACCATTTATATGCCCTGCAATGTACAGAGCAAAAGCTGTGGACACACGCCACATCTTTTATAGATGTCAGGGACTGGCTGCCAAATTGTCCCAATGGGCCACTATTCCAGTTGTGTTAGGCTCATCACCTAATACAGTATCACTGAAACATTGGACAATGGATCTCCCAGGACTTCAGTAAAATTGCAAGCGTAGGTGTTCTCTCTCAAGCTAATTTAATCTAAGGTGCCATACAGTATATTCACTCATGGAGATTCTGCAACTTTGGCAAAAAGATGTTGGTGTCCTCTGGGGAGAACAACATACAATGGTACAGCAGGGAAGGACAGTGGATAATTTGATTGGCCCTGACTGATACACGCCTCTAACAAAGAAGAATTGTACTTTTTTTTTTTTTTTATTCCCACCCTGTTTTAACTGTTCCACAGCCTCTGGCCATAACATTGCCAATGAATTACTTTACTCTCTTCACCTTCTTCATGCATCACTCCCACTTGCTTTATGCAAGTTGGTGTATTTTGTTGGTGACACCCCAATTTTAGGCTAGTCAGAACTTTCTTTACCTTGTATCCCTGGCTTTATTGTTCTGCTATATCTTGTCACATGTAAAAAAAAATGTGTTGCTTATTTTAGGGACAGATAAGACACAATGGCCCTCATTTATGAAACGTGCGTACGACCTAAAACAGGTGTAGGACGGGCGTACGCCGATTCCTACGCAAAGCTCGGCATTTATCAATTTGAACGTGAGCGTAGGCTGCGATAAAATCTCACGTCTGGTCTGAACTCGTGTACGCAAGTTTTCACCTCTCTATGTGCCGGTACAATAGTGCACATGTATGCGCACGGGTCACGGTGGAGTGGATCGGATTGATTAACAGGATGTTATTCAACGCTTTTAAAAGGTATAGTGTTATGACCAGCTGTAAGCTCTTGGACTTACAGTAGTCTACCTTACATGTTGTCCCCAAACTGGTCACGGGAAGTGATTTCAGCAGTCCTCCTCTGAATAGAGCTGTGCTAATTGTTGGCGATCACTCTGCATAGGTTTGAACCTTTATCTGCTAACAAACAATACGTCTTTATTTAGACCTGCGTTTATGCACTAAGAGGCTCACAATTTGGTAATCTAGGCTATAAAAGCCTTACAAATGGCAGCATTGAGCTGCACTGTCTGCAACTTTGATACTATAAAGCCCCCTTACACACATGCACTGCAAATCTGAATTGATCTAGACATACAGCTGTATGTGAAAACAAAACTGTCTGAATCAGTTGGCTCGGACATCAACCGCTCTTTACCCTGCCTGCTCCCTAGTACTAAATCTGTGTAATCTCCCATTGACCCGACAGTGTGAAAATTCACAGCAAGCGAGTGGGTGTGTCACTGGAGAGATGACAAAATTGGTAACTTCTGTTGGTAAAATACAAATTGCAGGCTTCAAATTTAAGGAACAGCAAGAGACTCGGTTGTCTATGACCAAATTATGAACGTATCCATGACACAGTGTAATCTGCGTCATCTCCTGTCTGCTGCACACCCTACCCAGCGCCAACCTTAGTGTGAATCAATTTCCAGTAAGTGAGAACACGCCTGACAGAGACAATCTACTGTTGTGTGCAACATGTGTGAAAGGGAAGCTCCGGACTTTGCTGGGACCTAGTTCCTAATAACCTAATATAAAAGTTATTAAATCATACAAAAAATGGCTTGAAGAGTTTTACATTATCCCAGAGACACACTCATGCACAAACATTGATGCGCAAAAACCCATGCTGCACTTTCACTGCTATCCTTCATAGACAAAATGGTACACACACACACACACACACACACACACACACACACACACACACACACACACACACACACACACACACACACACACACACACACACGCGCACGCACACACGCGCACACACAGGCAAACACACACAGCACTATCCCTCTAGCCATACTCTCCATCTCTCAGAGTTATGGTAGCTACACTGTGCCTTCTGGAGCACAGACTCATCCCCATAGACCTGTCGTACATGGTTCAGTGCCTCATTTTCAATTGTTCTTTAGACCCTCATAAATTACATGTGTATGTTGTGATCTCTGCCAGCTGTTCACACATTACCAGCGTGGACTTGGAATACTTGACCCCCAAGCATGCACCTGCCATGTTGCTCTTCATTTATACATTTCAGCCTACTGTTAAAGGCTAAATTATGTGGACCTTTAAAGAGGGTTGTTTTTCTTTCCCATGTCTCCCCTTCATGGCAAATTCCAACTATCTCTAACATTTTCAGCCTCTGCCATTTGTGCTTTCCCAAGCTTTTGACACTCCTCATTTTCTTGTCACCATTTCTCACAAATCAGCCCTTTTTCCTGGGTGCTGTTAACCAGCTGGCTGTTTTATCCTGATTTTTATATTTCAGTTATGCTAGTATATTATAGTTATGCTATCTAGTGCTATGCTGCAATCTGCAATATCAATAATGTCCAATTCTTAAATGATCAGCAGGTCATGGACAAGGATCCTGGAGAATATCATCTATGGCACATTAGGGGTGTAAGAAAAAAATCAATACACTTGAGTCGCGATATTTTATTTTGCAATACTGTATCGATTTTCGAAAACGCAATATTGATTTTTTATTTTTTTTTTTAAGTTTGTGCAAAAATATTCAACTAAGACAGTGTTTCATGTTTATGTTGTGTTTAAACCCCCTACCATTAGATGGCTATGCTGAGACACACCACTAGTGTTCTCGCCTAACAGTGTCTAGCAGTGCCTGACTTTTTGCTAGAAGCTAACAGTGTAGCTATGGCTGAACTTTGGCCTACTTTAGCATATACAAATTTGCTCACTAAGAACCTATAAACTAACCTGACTCCGCCAGATGGATTGCTTCGCATTTGCTCGGCATATCCATCTGGGATCTTTCCGTTGGAGAACTTTTGGGAAGGGGCGAAAATACCGGTTAGCTGATTGGATAAACCATCTGTCTATCACTAACCTGACTCCGCCAGATAGCTCGCAAGATCAGGACGGTCTCACGAGGCTAATTTTTTTCAGAACTATATTGATATATCAAACTCTTGCGAAAACCAGTCGGGAGAAGAGCAGAAACATCTTTTCCAGTGCCGTTTTTTGCTCTTCTTTCAATAAAGGAATACTTTCTAATTTGGATAAAACTTGCACCATAGATAGCTACACTCATCTCATCCGTGGAAGCCGCCATGTTGTTTAGACTGAACAGTCGCTTCTCGTTGCGTCATACCTAAACCCGCCTCAAAACCAACGCTGATTGGTCGGTCGTTTGGCGAACGGCTACAAATTTTCTCTGTCTCAAGATGCCAGACTGATCTGAGAGTGGAAAACTAGAGCTCGCGAGATCAGGACGGTCTCACGAGGCTACCTGTAAACCACAATCCCAAACTGGCAGTTTGATTTTCTGTGTACTGAATTGTTTACCTAAAGTAAACTTCTTTGACTTTTATGCACATCATGTCTTTTTTTAAATATTAGTTTTTCTAAAATTATACTTACGCCTTACGCACAGTATCGAAATATTTTGCAATATACTGAATCGTGACCCATGTATCGTGATACGTATCGCCAGATTCTTGCCAATACACAGCCCTATGGCACATTAATCAGATTGCGGCATCTGCCATTGCAAAAATATAAATCCAGCTCCTGGCCGAGATGTATTTTAGCTCCAAGATTTGGCTTATGGTTCGTTCCATTATTGCTGGTCCTTGCCCCTCTTTTATGCCCCATTAAATCTCTTAAATGAAATATTTTCCCTCAGCAGTACTCAGGCCACTTATTTTAGATAGGTGCTGCAACGTCTGCAGCTTTGTGGTGGATTTCCACTTTGTCTCTCAAACAGCTATGCTGCTTTTCAATTCTCAACATATTCTACATATTAAGCCTACTTCTTCTGCCATTTTCTCTGCTCAAAAATGTGCATATAGCTGGTGTTTTGTTCTTTTTGTTTTTTTCCACAATTTCCACCTTTTAGTGTTAACTCGTGGGATAAACTATCTCCTCTGGCCTCTCTTGGCCCTTTAACCAGGTCCAGGTCCTGTGTCATCTGGCCTCCAATAGCCCTGTAGCCTTTTAATTCAAGATAAGTATATCCATTCTGTCTAGTCTTATCTTTAATGTAAGCTTATATCTAACCTCCTCAAACGTATAACTACTTTTTATTTTTTTATTGCTGTTCTTTGTAAACTTTGATAACTCATGGAAACTGTACTGTATGTTCATAGTCTATCAGTGATGAAATTGACATCAGAGTAGCATGTGACTGGTTAGGGTAAACTCATTGTCATTCATTAGATGATAATAGATAGCCTACTGTTGTAACAAAAATAATGGAGTGGCAAAGAAGTGGTCATTTAATGTGAATAGTAGGAACAATGTCGCTAATCCAGGGCATCTTAGTGGTGGCAATGAGGAAGGGGCAAGCGCTGCTCTTTCAGTTTCCCCACTCAGCTTTATCCTGCCAGTCTGGGGAACAAACTGGCAACCGTCGAGTCACCGGCAATTTCCACTGGATGCGGAACGTCTCCGGAACGTCGACGGAGTCATTAGGTTTCCATTAAAGTCAATGTGTGTATTTCCACTGACTGCGGAACGTCTGCGTCCCTACTCCGTCAGTCCGCAGCCCTCCGGAGCAGATACGCAGAGCTTTTATTTTTGACGGACGACGGAGTGCTCCGCAGCAATTTAGCACACGGCAGGTAGTGCGGGACAGGAAGTCGAGCACAGAAACAAATAAAAATCCGGTTATTTTTCAAAGTAAAATCCACCGTGCTCACGGTGGTTCATATTTCCCTGCACTACACCTTAAAAACACAACACAGAGTTGTTTCCCCTCTACTCCTCTGGATGGAAACAAACTGTTGTTGGTTTTGTGGTTCTATTCTACGTGAATTTGCGAGATATTGTGGGTCCTCGTGACTACAGCTGTCAGTCATGGCCGCAGCCGTGATGCAACAAATCCGGACCTGGTGGGTATTGACGGACGGCGGAGCACGCAGTCGTTCCGCACCGGAGCCGGTCCGCAGACGTTCCGCATCCAGTGGAAATTGCCGGTCATCAGCCCTTTTCTCCAACCTTTAGGCCCAACATGTTGGCTGCGAGAGTGATACAATCTTTTCCAACATTGATTCTTTAAGTATTCTTCAAAGATTAATGTGTTTTTCTTATTTTGTTTATGTGTATTATACAAGAAATGTATTTGGCAAAAGCACTTAAGGTTTAATAATTTAAAAAGCTGGCATTATTAATTTGGCCCATTTGGGATTTATCTAATTGCATTTACACTGTTAACTTTTAAAGAGGAGCAAAAATTGCTGAAACATCTCTTAGGATGCACATAAATATTTGAAGATTTTCCTGGAAGAGGTGTGATGTCACTGTGCTCTGACTAGGCAGTTTCTAACTACCAACACAAAACCCAAACCTGTCCAGTTTGTGAAATTACAGTTAAATACTGAATAAATCTATGGTCATTATAAAGCCATAAGAGATTACCTTTATCAACATGTTCAAATCATCATCTTTCTTTTTGTTAGACTCCCGTTCACCCCTTGTTAATTGCAGAAACAAACACAGGATTAGAGAAACATACTGTAATAAAACATCGGAACTACAGAGTACATATTTTTAAATAATTAAAGCCACATCCTTATTATAAATACCTGTATTGGTGCAAATATGAAATATCTTATCCTTCTTTTTAAGCAACTAATTCCCTTCTAAATCCCACCAGCTACACTGACACGTAAAAATCATGTCATTTCAGGTCTCAATGCGTCGGTTGGTCATCGTCTAAAATTACTCTATAGTCCATTATCATTCGAGCAAACACATTTAAAGACAGCAGGAGGCTAAATGTGTCCTCTTCAAACTTGGCTTGAAAAGGACGAGTAGACAGGCTGCAGAGGTACAGAGACTATACAAGGATAATCCCTCGCCTGTCTTTATATGCTTATGCTTCGTATTTTCTACTGGACTGCACAATTCCTGTCAGAGGAAAAAGAAAAGCTGTGAACTTTGTCTTCAGGTTGGAGAGGGATAATAACAAGCAAGATTGCTGCCAGCAGGCACTGTTCCTCACAGGGAATCTGTTTTGTTTTGTGGCAGCAACGATGCACAGTAGAATATTGTCTTCCTGCTGTGGCATGATGAGATAGAATGCAAATGCTTTTGGCAACTGTGTCCCAGGATGCTGTTTCAATAAGCCTAATAACTTAAGTCTCTAAGGATTATCCCTCCTATAGAGAATGTGTAGGTTTTCATGTGGAGCAGAGAAGGGCAGGGTGGGGCAATATCAAACTGGTAGTATTGAACAAATCTGCAGGGAAGGTCACAGACGGGGCAAGCTTAGGCAGCCAGCAGCATACGTATGGTGCTTCCCTTAGACCCTGATTTCTCACGTCGTTGGCAACAAATTCCTCTTAAGTACAGCTGCATTTTGCAGGTTGAGACTGTGAGCCAAGTGATTGATAGTCAGGTTGAAATCACATTTTTTAACCAGTCAAAGTTGGCCATCAATCATTGTGTGCCGCAGGGAAGGCACCGGCTATACTGAAGACAATCTTTCTCTTACTCACTCTCCCACAGCCATACTCTCTTCGTCATACTTAGTCTATCCTGTGGTATAACGTCACCTGTTAAATCCCTCACATGTTTACCACATATCATACACACATGTATATGTTCACAGAAAATCGGCTCTTGAGCAGGTTCTTTGAAACTTGAATGCTGCATTTATAAAGACAGAAAACATCACAGCAAATAGAAACATGATTTAGGGCCCTATATATGTGAGGATTTTTTTATTATGGCAGTATACCTCCCTATTGATTAAATAACATTTATTTGAGCTACAGTGTAACATGCACTAAATCCTCAAGTGAAATTACTCAGAGCAATGTGTCTGCTGTGAAATAAAAGGGGGGGAAAGAACTGCTGGAGTTAATGGTACCGCTTTTTTAATTTAAATTATAAATGCTGCAAACACATTGTCTTGATTAAAATCATTTACAGCTTTCAAAGCAACATTGCGTAATATTCATATTTTTTGCAATTTGGTGCCCCTACAGCAGGGGTCATCAACTACATTTTTCCAAGGGCCAGAATGTTTCTAAGCAGACACTCCGGGGGCCGGACTTACAAATAAAAAAAATAAAATGAATTTATACCTAATACGCCTATTCTTGTTTGAAATTTTCACTTTCTTACTGAATTAATGCTATATTTATTTTGTTTTGTTTTTGTTTACATTAGTGTGAGCAAACTCCTAAAAAAAACCTGGAAACTCCATAATGATAACAAGCTCTTTAACTAAAAAAAGATCTCAGACTAGGAGGCAGTTCACTGAGGAGTGATGGTTAAAGTCTGTGATTAGGGAAACATGGTTGTAGTATGCAGCATCCTGATTGGTGGAAAATACTTGCAGAAAGAAATGGCTGTTGTCAGGTAATGGTGAATGATGAATGGACTGATAAACAGGCTATGTATGCCCCATTTGCAATGAAACGATGCTGTTGCAAAGTAATACAACCAGCATCATCATCAACAATGAAGAACGTGAACATAACGATTGTGTCATTCATGTGCATATTAAGTAGCCACATGCATCTGTTTTGGTCTTATAATACATCCATAGGTTTACCGCTCCAGCGGAGAGGATGGCTCGTTCAGCCAGCAGTTACATTCATAAGAATTTGTCCAAATTTCAAGATTCCCAGCAAACTAAGATAAACAGTTAGACTACAGACAGCTTTTGTTTTAGCTTGTTTGTAAAAATTCGCTATTTGCAGAGTAGAGCTGTGTTTTGCGTAAAACTGCGTGGTGGACAAGAGTGGACTGAGCAGACAGAGCAGATTGAAATATCACTTCCTACATGTTTATGCCTGTCTATACATGTGAGTGCATTGATAAGTATTGACTTTTTACTCACAAAGGTTTTATTGTAGCCTACTTATAGTAACGAGAGACTAGCGTGAGTTGATCTTCCCCAGCGGCCATTGGTAATCCTCTTTGTATCGTTCCCAGTCAGGTACTGCGTGTTTTAACGCACACACATGTCGGCTCAGCTGTGTGTGTGGAGCGCAGGCATCGCTGTACAGAATCCCGGCATGTGAATAGAGATGCAAATGCAGGGGGCTGGGTTTGTGCGCTACCTGTGTAATGTTACCTGCTGTAAATGCTTGAAATGTTAAATAACAGAACGCATTTTTTTCCTCTTCACATTTTCTGAATTCATGATTATTCTGCCGGCCAGACATAAACTTTTTGGCGGGCCGATGTGGCCCGCGGGCCGGCAGTTGACGTTGGCTGCCCTACAGTTTCAGAGTGTAATTCATAATTATAGACAGCTGTACACGTGCATTTGCAAATTACTGATCAATAATTATCAAAAAGCAGCAAGTCTCAGACTTTGCTAACACAACCAGATATCAAGCAAGTGCAACAACGCTAATATTAGGCTATTTATTAGTCGTCGCTACATCTTACTAGTCCAACAGCAAGATGGCCATCTCGCCGTCTGTCTAGCAGCCTTTTATTTTGCGAAGCTCTTGCCATTGACTAAAAGCCAATCTGAGTTGTTTAACAGCACCTTGGCCACTCTCTCCTTTTCTTTTTTAGCCTCCTCCGTTACTCTTTATAGTCTCGTAGCCTCTGCCATGATGTCCGTAGCGAGTGCTAAACCCAGCCGTGCTGCCCAGCTCCCGTGCTGGAACGAAGCATTATGCCAGCACCCACACACACACCCCCACACACACCCCCACACTACAGTCCGTTTCACTTTAAGTGAGAATGTGATATGACCCAAATATAGGAAGTGAACCAAAAACAGTGCATTTACTAGCTGTAATTTCAACCTTTCAATAGTAAGTAATTTCACAATTTACATTTTTTTTACACATTTCATTTCAATCTTTTTCAAAGGCAAGGAGGATATTTCAGGAGCCTCCTGGCTGTCCGTTATAGCCCATAAAGAGACAATAGTACAGTGTGTGTGACCATGCAGTTTTGTGCTTCTGTAAGTGTGTATTTACAATATTTAACAATGTCTTTTAAATAATTAAAATGGGTAAATGTGAAACTGTCTCGTGCAGTTCACTGAATTCTATCTTGAAAAGACAATAAACCCTGACAGTATCCATTCTACTGTTGTAGTGGTTTGTGTTCATGATGGGACTTGTAGAAGTCTTAAACACATTACATTTATTCAGAGAATGTGGTTGTCTGGGGTAATGCACATCAGCCCTGGTCTTGTCCAAATCAAAAGTGGCCTTCTGCAATTTTGATGAAAGCAGGCTTCTTATGAAACCTCATCTCTTTTTCCACAACAACCACTGGCCGTCTCTCTTTGAGATTATCAGATGTGTGTTATCTCGCTGTTCTCCCTTTTATCTTTAATCTTATTACTACATTAGTAGTCTCTAAACATGGTTGATTTGGGTGAATTCAGAATCAGTTGAGAGCTACCGGGAGCCCGGTAAAGCTAGGGCTAAGGTGCAGAAGCAGATGTGAACACCTGGATGTGGGACAGGTTTGGAGAGCTTGCGGGAATGACTTTGAGGCAAAGACATGCTTGAAAACCAATGGGAAACTTATGAGAGGGAGGCATCATATTGATCATTATTATTTTCAGATTGGAGATTATAGTACATAATACACAAATAATAACTTCTCTATCGCTTGTCAAAATACATCTAGCTGTCTATTACAACTACGTGTTTTAGATTATAACCATTAGGGGTGCAAAAAAATCGATTCACATTCAAATCGCGATTCAAGCTCTACCGATTCCAAATTGATTCATAGAATTCCAAATTCCAAAAATGAATAATAAATAAATAAAATGTCTACTGCAATCACATAGGAAAAGTAACTATATTTACATACTGTGAATCGTTTTTTTTTAATCGAGAATCGTTTTTGAATCAAATATATTTTGAATCGAATCTTCAGCCTAAAAATCAATATAGAATCAATTGAATTGCATTTTGATGGCTATATTTTCAACATAAAACGGTTTGTCAAGATGCCCTGCACTTGTTTCTTGACAAAAGTGATTAAAAAGTAAAGCAGTGTTATTGCACATGTTTAAAAGTGGGATGCCACAATAGTAATGACAGCTTGGTTACTTTTGCCTTGAACCAGAATTTGTCTGTTACAATTCAGTGCTACTTGTTATCAGTGAAGAGTATTACCCTGAATCAAGGCTATGGCATCCTGAACTGACAGCACCAGGTCCTTTTGTGAAAACAAATGCTTTAATAAGCGCTGATGTATGCAGATTATGGTCAGGTTGTTTTGTGATATTTGTTCTGACCTTGTGCCTCTACTCTATTTGAATTTAAATTCAAACAACAAGCATTATGCAATACAAGGATGAAATACTCTGCTTCTGTCGGCATCACAGCAAAACAGGAAAAGTTGAAGACCTTTTTTTCCATGCGGTCGTCTATGGAAGTTTTATGAATAATGCATTAAGCATTAGGTTTTGGAGGTGGAGAGAGGATGCCAGTTTGAGCTTTAAACATAGAATATTTGACAGCTGAGTGAACAAGGACTGACTGTAGATCTGTGCTTTAACAAACACATCCTTTACTTGACTGTGCTTGTCGGCCTGGCAGGGAGTCAGCCATCTTAATTTCAACTTGCCACTGTTGATTGAAAAATTGGTGTGTGAGTGAGTGTGTGCGTGCGTGCGTGCGTGTGTGATAGTATATATTGGTGCTTAGTTTGCACTAAAACAACAATTTAAGTGTACTGCCAATTTAGGTGAAGAGTGAATTTGACGACTGGTTTTATTTATGGTGTCTTTGATAAGGGGGAGCTGAGGCAGGAGGAGTTCCGTTGGCAACTCTGGAAAGAAATCATTTAATGTTTTAATAATTTTAGATTGATTTATGTCAAAGTTTTAGAACTACCAGTATCTGTTGACAACCATCTTTCGTCTTCTCACATCATAAAATGCTTTTTCCTGTGCTTATGTGCAATACCTGCAGAGCACCATTGGATGTGTGTGCACCCTCTTGAGCAGACTTTCCGATCATATAGTGGGTCATAATGTACATCTAGACTGCTGTGCAGTTTTGACCATAGGCGCTGGAAGCCGTGCAGCTTCTCAGATTTGGAATTTGTCTCACTTGCCTGATAAATACATGCTGATTTAAACAGATTTCTACAACCGGAAATGGCAGCTTCATTATGGTTGCCCTTCATCCAGTGGAATATTCTCTGAGTAGCTGCTACAGCTGGGTTTCTTTTTGGACCTCTGGCTATCATTTATGGCCTCTATCGGCCTCACACACGTGCAAGTGCAATATTGACTTGCCCTGAGCCCTGATAACATCTCCATTTAATCCACAACCACCTAGTCTGAGAGAGGGGTTCAGTAAATGACGGAGAGAGAAAGTAGACACTGACACATCTCGCTGTTCTCCCTTTTATCTTTAATCTTTTTATACTACATTAGTAGTCTCTAAACATGGTTGGTGTTGGTGAATTCAGAATCAGTTAAGTCCACCGGGAGCCCGGTAAAGCTAGGACTAAGGGCTAAAGCTAGGGCTAAGGTGCAGAAGCAGATGTGAACACCTGGATGTGGGACAGGTTTGGAGAGCTTGCGGGAATGACTTTGAGGCAAAGACATGCTTGAAAACCAATGGGAAACTTAGAGAGGGAGGCATCATATTGATCATAATTATTTTTGGATTGGAAATTATAGTACATAATACACAAATAATAACCTCTCTATTGCTTACCAAAATACATCTAGTTGTCTATTACAACTACAATGTGTTTTAGATTATAACCATTAATTGAATTGCATTTTGATGGCTATATTTTCAACATAAAACGGTTTGTCAAGATGCCCTGCACTTGTTTCTTGACAAAAGTGATTAAAAAGTAAAGCAGTGTTATTGCACAGGTTTAAAAGTGGGATGCCACAATAGTAATGACAGCTTGGTTACTTTTGCCTTGAACCAGAATTTGTCTGTTACAATTCAGTGCTACTTATTATCAGTGAAGAGTATTACCCTGAATCAAGGCTATGGCATCCTGAACTGACAGCACCAGGTCCTTTTGTGATATTTGTTCTGATCTTGTGCCCTTTGTATTTAAATTTAAAAAAACAAGCATTATGCAATACAAAGATGAAATACTCTGCTTCTGTCGGCATCACAGCAAAACAGGAAGACCTTTTTTCCATGCAGTCATCTATGGAAGTTTTATGAATAATGCATTAAAAATTAGGTTTTGGAGGTGGAGAGAGGATGCCAATTTAGGTGAAGAGTGAATTTGACGACTGGTTTTATTTATGGTGTCTTTGATAAGGGGGAGCTGAGGCAGGAGGAGTTCCGTTGGCAACTCTGGAAAGAAATCATTTAATGTTTTAATAATTTTAGATTGATTTATGTCAAAGTTTTAGAACTACCAGTATCTGTTGACAACCATCTTTCGTCTTCTCACATCATAAAATGCTTTTTCCTGTGCTTATGTGCAACACCTGCAGAGCACCATTGGATGTGTGTGCACCCTCTTGAGCAGACTTTCCGATCATAAAGTGAGTCATAATGTACATCTAGACTGCTGTGCAGTTTTGACCATAGGCGCTGGAAGCCGTGCAGCTTCTCAGATTAGGAATTCGTCTCACTTGCCTGATAATTACATGCTGACTTTAACAGTCGTTTTTGAACAGCCAGCCATTCTTAATGAAGCCTAAGCCAATGCCTTAAAGCTTTCAATTGGAGTTCAATCCCTCCTCACTTAACACATTTGCTTCCTCAATTGAAATTCAGATCACTAATACTGTATACTCAGCTTTTTTTTAATGTACCTAACGAGTACAACTTGTACAATAACAAGTGAACATATGTCAGGTAGGCCCTGTCAGTGTCAAGAGAGAACATCATTAGGATTTATAAACATGATGTCTTAATTACAGTAAACACATGTATTTATTTGATTTGTATGTACACAAAAATGTGTAATTCTAATGTTTTAATTTTTACAATATGACTTAATGCCTGTATGCTGGTGAAAATACTTCCATAAAGCAATACAGAACATTCGGGCTCCAACTACCAATGAATCACACAATCACATATTCTGCAGATTATGTTTACGATAATCAAGTGATGAGACAAGTCATTTATGACAGCAAGTATGAGGAACAAAGTAGGCTACATGTAGGTCTTTTAAAATGAAGAATAAAAAAATACATCTGTTCTAACTCTGTGTTAAAGTTGCACATTTGACCAATGTTTGGAAAACCCACTAACGCACATGCAAGGTGTTGTCTGCTCAGTCTCTGCAGTAATTAGCAGTCACCACATTTGAGGGGATGTATGTGACTTGCACCCTTTGGTGTAGAATGACAAAACTGAAGTCCAACAGATCTGTTCGTCATTGTGTTCATGTTCTGTGTGTATACATTTGTGAAGAGGTATAAAAATATCCAAACTCAAAACACCAGTGATGTGGCTAGAGCACTTTTGAGTTTTTAAAAACCTGGATAATGAGTTCTGAAACCAATAAAGTTGCTGTGAAGACTAGTGTAGCAAAACCCACTGATTAAATGAATTGTGCTGGTAAAAAATACATTTTATTCACTATATTATATTTATTCATTATATTGCAGCCAGCCTGTAGTTGTATTCAGTTAGGTCTTATGTTAAGACCGATGTTCATAGATGTTGACGTCAGTAATAGTAATGCATTGCATGTTTCTTGCATCTAATAAAATATATATTGGTTTTATTGCAGATTCTAAAAATACTCTACAAAGTGTTTTGTAGCCAGATAGTACTTAACAGCAAAATGGAGCAACAGTAAAACAGCAGGGGATCAGAGATCTAAGAACAGTTAGAAATAAAAGGAACAATAAAACAACTGTATATGATAAAAAAAACCTTTTAAAGTGGCAAAGTAAAGCTAGTATATACGGTAACTAAATTAGTACACAAGCTAAATTAAAAAGTCAATAAAAAGGTTCATAAATTTAAAAAAAAATAGGCCTGTCAGGGTGCTTACCAGTGCCCTGTAAGTGGAGGTTGCACACTGGCCTAACACATTGTAGTTTTTGCAGTTCTATTATTAATTCAATTCAACTTCAAATAACCACATTTCTGTTGCATGAGCTCCGATCCTAATAACCTGCTGGTCATGGGTCCAAACTGCCAAATAGGAAGTAAAAGCTTCCAATGGGCTTCGTAGTAGAGGGAACTGAGACTGTACCACGTTTTTTTTGTTTTTATTGTTTCAGAGAATAATCATGTTAAAATTCCCTAAACAACCTATATTGTTAGAAGTTAGGACAATTAGAATGAGTAGAAATTGTTTTTATTGTTTTACATGTAAATGTTATTTGAATATCTTAAAGAGATATTTTGCTGATTAAAATCCAGCTCTGTCATAGCATTGTGGGCAGTGTGTTTAGATGAACAGTGTTTGGATTCCCTCTGTGGCGCTAGTGCACGGAAAAGCAGAGCAGCTTGGCAGATCCCGTTGCTCTGCTCCGAGGGGAGCTTGATTAAAATCAGCAAAGTATCCATTTAATTGATTGTGAACTAACTTTGGTCCGTCTGCAGGATGAGTTTCCTGTTTGAAAGCAAGGGGGTAGAAGCTCCTCAGGAGAGTTCATAGTTGGAGTTAAAAGTTGATTCAGTTCAGGTGTAGACCTGCTGGAAGATTGCTGCGAGCTGCCCAAAATCCATGGGACTAGTTTAGGTTATCTTTTTGTTAACTGATGTATTTCCTTATGTTATTTAGAATAGTATTTTTTTTTCCACTTTTGTGTTTCACAACCTCATATAAACCAGCCCAAATTGCTTGTTTGTCTGGTGTAAAATACAAATAAAACCTACACCAAGTGAAGATTACTTCATCCGTGTCCTCCCCCCACCACTCATCCAATCTTTACAAGGCGCTTGAAAAAGACTTAAAAGTAGATTCACCAATTTATAGTTGTTCTACAGCTGAGGGGCTCTGACCACTATTGCGGTTTCTTCATTTGATTTGAATGAAAAATGCTCTGCTGTGCAGTGCATGGATATATTGGCTTAGATCAAAACAAGTTACTGCTTGGTAGGTGATCAAGAAAAATATCCTTAAAAAATCTTCAATCTTAAAATAATTTATGAATTTTCAAAGTGGCCGGATATGGAGGATGATATCCCTTGATTTTGGCAAGCCAGTAGCTATGTTCCATCCACACATTTTTATGCGAATTAAGTGATATTTAATAAAAAATGCCTTACGGAAACCGTAAAATTCGATTGAATTTCATGGATATCGACTCAATGTTTACACGTTCAGTCTCATCGGATTTTCTCTTGATCGATATACGGCTTATGCGATAAACGCTGATGGAAACGTTATTTGCAGAATAAATAATGAATTGTAATTAAGTTTAAGGTCATTTTATGGTTAAACAGACGCACCTGTACGGGTCAGAAGTGGTGAAGACCGCGCACCCGATGCGCACTGCCGGGAGTGCCGACGCAAATGTCCCCCTTATCATGCAACAATGGTTGCATGTTGATGTTCTACTACAGCCTGTAGTAATACGATTGATAGCCAGCCCTTTCTATTGACAAAATCTGCAGCATGAGGTCTAATCGGAACGTGAGTCCCATCTATTGCGCCATACACCTGTGGCACAAGGTGCGCTCTATAGTTACTCAGCGAGATCTCATGCACTATATATATATATATATATATATATATATATATATATATATATATATATATATATATATATATATATATATATATATATATATATATATATATATTTAAATATTTTCAAGCACAAGTGCTCCATCAGTTATGTAGGTAGTTTAAGGTACAGCATGCAGTGAACCAGCAAGAGCAATAGGTGACAACTTTTCACTGTCCCACAACCCACTGCTCCCATTATCTGAAGCCATGAAGGTTAACAACTCCAAAACAACAGCACACGCCATTATTATTCAACAAACACGGTCTACTGTGATACCCCTGTTGGCTGTATTGTTTGTTTAACACTGTTAAAGGATGTCATTGAAAATCAATTAGATTTGGTGTTAAAAGCAGCGAGTGAAAGAGCGAGTGTCTGTTAAATTTTGTACCCCAATATCGTTGTCTAGGTACATTAGTATTCAGCATGATTTTGATGTTTTATTAATTCAAGGACATAACCCATTGATGTCAGAGTTATTGGCCCTCTACATCAAGATTCATTTGAACTACCTACTGGTCATGTTGAGGTCATTGTGCACAGAATACACTTGACAGCTACTTTAGTGTATAGGAAATGTTTTTCTTTGTATTATTTGTTATAAATTACATTTTAAAGTTTTAAGACATCAAATTCTACTTGCCTGCAATAAAAAAATGTCTTATCCACTAGGGGGCAGTGTAAACGAGCTGTGAACTCAACATTAACATAAAATCACCTTTGAAGTTGTTATGGCGAACTTGTTAGCAAAAAAACGTCAATTTGCACCAGGGTTATTATTATAAACTAAAACGAAATTAAGCATTGCAAAAAAGTCTTAAACTGAAACTCAATAAAAACGATATCCTTTAAGAAAAACTAAACTGAAAGGATATTGCCTGGTTAAAATACTAATAAATACAAAATAAAATAAATGTAATTTTTTTTGTTTCTTAACTGTAACATGTCACTAACGGAATAAAAAGGAGACGGCACGACATTCCAGAAGATGGCGTTATGCCGCAATTTCTTCCCAATTAATCCCTGTTCTTTTTCACATGCTCTCTAGTCTTGTAGAATTAAATAACAAGAACCTGATTTAAATATTGTAGTAGATTAAAGGCCATTTAACCAAGCTATTCAGCTCAGGTCTAATGCTAACCATGGGGTCTGGATGAAATTGATGGTGAAGTTTCTTTTGAGTGTGGTAGTAAAAGAGTACTCAAGTAAATTCCCAAATCAAAAGATTAAAACATTCTGGCCATTCCTTCACAGTTCTCCAACCATGTATTTTGTATGTAGCTACATACCAGACATTATACCTATCGGAAAAGCTGAAACGAATATAAAACTAGCAAACACACTCTGTAAACTACATTCAACTAAAACCAAATTGAAAATGTCCGTAATAAAATAAAAAAAAAAACTAATTGAAAACTATTATAAGCTTGATTTGCACATCCAGCAGATATGGAGCAATATTAGCATGGGTTTTTTCTTCACTATAAGCCTTTCACTAAAAGTAGTCATGTGATTTATTGTTAATATAAAAAATATTGATTATAGCCCCTAAGTGTTCTAATTATATGTCTTGATTGGACTCTATATACAACTCTTTTAACTTTGTATGAAATGATAAAAGTAGTCAGACTTCCTCTTTAAAAAAATACATTTACAAGGCAGGGCTATTTTCCTTGAGTTCCCTGCATCAACCCCCACCCACTGTGCAAGCACTGCAGTACTTCCCCTGTTAGGTGGTATAGTCTGTCGCCTCTGTGAACCTCCTGATCAAAGCTTTAGCAGAATAAGGCTCAACCCAGCAGGGCAAGATCCTCTCGCCACAGCTATATCAAGACTGAAAATTTCAGGAAATAACTTTGCAGTCACGGTTATTCTCTAATAAGTAAACAGATTGTTGTATAACATGAAAAAAGATTTATGAACACACATACTCCGAATACTGTATGCTTACACACATATGCTCAGTGTGGTTTCAATAGTGCTATATGCACTGTTACAGGCATGTACAGATGAGTACATTTTATATGTTACAGGACTTCACTTAGCATAAGCGTATAGGCATATATAAGTGAGTTGCTTGAACTCAGTCTCTTGACTTACCTGATTCCATTGTAAATCTTTGATAATAGATCCTTTGCCTGAGAGTGTTCGGGGGTACTGCTGTTGTTCAGATATTATGGAAAGCAATGTCTTTTCATTTGCATCACCTGTTTCAAAATTGGAATTGGAATTTTATGAACCATGAAGCAGAAGATACTGGATATATTTCTTTTCACAGTTCTGACCATGAGAAAAATGTAATCCACGTACCAGCATTCTGAGCAAGTCATAAAAGTGATTGGGCTGTCTTGTCTTTTCAGAAAGCTTTTAACCTCGGTGATTAGCCTCTGTCAGCTCCCTCAAATCTTTCTGTGACACCTCTTTGGGCTTTTTATCACCCATTTGTTGCTTTTCATTCTGGATGCTGGGAGAGAAATCATCATTAGCTCCCTGTCTTATCTACTCTTTATTTTTACCCCATGCGATGAGCCTTGTCGCTTGGATTTGGCTGGTAATGATTGGTGCAGCAGTGTAAGCCTAATGGCTTCTCTTTATCTACAAAGGCTTTGATTCCTCATTGTTGTTGCTTAGCATACAATTAAGGGGTAAAGGCCGTATTGGTGATGGATTTCTGTGAGGTTTTTTTTAGTAGTAAGTACACTGCTTAGCTGGAGCCCTGATTAGAAATACAGTGTAGCAGTACAAATTATTACTTAAGGAACCTGCTTTATTTATGGTGCTTGCTAACTTGTTTTGTTTTTTTAGATCTGGAAAACATACCTTTCTTACTGTATTTACTAGTTACAATAATTGGTAAAGGGATCCTGTAAAACTGAGACCTTTCTGGCAAGCAAGTATAGAAATAAATAAACCTTTTTACAGAGGGCAACTAGAAGAAAATGCTTAAAGCCTTCCTTAGATTCACAACAGTCAGTCTAGGTTTTATCAGAACAGTTTATAACGCGTTTGCAGCTTAGGTGTGCTCACTAGCTGTTTTTAAGGAACCAGTATATTACAGTATTTGAGTAACAAGTGACAATCTGATTTGGAAAGTTCAGACATATTTCACCTAAAATGGACTTGATGGGGCCATCCAAAAGTGGTTGTTGGATTAAAGAACAGTAAAACAGGGGCGCCTGGATAGCCCACCTGGTTGAGCGTGCGCCCCATGTATAGAGGCTCAGTCCTTGCTGCAGCAGCCTTGTGTTCAGTTCCGACCTGCGGCCCTTTGCTGCATGTCGTTCCCACCTCTCTTCCCTTTCACATCTTCAGCTATCCTGTGTAATAAAGGCCTAAAAATGCTCAAAAACAAAATCTTAAAAAAACAAACAAAAAACATTTAGTTTCAGGAAATGCAAACAAGGATGAATGATGATGTCATAATTACAATGATGTACCCATTCACTCCACAATACATTTCTGTTTTTTTGCTGTGCACGCGAAGTGAAGAGAAGTGAGAATCAATTCCCACTTGTGACCAAAATCCTCCGCATGTGGTCTTGGTAAAGTCAGGTCAGGTCTTGATTACTAGCAAAAGTGATGAAAGGAAGATAGCAGCTTGTGTGTTTATTCTATGTACTCATAACTTCTAATAAATGACAAATCCGAAAATTAAAGTGTCCATATTATGCTCATTTTCAGGTCCATAATTGTTTAGAGGTTATATCAGAATAGGTTTACATAGTTTAATTTTCAAAAAACAACATATCTGTGTTGTACTGCATATTGCTGCAGCTCCTCTTTTCACCCTGTGTGTTGAGCTCTCTGTTTTAGCTACAGAGTGAGGCATCACACTTCTATTCCATCTTTGTTGGGAGTCGCACATGCGCAGTAGCTAGGTAAGGACATCTACCCAGTCAGAACAATATAAAATATAACCAACAGACTCCTTTTAGTTAATAAGCAAGTTGAAAGTAAACATACACACATTCAAGGTTTGTTAGGAGATAATTTAATAATACAATAAAAAATGTAAACAGTAGGATGGCAAGAGAAAGAGCTAACCTAAATTAACCTTTGTCTTTTGCTGCACTGAACTTCACAATAGTCTTCCTGTTAGGGCTGCGATTGAGGTCTGATAAGCCACAGCTAAGCTCCTTCATGGAAGGGGGACCTCATTCTCTGGTCAGCTGGGGAAACCCTGTGGCCGTTCTTCATTAGAACAGCCAGTCAATGACAAGAGGGTTTGCAGCTTGGAAAATAAACCCTACTGTGGCTAACTGCCCCACTGTGGCTCAGTCATGGAAAAAGATTTTGTTCTGATATGCTGACTGACTTCCAACACTTTCACAATGTTTTCATATTTTCATATCGGTCTTTTGAAGATAAAAACCTTTTTATATTTTTACTTGTGACAAATTGTTGTCACTTACAACACTGGTGAGTAATTATAATTAAGTACAAACATGCACTCACAGTTCAACCTTAGAATACATAAACAGTACCATTAATGGTTTGCATTGTATTTGTAAAATGTTTCTCTTTAAGGAATTCGGGAGAATTATACTGGATAAAAAATTAAAACAGAAAATATAATTAGTGTCAAAAACATCTAACATATTGATATATCTTAATAGACAGACATATAGATTCATCCTAGCAGGACATGTTTATGTTACCACAGCTTAGAGCCTTAATAAAAATATATATACAACACTTATCAACAACATTATACTGTACAATACTTAAATAACTAAGTAACTTAAATAGAACCTGGTGGACTTTTTTATACTGTACATATATACAGTGAGGAAAATAAGTATTTGAACACCCTGCTATTTTGCAAGTTCTCCCACTTGGAAATCATGGAGGGGTCTGAAATTGTCATCGTAGGTGCATGTCCACTGTGAGAAACATAATCTAAAAAAAAAAAATCCAGAAATCACAATGTATGATTTTTTAACTATTTATTTGTATGATACAGCTGCAAATAAGTATTTGAACACCTGTCTATCAGCTAGAATTCTGACCCTCAAAGACCTGTTAGTCTGCCTTTAAAATGTCCACCTCCACTCCATTTATTATCCTAAATTAGATGTATCTGTTTGAGGTCGTTAGCTGCATAAAGACACATGTCCACCCCATACAATCAGTAAGAATCCAACTACTAACATGGCCAAGACCAAAGAGCTGTCCAAAGACACTAGAGTCAAAATTGTACACCTCCACAAGGCTGGAAAGGGCTACGGGGAAATTGCCAAGCAGCTTGGTGAAAAAAGGTCCACTGTTGGAGCAATCATTAGAAAATGGAAGAAGCTAAACATGACTGTCAATCTCCCTCGGACTGGGGCTCCATGCAAGATCTCACCTCGTGGGGTCTCAATGATCCTAAGAAAGGTGAGAAATCAACCCAGGACTACACGGGAGGAGCTGGTCAATGACCTGAAAAGAGCTGGGACCACCGTTTCCAAGGTTACTGTTGGTAATACACTAAGACGTCATGGTTTGAAATCATGCATGGCACGGAAGGTTCCCCTGCTTAAACCAGCACATGTCAAGGCCCGTCTTTAGTTTGCCAATGACCATTTGGATGATCCAGAGGAGTCATGGGAGAAAGTCATGTGGTCAGATGAGACCAAAATAGAACTTTTTGGTCATAATTCCACTAACCGTGTTTGGAGGAAGAAGAATGATGAGTACCATCCCAAGAACACCATCCCTACTGTGAAGCATGGGGGTGGTAGCATCATGCTTTGGGGGTGTTTTTCTGCACATGGGACAGGGCGACTGCACTGTATTAAGGAGAGGATGAACGGGGCCATGTATTGCGAGATTTTGGGGAACAACCTCCTTCCCTCAGTTAGAGCATTGAAGATGGGTCGAGGCTGGGTCTTCCAACGTGACAATGACCCGAAGCACACAGCCAGGATAACCAAGGAGTGGCTCTGTAAGAAGCATATCAAGGTTCTGGCGTGGCCTAGCCAGTCTCCAGACCTAAACCCAATAGAGAATCTTTGGAGGGAGCTCAAACTCCGTGTTTCTCAGCGACAGCCCAGACACCTGACTGATCTAGAGAAGATCTGTGTGGAGGAGTGGGCCAAACTCCCTCCTGCAGTGTGTGCAAACCTGGTGAAAAACTACAGGAAACGTTTGACCTCTGTAATTGCAAACAAAGGCTACTGTACCAAATATTAACATTGATTTTCTCAGGTGTTCAAATACTTATTTGCAGCTGTATCATACAAATAAATAGTTAAAAAATCATACATTGTGATTTCTGGAATTTTTTTTTTAGATTATTTCTCTCACAGTGGACATGCACCTACGATGACAATTTCAGACCCCTCCATGATTTCCAAGTGGGAGAACCTGCAAAATAGCAGGGTGTTCAAATACTTATTTTCCTCACTGTATATACAGGTGAGGTAGACATAGTGCATGTAATGCCAAATTAAATGCAAAGTAAGTTTGTAGTGCAGTTATGATCACAAAATTTAACAAGATGAAAGGTGTATGAGTTTAGAGTGTCTGTATCAGACTTTATTTCGTTATCAAGGAAGTGTGAGGCTTCGCCTCCTGATCCCCCTGTCCTGACACAGAGGGGACTGGTTGTACAGGGTGGCACAGCTGGCAGGAAAGACCTCCTGTAGCGGTCCTTGTCAAAGTAGAGCTAGATCAGGCTCTTACTGAAAGTGCTGTTTGACCAGGAGGTCATCAAGTGGTTGTGAGGTGTTTTCCATGATGCACAACCGTTTTTGCAGCATCCTCTCCTCCACCACCACCCCTAACAGCTCCAAGTGGTTCCCAGAACAGAGCAGTGTGGACATGAACTATGAAAATGGTTTTAAGAGCTCAACACTTACCAATCTCATTTTGAGAGAGATGTCCTGAGCTGATTCTAAGACTCGGTATTGGGGCCGATCCGGGCATATTTTAAAGGATCAATATCAGCTGGAATAACGTAGATAAAAATCCCCTCCTTTGTTTACTGAACTCTAGTGTGTGTTGTCCACCTCAGCCTGCTGGTGTTGCAGCGCTGCTCTCCTTTATCACAGCCGGCTCTACAGCATTTCGCTGCATCTAGCTTTCCCCGGTTAAAATGACGAGCATAGCCAACAGCAGGTCAGAGATCAATTGCCACTTATTGAGGTGAATTCCCTTAGTAACTTGATGGCAGACCAACATTAAACATGGCTGTTGTCAGGTTTTGTGTCTGTACTGTGTAATGGGTCGGATACATATTAAACCAACATTTAGGTAAATATAAGTAAAGGATCGAACTCTGAATTGGTAGATACCCAATGTTAAATGACCCAGATCAGGATCAGGGCCAAAATCTTTGATCAGCACATCCCAAATATTTGGTATTACTTATCATTAGGAGAAGTTCTATACATAAGAAAACTCCCAATATACTCCAAGAAAACTTAAATTTGCTTAACAAAACAAAAATTGCATTGCCATGAGTGTTCATACGGTAGGCCTTAGTTAGGTTTCAATGAAAGCAGTGTGCGGATTTCTGAAAGTTTAGGTATTGGTACTTGGTTGTGTGCTGCACTGCCACAATAATAATTTTGTGACATTCTATTAATGGCCCAACAGATGGATACTCAATGTTGTCTTAAGTGAGAGGATTTAGTACATCCATGCAGTGGAATGGTTAAGTCTTGTAACTGTGTCTTGTCTAAGTCTGGTTTCTTTAATCAACTTGATGATCTGCCCTCTGCTTCTTCTGGGCTAATTAAAAAGGAGCAGTGAAAGCCCGTATGGACTTGGCTTTCATTATTTGGTTTGACAGCTCTGGATTAAAACACATTTCAAAAGTTCGACCCCCTCCCTCTTAGTAGGGGCATTGCAATTTTGCAGCTCGCCCTGACTGTTTTATCTCTAATAATGTTCAGAGTACACAGAAATGTCATTGTTCAAAATACTCACTGACTGCATCAGTGTAATTATCCCCTTTCACCACAGATTAAAATGTTTTCCTGCATGTTATTAAGTACATAAGAAATGATCAGTTCTGCAGGTGAACTACAGTGCTAGAGGATGCTTACGGTCATCAGGTTTTTGCTGCACTGTGTGGGTGGTTGGATGGGATGTGGTCTGTGTTACACAATGTGATTGTGATGATGGTGAAGATGACAATGACTGAGATTATTCATCACACACTCGCACATGCCTTTTCTCTGACTTTGTTGTGTGTGGTGTGTGTCCTTTTTATTTCTAACCCCCTCCTTGCCTGACTGTCTTCCTTTTGCACTAAGCTATGCTATGTTAAGCTATATTGTACTGTTGGAGCATCCTGTGTGCTTGTGTCAAGGAGGCTTGCGCGCATTGCTTAAATCCTCTGAGTCATGCAAATAATTGTGTTCCTGACTGATGTCCCATGCATTTTTCATACAAGAGCTTGACTGTGTGAGCAGTGAGTACAAAGTTTTTTCCCTTCCCATCAGCTCCCACCTCCTCACCACCACACTGTATGTTTCACCTCCCCACAACCTCTACCTTCACCTCATGCTCATCCCGCCACACGAACATTTCTAGCCTCTATCATTGAAATCAATGGAATTGATCCTCCTGGGGTTAATGGATTTTGCTGCCAAGGTGAGGAGCATGCACTTTAATCATGCAGATCTTAAATATTTTATCAGGCAGAGCCAAAGGTTCAGAGCTGGAGCTGGCAATGTAGAGGAAGGAGTGATGGGGGGGAGAGGTTCACTGTGCATCTTAGCACTCTTGTATAACAATGGGCCAAATGTTACTCACTTTAGAAAACAGTACCAAAATGGTATCAGGGAGAGGATGGCAGTATATATGTGTTTGTGTTTGTAGACAGAGTAATGCAATTCAGTTTAGTTACTAGGTAAGAAGTGCACTGAGATTATGTGGGAAATTGGACTTCATTTCCTAATTTTAGGATAGTTCAATTTGAACAATTTTGAATGACCACAAACCGCAACATTTCTCATAAATTTTATTCTTATCAAATGTTTCCTTGTTCTGTGACGGTGGCTTCCACTTGTACTATTTTAATCATAGAGTGGAGTGTGCATTTTCTCAGACATCTCAAGAGGCTGGAAGGCCCTTATTTCTTTCTTTTTTTCTGTTTCTGCATTTTGCCCCTCATTTTGCTCTATTTTGAACGTCCATTTTCCTATTCCCTATTTTATATTTACAGCCCCATCTTTGCTGTAATAAAAAATTCAGCCTGTTTAATTTGAATCAAACACTGCAGTTTTCCACCTTCTGAATAAATTGGTACAATGTAGACAAACCAGGACTCGCTCCAGAGGGCAATGCCTAAAACTTGCAACAAAATAAAAGTATTTCTGCATGCTAGCTTACGCTAACAAAAATATATATTCATACAAACGAACTGGACCATGGTTCAGTTTGATTGGGACCGAGAACACCTCTTTTCGTCGGACCAAGGGTCGGCTCTTTGGTCTGGACCGTGGTCCAGGGGAGGTTTCACACCTGTAATTTAAAATAAACAAAAAAAAACTACCAAGATGCCAAATTCAAGGCTTCAAAACAGTAGTCCACAAACCAATGGCCGACATCACTGCTGCTACGTCCATTATTTTTAGGGATGGATGCAACCAGTTAATTGTGTTGGAACTTGTCATTCTCTTATATTACAGTTGCGTTTAAAAAAAAAAAAAAGTTTTCTTACAGAGCATTTATTTTCGGTGTCAATGTTTTAAAGCTTTGTTAGGGGTTCATTTTAGTCACATTTAAGTGCCCTGAGTGCCTCATTTACTAAGATCCAGCATTAGAAGCTCTGTGTTACCCTTAAGATTAACCCACATAGATGCAGTTTAAAATGTGTGAAGATGTATGCTGTGTTGAACATGTAAGCTGAGCCGATACAGAGGACACACATCATGCCGGTAATCACCAAGGTTTGACTAGCACACCTTGTTGGTGTTGGGGGTGCTATACAGTAAAGAGGTGGTGATTAACTACTATGTGTCTGCATTAGCCTATGGTAAATGGCATGAAGCGTTTAATCGCCATTAAAACAATTCATAGTAATATGCAAATCATAGGGAGTCAACCAAACTCATTTCATGCTCAGCCTTTGGAATCTTATGTAATGAAAATTCCATTTTACATTTTATCCTCTGCAGCCTCGTAAAGAGCTGCCTTTGGTGGAACATGTTTTTTTCAGTTAGAAAGCTGAGTCACATGGAAGAAAACTTTACTTTGAATCTGGCCCGCCTTTTGAGTGCCCATGTAAGGCAATATGACACCTTCTTAAAAGCAGTTATTTATTAGGGGTGGGAATCACCAGATTATATATATATATATATATATCGGAAGTTGTAATCGGTGCATCGCTATTTTTAATTGCCTTGTGTATTTTGTAGAAGCAGTCTTTTATTTTGCATCTTGTTGCCATTCCATGTCTTTTTTTTATCTCCTTAGAAGTTTAATTACTCAATGATTTTTTTTTGTTTTACAAACCATTCTATAAATATAATTCTATAAATTACTTTTAATCTGAATTCTGTAAGTAATAGTCACCCGTAAATTATTTTCTCAATTACAGTTTATAGGCTTACTGTAGCAAATATTTTGAAATTGTTTAATTTAATGAGTATATCTATTTATGCATAACTGTGTTCAGTTTGATTTCTTTTTCTGATATAGTTAATTGTAGACACATCCCAAAAGGCTGTCATAGTCACTGATTGGCATAATGATTAGCTGCAGCCTTGGTAAATCATATGCCAATTACACGCCGATTAAGAGCGCAAATTGTATGAGAAGCGCAGCGCAAATGCATATGTGGCCAGCGATTGCAAAGGGCCTTTAGGGTTAATTATGGCATCTCATAGTGTTTGAGTAAAATCTTGTGCTCTTCTTTCTTTTTCATACACAGCTTGTCTAGCAAAATGGGCTAGTTCAGTGTATAAATAAATGTCAAAACCAAGAATTAGGGACCAAACTAATAAGTGATATTGAAAAATGGTCTCATTTTGGATCTCAGCGATACTTCTGGGTTAGTTTGTCTGCATGCTGGTGCTCTTTTACCCATGCTATCAAGATGATTCAAAGCACTGCCCAGCATCAGCAACCCATCTGCCATCAGTACCATTACCATTCACAATGCAGTCCATTTGTACAACAACACAATTAATTAACAGTTTTATCCTCATGTAGTCTAGCAGGGACAAACCTGCATGTTGCCAGTCTGTAATTACCCTTTAGTGGCCTAACTAATCTGGATTGCATTGTGTAATGCTTCTGTGAGCTGGCTGCAGTGAGAGACATGCCCTACCCTAAGACTTGGCCAGACAAACAACAGGAGCACATGGAGCTGTGTATGCCTGCTGTCAGAGAATGACAGCAGGCATACACAGCTGACAGAGCGCAAGATCAGGGGGCTACTCTTCTCAGCTGTCTCTGTGCCCTACCCTCAGCACCAGGCTGGCACAAGCTAAGAGTTGGCAGATCCAAATGTAAATGGGTGCCATGCAATTAAACACACCCTTTTTTTCTTTTTTTTTTATCTTAAGGGAATGTACTGAAAATTTGTTTATGTTTGGAAGACATCCTGCTGGTCTGGTTTGAGGCTCTCATATTGCAGTACCTCAGATGAATCAACCATGTTTCTACAGTACCTACAATATTCTTACTCCTGCCCTTATCCTCGCTTCCCTCCCTGTCCTGCAGGTGCAGCCTATTCTCATGAACTATTCATTCAAAAAGCTACGAAAAGATAAGCACTGTAATTTGTTAGCATGTCACGTTTTTTTTTCTTTTCTGTATTCACTACATTGACGGCCGCTGTATAAGAACACGGCTGGCCGCGGGAGGAGATTGGGGTGGATGGTGGGCGTTAACATGCAGGACTTTCAAGCCAGAGAGAGGAGTTTGCTTCCCTGGGAAGTCTTTCACAGGAGTGTTTTAATCCAAGCCACGATCTTTTTCCTTAACTAGTCGTTTTGGTGCCTAATCTTAACTTTGGTCGCATTAAAGAGCTCATATTTTGTGGACTAAATTTAATCGTAATGTCCGCCGAAACGACTGGCAGCTCGCGGTGCTTTGTACCCGGCTCAAAGTCACTTATTTTCGGGTAACTGAACCACCAACTACTGCTGATGCAACGGAGGTCTGTAGCCGGCGTCACAAAGCTCTGTAGCGGCTTAAACAACTAGCAACTGCCGCTCTGCGTCATGGAGCTCGTAGCCAGCTGGCGTCATGTGACCACCCGGCGTCACATGACCAGCCGGCGTTCTCCTAATTTCGTTTTGGTGTGCATACATTTTTGTACGATATCATACGGACTTCTTCATGAGAATGCGCTGCAGCTGGCGGGTGGCCTGACCTTTCCAAATAAAACTCATCCCTCTGCTGAGCCCTTATCACAAAGCACTTACATGTAGCAACATTGCTTGTTCCTCTGACACACAATGACAAGACTAGTTTTTTTGTAATCTGTTACCAATGTAGGAATTTATCTGCATTAAAAATGTATTGTCTAGATTGAAATATCTCAACTATTGGATAAGTTGCCGGGACGTTTGGTACAGACAATTATTGTCCTCAGAAGAATTATATCTCTAACACGTCACTTCATGACGGAATACCTGTAAAAGTGAATTGCCATTACTTTCAAATGAATGCTAACATAGCAGGCTAACATGCTAGCATAATATGTACATTACATACTAAATGTTAGGGACTGTTCGTTATTTATTTCAGGGACCACCGGAGGAGTTTGGGATCTTTAGTCAAAATAGACCTGACCCTCCCTTCACCAGCAATACATTTTGGATGACCCTCCAAAATGATATGGAAAAAAGGGATGACCCTCCCCAACAATATATTAATGCCTTCTGTACTGGTTTGCGCTTGGCAAAGATATACAGATAAGGCAAAGACATTGTTTTTTTTTTTACAGCCATGACATACGTGACTGCATTCTCATCTTACGCATCCCACTCCTCTGTTATGGTGTGGTGGTCATTTCAGTAGATTTACTCACTAACATTGTTGTGGAAACACAATAAGATTGGAAACTAAATCCACACTTACTGCATTACTTCAAATACTAAGTTACTCCTCTAGTAAACTAGTATTCACATGCAATAAAACATTGAGACCATTCAGCAAAGCACACTGGCTAATAACAAATTCAACACTGGTTGCTATGGACTCATCACTATAGGCTTCCTCAGTCATTGTATATTTTAGCATATAGGTAAAGCTGCCAAAGCTGAACATTATCCAAAACTCCATTTCTCAGACGAGCGTCAATGTCGTGTGTGTGTGTGTGTGTGTGTGTGTGTGTGTGTGTGTGTGTGTGTGTGTGTGTGTGTGTGTGTGTGTGTGTGTGTGTGTGTGTGTGTGTGTGTGTGTGTGTGTGTGTGTGTGTGTATCTATCTATCTCACCGGGACTGAAAGGATATTTGAGTCGGGTATGGCTGCAGCCTGGAGACCTCCTGTCTCATGCCCTCCAGGCTTGGTGCAGTCCGCAAGCTTTGACTTTTCAAAATAAAAGCTTGCGTCTGGTCTGTTATGTTTTCGTACGGTGTTTTGGATGTTTTTGAACTAAACAGTACGGCAATCATGCTAATGAATGTCTTAGTTACAACACGATGGAGCTAGCAAAGCAGTTTAGTGTTTATATGTGCGAGCGTTTGGGAAATCCCACGGTCTCTAAAGCTACAGTTCATATTGTCTGGCTGACTAAATAGGGAGGGACCCATCTGCTAGCGATATGGGCTGAGACTGAGAGAGCTCCATGGAGCTACATGGATAAATATGCACCAAACAAGCCACTTTGAAATGTTGCTGTTCTCATGAATACAAAAGTTGGGTGACCCTGGGCACCTGGGTAGCTCACCTGGTAGAGCAGGCGCCCATATATAGAGGTTTACTCCTCGACGCAGCGGCCGCCAGTTCAACTCCGACCTGTGGCCCTTTGCTACATGTCATTCCCCCTATCTCTCTCCCCTTTCATGTCTTCAGCTGTCCTCTATAAATAAAGGCTTAAAAATTCCCCAAAAAATTATCTTAAAAAAAAAAAGAAAAGTTGGGTGACCCTACCCCCTAGACTAAAAGAAATTGGATGACCCTCCCCTCAACAAAGAATAAAAAGATATGACCCTCCCCTATTTTCCTCCGGTGGTCCATTCCATAAATACCGAACGGTCCCTTACAGTAACATGCTAACTATAATAAGCCATGTTGAACTGCTACTGTTAGCAGGGTAACATTAGCTGGACTCTGTTTTATAGTGATTTTTACATTCATTTAAGTCCATATTTTATTTCATGTATGGGATGTATTTATTGTATGTATTTTAATAGTTATAAATTCTTAAATTAATATTCTGTTTTAATTTTAAAAGCCTAACCAGGGACAGGGGTTGCAAATTAGTCATGGCTATAAACTTTATGCATGGCATCTACTTTGTATTCTTTATAAAGCAATGTTCTATGCATTTGTCTCTGTCAAATAAACATTAAATAAAATAAATAAAAATAAATAATAAAGCTAACTAGAAGGGCACTCGGAGAGTGAAGATCTTCACCAAAACATGCCCCATCTTATAATGTTTATGTAGTGTGAATCGGAA
Organism: Zingel zingel; assembly: GCA_023566125.1. Lineage (NCBI taxonomy): Eukaryota > Metazoa > Chordata > Actinopteri > Perciformes > Percidae > Zingel > Zingel zingel. The sequence continues at coordinate 18,275,736 of CM042317.1, forward strand.
ACTAATTTTTCTGATTAGTCTGACACTACATGAATGCAGCACAAATGCCCTATCTCGCAACATGACATCATGACTTTGCGTAAACATAACACGCCCACTTTCTTAAGTCAAGTGGCGTGTTATCACAAGTGAAAAATAATTTGTGTATCTGTCCTGTGATTTGGATCAGTTTCAAAATGTAATGGGTTCTTCCTCGGCCCATGATCCACTAAGTTTCATGAAAATCGGGCCTATAGTTTTTCCTAATCCTGCTGACAGACAAACCAAGCCGACGAAGGTAAATATTGTTGTGAAACACGGGTGTTTCTACAACTTGAGGAGGTTCGGGTCTTAACTCAGACCCATTTAACTAAACTGAATGCAATGCAATACAGGGACTGGCTTGCCCAGCTTGTTCATAGCCAGTGCATGTTTATTTTAGCTGCCCAGTTTGTAGATGTTAGTTAAATAGCACCAACATTTGCCCTAATCATAACTGGCCTGGCAACCCAAAAGCCAAGATTTTGTTTCCAGATGTGTGTGGTGACTTATGTTTTAATGCATTAATAAACCACTGGACTGTAATATTTCGTGTTTGAGCAAGATTTTTGTTCATGTTTAATAGGCTATTACAAGAATAAACTATATTTCAGAAAATAATCCACCTACACCATAGTCTGCTGTGTATTACGTGATTGCTCTGCTGATATGGTCCATTATAAACCTGCACAGACCACAGCGATATTTTTACAGCGAGAGTGGACACTAAGCAACTCACAGGTCTGCTTCAGAGCTCCGTGTGTTTCAGTCTGAACCATAGACTGGAAACGTCACAGGAACTTCAAACTTTGTGTTAATGGCATCAATGTATTAGGCTGATTTGGCTATGATTCCTCCAAAAATTACACCTTTCACAGCTTTCCTCATGTAGAGATGGTTGCTAGGTGATGGCAACAAAAACATGTTGGTCAGACCCCGCATGTAGCTGCCCGTTCTATTATATATACTGGACAAAGTTACATTACTACCATTAATTCTACAAAAAAAATGTAAGAACTGTGAGTGCCTTGGAAAATACTTGTTTTCTTTATTTGCATGTGCCATTCCGGGGCTTTTTTATTCTATTATACTTATTTTTGTAAAAAAAAAAAAATAGAGGGTGAGGGATCCTCGGCTATTCATAAAACATTCGGGGCTGTAGCCGGGAATGCCCTGGCCTAACGACGCCTCTGATGAAACACCAGTATATTAACATCTAAAAGTTCATTGCAACATGCTAACATTGTCAGCAACTATTGGATGCTCAAATCCAAATGTCAATTGTTACTACTTTTACATGATTTGATTTGTGGGGACTAAGTGGTATGTAGGTTAAAGTGCTACTGGTAACATTCATCTGAAACACAGCTCACTTTAGATACAACTGAGGCTGACAAAATACAGCGACTGGTCAAAGTTGAGCCAAGTCTTATACAAGTTGAGCTTGACATGCTAAGATGTCCTAAACTTGCCACTGTACACAGGATCATTCCTTTTGAATAACATGGTCGGTCAGACATCACATTTTTCCCCACTATTGGTAAGAATGTTAAAATAGCAAAGTTGTGATTTTTCATCCAATCAATAATTTTGTTTCATTGAGAGCATAATCACTTCGTGGGAGTGCTAGCAAGGCGATAGACTTGTTTTCTGATTAAAAGCATTGGTACACTATTAGTTTGATAGCTTGGTCTTTGGTAGTAGTTTGATTTACAGTATAAAAATCTCATAACATATAGTATTCTCCTCAGTCATGGTTTGCATACTCTGGTATGCCCATTTTCTTCTTAGGACTGTGTATGGTTGAATCCCATGTTTTTAAAATGTCCAGCTACAAGACTTGAGGCTGAAAAACTAAACTTGAGTGCGAGTGTATAGATAGCTCTGCTGGTATTTCTCAACCTGTCCTCTCACAGCAAGTCATTGGCTCAGTTGCATCATCAACAAGCTATGCATTTTAAGTGATTACTAAAACACAGAACACTTTTGATTTCTGTGTCTGAAGCTGGCAGAGTAATGGGCAATGTTGCCATTAACCCCAACAGCTTGTCTACTGTCCTCGATGTTATCGTCTACTTAGATAGACCTATGAAGTGGAAAATAAACAGGAGTCATGAAAAAGCATTATTATGCATCTCACATGTGGTTCATGTTCAATTTAAGCCTGGCTTGGCTTGTAATTGTCCCATCTGTTAAAGTTCATATTGAATATTTTCTTAAAGTTGATATCTCAGCCAATCATTAATAGTGTTGTCTAAAGAGGGATTATCCACACCAAGTGATTTAGGGCTTCATTACTTGGCTGGTTATATTAGAAAATCAGGCAACACATCTCACAATTGTTCGTTGGCTTTCTGTGTTCATGGATTGTAGTTTTTTGTCTTACAAGTCAAAAAGAGAATGAAATGAAGGCAATTCAAGCATACAGAAAACCTGGCTATACAGAGAGTTGTGTAACAGTTGGTGGTTAGATCTGTATTGACCTTTCCTGATGAACCTAATGTTACTTATAGTGGAACAATCATGATGCTAAAGAATCATCCAGAGAATCAGCCTTAGGTAATGAAAATACTCCTGCAGCTTCACTAAGATTGATGTGTGTGTGTGTGTGTGTGTGTGTGTGTGTGTGTGTGTGTGTGTGTGTGTGTGTGTGTGTGTGTGTGTGTGTGTGTGTGTGTGTGTGTGTGTGTTTCTATGTGTCTCTGGCAGCCAAGTCATTCAGAAACATAGTAGAAACGGCTAATCCATATCTATCCTGTACTTTCAACATTGCTGGTCCTCCCGGGGAGATTGAGTGCCCAAAGCCATTTTGTTTCCACTATGTCAGAGCCACTGCTAGCTAGCTGGAGTCCTTCTCTTTCTTCTTTGTCAGAGAGACTATTGTAAGGAAAGAAAAATATCACTACAACCTTTTCTGTAGTGCTCCTATAAAGGCTAATTTAGGAGCGTATATTTGTAATCAAACCACAACTACAGGTTAGCAATTAGCCTAGCCTAGCCTAGGCTAAGTGAGTGAGCACGTTTTACAGTGATAGTCTTGACTCCAAAGTGTTAGAGTTTGGTATGCACAGCACAGACCTTAATAGTGAACATTAAATTGTTTTTTGTAAATACATTTTCTCACTTTATTTTCTCCCATACACAAACTTCTACAAGCGGAATATTTGCAGTACCATAAGTGCATTTCCATCCACTTGTTTTTCATGAATTTAAAAAACCTGAGTGGAAACAAACAAAGTGCAGTGGATACAGACCTAGCGGCTAAATCCTTATATACATACTGAATATGAATCTTGTGGCTTAAGTGTTCACTGAGGCTTTTGCTCCACTGCAGAGATAAAAAATAGCAGCAGATGAAAACATCAGATACGAGTTAACAATACTCACATGCCCGCATTTACAGTACATATACATATATTGCTATTGGTTGCTGTATTGTTCCCCGTTTATATTGGCCATGAAGTGATCTTTTCATAATGCAACTTTAAGTAATGGGCAACAAGATCAGCCATCCTTGTTCTGTGCAAAAATGCATTAAGTTCTGCTTAAAATAATACTCAGCTAGGCGAACAGTATGTTACTCAAATTAAGTGGGTTACAATCTTCCAGGTAAAGTTATTTCAGTACAAACGTCCCTCTTTGTGTATTCTTTGCAGCAGCTTAGCAAGGAAATACTGTCTGAGGAAACACAAAGAGGGAATTTTTTACTCAAAAGACTAACTTTGTTCAGATACCCACTTGATTTGGCTAACTCAGACTGCTCAAACCAAAATGTTCTATTAAAGAAAAGATAGAAAATAAATATTTGTGTGTGCTGTAAAGTGGTTAGAAAAAATGAAATCGGAATCGGCCAAAATCTGTATCAACTGGCCTAACTCAAAGAAAATCAGAAATCGGAGTCGGCCTAGAAAGTTGTAACGTTGCACAATGGCTTCACAGCCAGGATGGACAGGAGAAATGATACCACCATCGATAGCTCTTTGTACTGTACATGTGAGTATTGCTTTAGGACGCACAAAAAAAAAAATCTATACTAATATGTCCACATACGAATGCAGACTTTGAGTACCTAACTGTGCAAGAGAGAGCAATTTATTTGCAGACTCCTTCCTCAGGCAAATGGGTGAATCCTTCTTCCAGGACACTGGAAGTCAACAACTGGGATGTCAGTAGTGGCACAGTGAAAGAGGATGTTGTAACCTGACATGACAACACATGATGAGAAATCAATAGCCTCATCTCTCCACATTTTCTGAAAGAAATAGGAGTGAAAAGGGAAGTGAGTGGGGGTCTATTTTTAATGTGAAGGGGATACATGTGGACCTTGACAGACATTGATTGGTCCCATTAAACCAGATGACACAGCTGAATACAGATAACATATGAACAGAAACACTGCATAGATAGATAGATAGATACACTAACCACTTGTTTTGTTAACCGTGTGTGTGTGTGTGTGTGTGTGTGTGTGTGTGTGTGTGTGTGTGTGAGTGAGAAAGATCTGCAAGAGCAGGATTGTTTGATTATTTGATTGTTTCATTATTTGAGAAGCATTTACCAGTAGAAAAAACTCAAAGTTATAAAGTTGTATTCATTGGTTTTTATCCACATTAAAACAAACATCTTTACTAAATATTGTAATATATTTGATCTGTCAGTCTACCTAGACTTTTTGCACACCAAATTGTCTTTTGTTTTTGCTTGTGCTGGCACCCTAGGTGTGTGGTGGCTTCTCTCTCTTTGCCGTTTTCAGAAATGAATGGCACAAACAAGCTAAAATCAAAGAAAGGGCACCCAGCAGGGGTAGCGGTCTAGAAGGTCAGTACTTTAATGTTGTCATTCTAGTTCTTGTAGTTGCCATATTCAGCATGTTGTTTTTATGTAACCACAAATAAAGCATTAATGCAAAATTGATGTTAAAAATTCAACAAAACAAACTACAAATCCATGTAGTACACATGTAGGCTAAATATCAATATCTGTATAATCAATATATGTATAATTTCATGTGCAGGTATTTTAGAAAGTTCCCCTAGCAAATTTTCTGCCATGCTCATTTTTGGCCAGTGTGTATTTACACCATGGGATGTCTTATGCTGCAGCTTTTACTGCACTAACCCTGCACCCCCAACTCAGCCGTGAATCAAGCTATTGGCTCTCTTCAGTTAATACTATGAAGGAGTGTATCACAAATTCTAATGAGTCTCAAGTGCTATTGGAATGGGTAAATGTGAGGATATATTCTGCAGGCTTTGGGGCCGAATAGCTAAAAAGGGCATGTTTATTTTCTTCTCAGTGTACTTGTAGTATTCTCCATCTGTAGTGCATTGTCTATTGATTTTCTTCAGCCCCCTCTATCAGTCAGGCTTTAATAAGACAACACATGTCGCCTTTAAAAGAAATGCATTACAATGTTAATGGATCACTCCACAGATCCGATTGCCTCTATGCTGGTTGTGTGTGTTTGTGCGAATGTGCATGTATGTGTTTGCCACCACATTTTCATTAAAACAGAAGAAGACAACATTCATCTTGATGGTTTTATGGTAAAGGGGTGGAAAACAAGGAGAATATGGCACTAGAAGGATGAAGGGGAGGAGGGAGTAGTAGAAAGTGAAGAAGAAACCTCCTTGTGCAAAGTGGATTCATCTTCTGTCTTATTGCTCCTGCAGGGACCAATTTATCTTCATTTAGGTTTTTGGCACCAACCCCAGTCCAGCCTCAAGAACGCAGGAGCTCAGTGTGGCTCTTTGGAACATGTGGCTTGCATCTAGGGCTTGACCAGTACTGCCTTTCAAAGGCTGATTATATTGTTTGAGATTTCTGACAGTCGAAAAAAAATAAAACCTTTAAAAACCCTTTTTATTAAAGGGTTTGTATTAGATTGTCACTAATTATTTAATATAGAACAACTTCACACACAGTTCCAATACTTTTTTTTTGTTTAAATTGTATTAATGCAATCAGTATCTTTTTATAATACATAAAATTGCAATTTGATTGCCTGATGTAAGTGAAGACCCCTTTGGTTCACTTTAAACCATGTCTTTAATTTTTTTCTTCCTAACAGTTGCCTATCATGCTGGTTTCGGTTCTGTTTCAGTTTTTAGTATCTACTCGGAGACCAGCGGCTGCCTAAAAAAGGTAGAAAATGAATCTAAAGAATTTATGAATTATTTATGAATTATCAATAGAGATAGTATGGACATTTAATGATGTAGAAAACATTTTGTATAGTTTCAACATCCCTCCCGTTTGTATTCCCGCATAAATCATGCTAATAATTTAATGGGTCACATCCATTTAAACGTTTCTTTGTAGCTCATACACAGAAAACTCATCAAAAGACAATCATTACAGATATGCAATTAGCATAAAAAGTAGTACTTGCTTTTAGCCCCTTTTTAACAGATTAAAAGCCACTAGTTATGAATGATCTTTGTTTATATGTTTGTCAGATATTTCAGTGTTTACAGTTCAGGGTGATGCTTCATGTTCCAGAATACATTTTATAGGTGTACCTCCTTTAGGAGTTTGTGGCTGCTGCCCTCTGTGTCTTTATTGGGCTTAAGTTTAAACCACAACACCGTCTCCATTCAGCAGGGTATAAATTAACATTGATTTTAGTTACGGTCTTACTGTAGCATCATGGCCTTGGTGGCCAAATAACAAACAATAACCTTCACAGTATGAGTGGGTGGAGAGGCGGCGAGGGCAACAAATAAAGACACAGTGGAATAGAGAGGAAGAGAGCTGTATTATTTTGCTCTTCATTACCTATGAATCTTTTCTTGCCTCATTTTCCAAAAACTAGCAGATGTCCAGCCCAAATGTGCACTGTGATGCAGATAGATGTTGTCTAAATAACACAGGAAAATTCTATTATCTCTGTCACTTTCTCTGTTTAACCTGTTGATTTACTCTGTAGTGAAGTTGCCATTTTGAGTAATACTCAGCAATTACATTCAGCTGCTCCAAAAACTGTCACTGTACTGTGAATTTGATCTTGCCTTCTCCCCCCTTTTACCCTTCTCTCCCTGTCTACCATATGTAACTTCCAAAATCACATGCTGCATGATGTTGGCTTCTCCATTTGCAGCTCAGCAGTCAGATACTTGTAAATTGTGTTGCTGCTAGAAAAGGAAAAGAAGAGTTGGTGGAGTGTTGAGAGGTGGCTGGAGAGGGGGAGGCAGACAGATGTCAGAAATCAGAGGAACCCCTGCTGCCATGTCTGAATGCAGCGTTGGCTGCGCAGTGAGAAGAGAAAAGGAAAGAGCTGGGCAGAATGGTCTCTCTCTGGCTGTGTTGCGCTGTGCAGTCTGGATCGAGGTGCACTACTGACAGCCCAAAGATTGATGGATAGAACTGTGTATCGCACATAACATCAATTCTGTCCTGCTTTCTCTTTCATTCTCACTCCCCATCACTCCTCCCTTCCCCTCTCTCGTTCCTACTCTTCCTCTCTCTCTCTCCCTCCCTCTCTGCCTCTTGCTGCTGCTCCAGGTCCCTCGCCGGTCCCTCTTTTCCGTATTAGTTTCCAATAGGCATCTTAAATGCTGCCAGAGAGCGCGCTGTGAGGCAGCAAGAAAGCGAGGCGAGCGGATTGCTATCTTTGTGACAGCTTTTCCGCTTGGCAGGCTGCGTGTGAGCCAGGGAACTGGACTGGACTGTGGTGTTTCGTGGAGGAGGTGGGAGAAGAGGTGGAGGAGGGAGAACTGAGGGGACAGCTGGACAGATGGAGGACGGCACCCAACAACTGGGACACTGCATGGTTGACATGAAGGAGCTGAGTGCCAACCCTGAAGGACTGACCGCTGCCGGTGAGCTGACTGCACTGTGTTTCCCTGTCTGTCTCTTAATCGGTCTCCTTTACCTCTCTCCTCTGTCCTTCCCCATACAGTTAAACTCTGGAACACCTTGTCTGCTATTAGAATTGATTCTGTCTCCTCTACAGTTCCCACTATTTCTATAAATACGTGTCTCAATGATGTCTGGTTTTTGCATTTTTTTTCCTGTGTGTGTGTGTGTGTGTGTGTGTGTGTGTGTGTGTGTGTGTGTGTGTGTGTGTGTGTGTGTGAGAGAGATGCACAATAATCACTGACTAATGCCTCAGGGTCACATTTTTGCTCTTATTACAAAAGAACATTACTTTTACATCCCATTAACAGAAGGTGTTTCCAGGTGAATCCTGAAAATTATTTTACAAAAATGAGCACACTGTCCTACCAGACAGTTGATACTGGAGTAGTAATTATTATTTTTTGCAATGTCATGTTGATAACTTAATAGTCAAGTGTCTCCACAAATGAATGGATTTTAATACATAGTGGCTGTCCTTCTACAGGTTTCCAATTAAGGGTTAGGTTCTGGCAGTTTGGTTGAATTAAAATTGTTTGTCTCAGAATGTGAGCAATTAAGCCTAGTTTTTGGCAACGTTAAATTTGATTTAGTGGAGCTGCAGAGTTTGAAGTTTAAAAGACACTGTTTGTAAAAGACACTGAATGTCTACACATTCTCGTGTCTGTTTGTACATTTGTGCCTGTGTGTGCATGCATGTGTCTGTCTGTCTGCGTGTGTTCCTACATGCATGTGTGTGTGCTTTGCTTTTTTTCATGCAGTCATATTCCATCCAGCCTGAATGTGTTGTCACTAATGAGCACTGGCAGAGGCAAACTAGATCATCAGATATCAGTGCCCATCACAACAGGAGAATGCTAAAGAGATTAGCCATATCAGTGATGCCACAAATCCTGCTCTCCAAGTTTAATACCTTTGCTCACCAAAAGGACAGGCACTGCATGCAGCGCTGCTTAGCACTTACATTGGCATGCAAGCTCAACACCATCATCTTCCCCATGGGGATAAGTAAATGGAGGCATAGAAAAAGGAATGAAAGCACAATGCATGATGCCTTGTCTCTTTTGCCTTCGAACCACACAGGTACCTGCTGAACCAGCTTACATGCACAATTACACACATGCAAACACACATAAGAGGAAATAACTAAACATGTACACACCAGTACATCCTTACATAAATACACATATGCACAGATATAGGCAGGCAATCACACTCACACACAGCCACACACCGTTACAGTTATGACCTGATTGCAAACCCTAGATATACTACTATAAAATCACACAGTCACAGTTTGGAGATGACATCTGAGAGGTGTGGGAGTTTAACAGTAATGACAAACACCTCACTGTACCTCTGCTTTGTTTTTCCCAAACATCCTGTGAGACAAAAGGGAAGCGCAAAGCACATAATTACCATGTTTGGTACGAAAGACAAGTTGACAACCTCGCATTAGTCATCAGTCGCAAGGTGAAATAGTTTATCTCCTCCTTGACAGGAGAGAAAAGTGGGTGCTGCTCAGTACTTATTAAGGTGGGGCTGAATTGGCATTTTACAAACTCCACACCACCATGGGTAAAATTGTGTTATTTTACCTATTAACTATTCATAACTGAATTTGCATATGGGCATGTGAGTTTTTAATGAAAGCTGCAATGCAATTGATGCATTTTTCATTGCACAATGCTTGACATCACAAAACTATTGTAGAGCAAAATGTCTCACTCCGTGCCCTTGTTAACCCTCTACACTCCATCTCCCATCGACGCGACAGTCAAGACCTCCTCAGCACACCCAACTGATTCACAACACTTCATTAAACGCTGGCAACAAAACCATCTGTCCCCTCTCAATCTCCCAGGGCAGTAATGTGACGATAACTCACTCTCCCATTCAGCACCACTTGTCCTAATAGGATGCCTGTTTGTGCAAACATTAATCGTGTTAGCGGTATGTTAGCCTGGCTGATGAGGAGGATGTGCAGGTGTTGTTTAGGCAATTTAAACTACAGAATAGAGAAGAATGGAGGAGGGAATGATAGGACAAAAAGAGTTAGAAGTAAGAAAGATTGCAATTAGTGTGCGTGTGATGTAGAGTTGGTGGTGGTGTTTGAGGTGGAACGGTTTATTGAGAGACGGCCAGTTATACTGTATCCCCGAAACATGAAATCCCATGTTGAGCCAGCTACATAAGTGAATTATTAATATCTTCTCAAAATCCAAAGTAAATGATATTCAAAATATGAACAGGATTTGTTCTTAGGCACGGGCTCTTACATGTAATATCTATTCATGAAGAGGATAAGCAAGAGTGATTAAGACTGTGTGCTATACCCACTGCGAGGGGCTTTATCAGAGCGCTTTTTGGAAATTGCTTGATTTTCTTAGTTGAGCTGGAAGCGCATGATGGGGACCGGAGTAGCGAGAGGCAGTATTTTGGAGCTTTTCCTCAATTATTTTTTGTGGAGTCAGGAATAAGGGAGCAATCCCAAGTGGGATCTGTGTGCGCTCTCCCCCACATTTCCTACTTCCATTCCTCCTTTCAGAGGATTTGCTAGAAGCTAGCGAGTGGTTATCCCACTGTGTAGTGGGTGAGGAAGCAGGTCAATGAGAAGGGTAAAGGGTTAAATGATCTTCTGCAAGACGGACAATTTAAGTCCCTGTACATTAATTAACTTTGTCATTCCAGAGAAATCACCTAGTCTGCTCACATCCTAATAAATTACCCTCTCCTCTCCCTTCATGCCTTTTTCCCCACTGATACCACCCGCAGACAGGGGGGTGATAGATTGGAGGTACAGTGGGGCTGTGCTGTTATTTCTAGAGACAGATGAAACTGCAGTATAGCAGGCGGGAACACCTCATTTGCTTTGGGCCCCTCTGGGAGTTACATCTGCATGTGCCGCCTGCTGCTTTGCTGAGCTTATTACCATATTCATAATGCTAGCGGATATCGATTTTAAATACCACACCTGTTCCATTTTTCGCCACATACTTATCCACACATTGTAGCTGGATCACCTGTGGGCTTCGTGTGCTACAGGCGATGTGATTGAGATGGACAGCACAGGTGGTTGACCTTTCCCTCTGTGATGGGTAATTATTGTAAGTGGACTTTGTGTATTTGTTTGGTTAGCCTGATTCTCACCAAGAGGTTAATGACATGCAGAGATGTTCAGTGCTCGAAGACAAGAATGGTGTCAAAATGTACATAACCGGTGTTCTGTCCTCAGGTTGTGTACGCATAATTTGTCTATGACTTTAAAACTGTAGATATTAAATCCCGGTGAACACGTGAACAAAGCATCTGGCATGATTCTTCTATAAATACGTGACACACTCACAAGCTGTGCTCTGAAATTCAGACATCTTTTAACACCAATCCTCCTCCTGCTTCACTATCAAGCATATCTAGTTGCTTTACCATGTGTGTATGATGTACCATGATCAGTATCCCCAACCCATATCAGACCCAGACTCAGCTTTACCTCTTATCTGTATTCAATTAGTTCTGCAATGACAGATATTTTCCACCGCTTCCTACCACTCAAGATAAGTTGGTGTCTAGCACAGATGGAGTCCTCCAAAGTAGCTGGGCTGTTCAAGTGACAGTCCCTTATGATGGCACCAGAGACAAGACCCAACAGCTGGCACCGTCTCAGCCCACCAAGCTAAAGGGCTCTCTATTGCCACCACACAACGTGTCATCCAGGCTTATTAAAGTTTCATCAGCGCTCACAAGGAAGCCTTAGTGGTGACAACATGAGGAGACATGACCCCTGAGGAATGGGATGATGAGAGTAATGTGAAAAAAAAGTATATTTACATACATAATTGGCCTATTAGTGTATATGTTTGTGTGTTTACTCACTCACATACTTCAACTACGCATGCACTTAATTAATTAGACGGTTACTGTACTTGTATGCATAACAGATATTGCCCCAGGTTTGCATAAGCCTGTTTATTCAAATGTAGCCTATCCTGATAGCTGACAAGCTAAATTATCTGACACTCGAGAAAACACTGGCAAATTGATTATTCACAATTTAGTCAACATATTTGCTGAATTTAGATTTGCAATTGCATGTGCATTTCTCAGCCTCAGTTGGCAAGTGACTCTCAAGAGGGGGCACCGGGTAATGCTAATGATTCCCATAATTGAGTATGCTTGTTATTAATTAGCAATCTCCATATCATTGTTTGTTTTGCATGAATTTTAATTAAACATTCCAAAGAGTTATGTACTGTACGGCATTCACATTATTAAAAGTTGTATTTCTTTGAGTGCAAAAATCTTCCTTTCTTTGTCAATGGAAGATCCCAGGAATACAATAGTTAATATACAGATGATACAGTAGGTCAGTGGTGGCTGTTTCTTGCCTCATTATTGCATCATTTTGTTGTGGGACTATTTTTTCATCAGACCTAAGTAGACTTGTTCTTTGCAAAGACCTTGAAGTGTGATGAGAAGGCTTTACAAATAAACTGACCCACCGACTTGACATAAAAGCTGCCAAGAAAGTGTGACTGAAGTAGTTAATATAATAAAACACAAGTAAATCATTTTTAGTGAAGGATCCTCATTATATAAAATGACTATTACCTAAAGTCGCGTGGCTCCCATACATCAGTTAGCATCGAGTATCCATGGTCCATTAGTGGGGTTGATGAGCCTTAGTGAGGCCAATTGTGTCCAAGCACCCCAGGAAGAGGATAGCATCATTTAGTGGTTTAGGGCCCCTTTACGTGTTGCACCATCCTGCAGGTGTTTCATTTGTTTGGTGTTTGAGTGGTTGTGTGTGTCGGACTGGCAGAGTGATAAATGAGAGGCATTGTTGGTGACAGATGATACAAGCAGTCAGTCCTCTATTCATCGTTGTGGCATAAGCCCTCAAGGACAATAGATACCTAGATTCTCTTGTTCTGACACTTACAAAGAATGCAGTGTGTTTGCATAATCTGAAATGAACAGTTACACCTATCACTGTCATCATGTCATGCTGCTAGCATGTTAAAATACTATCTCTAAAGATTTGTGTTTTTTGCTGATAAATAAAATAGTTTCTGTCTCCACGGTGATGCCGCATTGGTGAAAAAGGATCCGATTTCAACTCCTTAGTCTATTTTATATTCTGCATCTATGGGAAGGAACACTTCTTCTGTGCTGAAACACTTAGGCAATTAATCAAGTAGTAGATTATAGTAATTGTTGACAAACATGCTAAACATTTATAGGTTACTGCAAGCAAAATATGTGTAATATTTGGCTTGTTTGGTTAAGTGAATGTCTTTGGGTTTCAGACTAGTCATACTGGTTATTTGAAGATGACAGCTTGGAATCTGGGAAATTGTGATCACTATTTAATCAGTACTTACTGACATTCTATACCCTAAAAGATGAATTGATTAATTATAAAAGTAATTGTCAGGTCATTCAATAATAAAGTACTCATTTAATGGTACACCCACACGTCTTAAACCTAAGTAAAGTCCCACTGCAATAGTCAACATTCTGATTCACTTTTAGTGTATGCTATTTCCTTTGCTTTTTGCCATTGTTCTAATGTTTACTTTTATTTCATACTCCCTCTACTTCTATCCCAACTCAACTTTCTTTCTTTCTTTCTTTCTTTCTTTCTTTCTGTCTCTCTGTCTCTGTCTCTCAGGTGTTTTTCTAACACCCAAGCTGCCTCAGGTGGAATTCAGCCTTGGTAAGTCATGTGTTTACTCTGTGATTCAAGAGTCATTTTGAGAATATCCCATATGCTTTTCTGACAACTTTGTAAGCACATTAGATACAGTAAAATCACTTGTGTGGTTGCACACTTCTAGTAATGTCAAATCCCTCTTGCCTGGTCCAGAAACACAGCGAAGGTGTGTGTGGCCCATCAGGCCCCCTTGGCTAAAATCCAATTGCAACCATTGTGAACACACACCAACAAACAGCCACATGCTGACAGTTACACTAATGCAGAAGTCAGTCAGAATTAGTGGCATATCTGCCGACATCCTTAATCTTTTCTCAATGCTGACACAAACACATACCCCAAGTATGGTTAGAAGGGACAAAACAAACAAAAAACAGACAGAGAAAACATTAGAGAGGGTCCTTTTGAACCTTTGACGGAGATGGCCTCATTCATTTTTTATGCAACTGAGATGTTGAAATTCTATTTCTAGACAATTCATTGTGGCTCAGGTCAAGTTGCCTAAAGTGAAAATCCAAACAGAAATATATTCTTATGGTCTGTGACAGAAGAGATTGACAGCATCAAAGACTGGTGTCTTGGCTTCCTTGTTTCTATCTTTCTGAGGCGACTGCAACAAAGGCTTCCCACTGTTGTGTTCACAATGAACAAAGAATGACTGAATACAGATATTTCTGGAATGTACACTACAATTATTATTTCATCTCAATAATATGATCAAAGATAATTTTTCCACAGATGTATTCTTGTATTCTCCCTAGTGTCACGTAATGACCTCCAGGCCTGGGCAGAGCTCAGTGTCTTATGACCAGCAAAACAGTTTTCAATGTGTTTACATACATCATGAACACTTCCATTGCCATTGTGGGCAAAATTACAGTGAGCCATAAAGACATGTAATCAGAGTTCATTGTGGGGCTCAATAACAAAGTCATTATTAAAACATGCACACACAAGTGCACACAATTGGGTGTATGGGCACACAAAGTAGACACAGGCATAACAAATCAAATAAGCCTTTGTAATGGTTTTGGTATATAAAGGTTCATTCTATTTGAATTTCTAGTCAAATGATACTGTAGAAATTTCGCACTTGAATAGAAACTATTTGAATGTAAATTATCTGTCATGGTAGAAATACAGCTGTAAGCTGGCACAGAGAAATACAATGTTCCTCTTGAATTGCCCTGGTTGAATGTGTGCTCAATGTACAGTACATCTGTCAAACCCTCAATGACATTGTTTAATTTCTATAATTTTGTAATTTAAGATATGTGCATATTTGATAAAATAAATATTGAAAAGTAGAATAACTTTTAAGCTCTCAAATGACCTTACACATTTAAATACTTAAATGCGTTTGAATGTGTTACCCTAACCCCTCTTTTCATCGGAAAATGAAATGCTAAAGTCATTAATAAGAGTACCTAGTGTTCAACCTGCACTCACTCCCAATCCACTAGCCTCTATGAGGGCTCAGCAGCTGCTAGCTAGCCAGCCCGGTACCAACAGTAGATCTAGAGCAAGTCAAACTTAAATCATGAAACACATTTCATACACAACAGGAAGCTCAGTGTGGTTTAAATGAAAAGTATAAACGACAAAGAACCATTCACAAGCACCCTCCGTATAGACCAGTGCCAGATGACCCCAGAGGTCTGGGTGATTTGTGGCTTTTGTGCATGTGTAGTCTTCACTACATATATTATATGGGTCTGGACAGACATGGATGTAAACAGCAACTTGGTTGGTGGAGGCAGACTACTGCGAGGCGGTAATTCTAGTTGGAGTATCACCCAAAGTACAGACTACAAGTCAGGATATCTCAGCATCATTCTTTATTCAATCTGTCTCTTGTTTGTCCCCCAATTATATTAATGCACAATAGTTAATCATTGGAGTAGCTCTTTAAAACAAAGAAATTCATAACACCACTTGCACTTATTATTACAGAACATCCTCTAGTCTTTGCTGCAGACAATGCAATACCTAAAACTAGCAAGGTGAATTTAAAAGTAATCAATTAAAGTTTAACAATATGACCAGTTGTTAAATAGCAAACTATATAAAGCCGCTCAGCTTACATGGACTCTTCACACAGACTGAGAAAACATTTTGTCCTTACTTCTACTTACATACAGTAGAATGCAATGGTCAACTGCTTGCTAGGCTTATCACTTTTTCAAACCAAAAATGAGGAGATTTGTGTGTGTTGTGTTTGCCTCAGTTTTGACACTGTGTCATAAAAATCTGATGTTAAGAATCTTCTCTACCCCAAAATGTAAGATACATGCAAACAAACTCACTGGAGAAAATTAAATGTTGTATGCATGTATCGTCACTTAAAATATCAACAAATTTAAAACGGTGAGCCCTGTGTCTTAGAGACAGTCGGTAGGGGAATTATTCCATTTATTTTTCTTACATTAACCCTTGTATGAGAAGTATTGATAAAACCAATAGTTAATTCTTTATTTATCATGTTTTGACCCCCAAGCACCTCACTAGAGTAAATAGTGCCCTGAAACAGTGGTTGGCAGTGTATATACAGTTATGCGTATTCACACACTAATGCCCGCACAGACAAGATATTAACTGTAGCATATTCTAATTTGAAACATCTCATACACTTGTCACTCGTGGTATTAAGTTTTGTATTTGTTTATCAGAATGTCAGTGTAAATGACAGACGTTACAATATCAAGTAATTTCTGTGCGGTAATTCAACACAGTAAAAGCAAAAGTGTTGAGTTGGTAGTGTTACACGACAAAGTTTTAAAGTACATTGTCAATATTCAAACAAACAAACTTTTCCTTGTAAACTTTTTTTTTGCAAAAATATAAGTAACAGACGCAAATGTGCTGTGATATCTGCTTAACAGATGCACTTGGAATTATACACAATTAATTTCAAATTTGAGGCCCCATTCACATATGAAACGACCAATTACAGGCGCTATATTTAAGTACATCATATGCTTGTCAATATCCTTATAAATTTACATGATTGATAGGAAGGACATTTATCACGAGCAGCCCCTTTTTGCCTCAGTTTTCCCCAGACCCATTGACAAACAGGTGTGCAAATGGCGGCACATGCAAATAATGTTGTCAAATTAACTGAAGCATTGAAATAATTATCATGATGAATAAGCGTCTTCTAGAGATGAGCATTTATTCCTGTCTCCTGTGGCAACTCCCAGGGCTCCCCTCACGATTAAATGGAATTTAGATTCATTGTGGGGTCTCAGAAGCCCAGTGCATCAAAACTAATTTCCAGCAAATTCATCTTGAAATAGCTCAGCATACTCCAATCACACAAAATAAATACAGCATAGTAATTGAAGCCTCCAAGGATAGGCAAACATTATTACTCCAATTGCTCAATTGTTATGGTAATTTAGGAATCTGTCTCAGTATACTTTGTTAGTTGAGTCGCTTGACTAAAATTGCAAACCACGTCATTGTTGAATTAATTCTCACCTAAGCTAAAGCAAGTAATTCACTAATAAATGACCAAAATCTACAAATGTTTTTTTAAGGCACTCTATTCCACGCTCAATCCATTATTTGAATCTCTCTCACTTTAATAGACCATGCCTGCTTCCATGTCTCCCCCTTATTAATCTCCCTTCTCACTCAGGCTTTCTTCCTTAAACTCAAAATGCCTCTTAAAGGGACTCCCTTATCCTTACCCTTTGTTGCCCTCTTTATTTTTCTTTCCTGCTACCCCCACCCAGCATCATAATAGCTCTGACCTTAGAGGGTCAGTTGAAGTGTCATATCCCTGTAAGAGAGCCAGTCTGGTGATGCATTGTTGGGCACCCGGTCCCATTTCAATCACCACTCTGGCTGTGGTTAACTGTGCAGCGGGGTAGGACAGATCCCTCTGGCCAGTCAAATATACATCCCCTGAGGCAACTGATGGGGACAGTCAGCAGCTTATCTGCAGTATCCCATCTTAGGTCTTGAAAAGACAGACTGAAAGACAAAAGATCGAGCTATTTGGAGACCTTTGTGGCCTCTAGCGATTATGTTTGTGTGTGTAATGGCATACAGCACGTGCTTCAATTGTATGTGCATATACAGTTTGTTCCCCTTTTGCCCCTACAGTGCTGACAAAACAGACCCATCACAGGCACACATATGTTTGTATGAATATCAGTGCCAATCAACATATTTTTCATTACTAAGTTTTGGTTTGTGCCTGCACACAAACTCCTCTGCTTCAACCTTCCTCCTGCATAAGCAAGTGTGAGACCTGCTTTAATGCGAGTCCAAAAGACCTGGCACTACGATCTTGGAAAGAGAATGTGGAATCAGAATTGCCCCTTGGAGATAATAATGCATGAGCTCTGCTGCACTGCAGGAAATTTTACAACTCTGTCTTGTAGCATTTTCCCAACAGCAACTGCTGAGAGAATCAGAGGCTATGAATGTTTGTACTATTACCAGTCATAAACAGGTTTGCCCTTTTCCTCAAGTCAAAGGACAATTCCGGCGCAAAATGAACCTAGGGGTTAATAACACGTGTACCGAGTCAACCTTTCTCTGGGACATGTTTCCATGGTAATCGAATGTGTATGTAGCTTGAAACAAGCTAGCGTGAACCGCTGATTAGCTTAACGCTAGGCATTCGGGGCACTGGTAGAGTAAAAATAAATCGCTATTTTATTATTATTATTTGGTCGACTGATCGTGACTGTTTTCCCAAGATGGTGATTGCCTGTATACCCGAAGGTAATGTCTTTATAAACTATCTTTTTAATAAACTGTCTTTACACTTGCAAAGTTCTCAATGCTTTGGTTTACATGTAGGGACCCTCATTACGCTACCCTTGAAGTGTGGTTCTATTTGAGCCTTGTTCGTGGTTTAAAATAGCGATTTATTTTTTACTCTACCAGTGCGCCGAATGTAAGGTGACCAGATTTCTGAGACAATCCCGGGACATTTTCAGCTCAGAAGCGTATATACCTCCAAAACAGGTAATGTTTTTATCTTTGTAAACTTAAAACGGGGACACTGCCCCAGGAGCGTCACTAGACCTAGAGCTACACTGGGGCACTTTGAAAAGAAATTCAGACAACAAGCAGGAGGGTTTCTATGTGTGGAGTAGTTTTGGAGGCATTCCTCTTTGTAATTATGACATATATTAAAAAAAATGTATGGCAAAAAATACTCCCCCAAATTATGCATATGCCTATTTTTGAAAAGTAGGGCCTAAGTGATGTAGTATAACCAACTGAAGACTAATTATATGTGAGGTAAGTTTAGAGACAGAACTCTATTTAATTATTAAAATAGTAAATGTTTTTGGCAAAATTTGACTAGTCGATTTATTGGTCGATACGTTCTGGCTCGACCAAAATTCTGATTGGTCGATTTTTTGCCGTGTTAATTTCTTTCTTTTTTTGTTTTTTAATTATTATTTTTTGCCGTGTTAATTTCATCAGATGGAAAGCACTAATTGCTAACGGAGGTGTTTTCAGAGCACCCCTGTTTCACAGGTAACAGTCTGTCTTCAGAACACCCCCCTTGTTTTCACTTTTTGGATCAGCCCAACCCACTGGAGACAGAATGAAGAAAGTACTAGAAGGCCTTGGTCTGGTGGTTTGATGAATATTTATTTAATCGTGAGCGTTTAATTTATAGTCAGTCCTCCTCTACCATGTCAAAGACATCAGCAGTGTGGCAGCATTTTACAAAAATAGATAATGGAAAAAAAAAGTCGAATGCAAAGTTTGCAAGCAACAGTTTGCATATCACAGCTCAACTACAAATATGGCATATCACCTAAAAACGGTAAGCTAACTTGTCTGCGTTAGGTTGCCCCGTCTGTTTTGAGTAGGCTATATGAACATATCTGAATTGGCATATTCTAATGTTTTAGTCTAATAATCGTTTTATAACTGCAGGCGCACCCGCCTGCAACTACGGAAGCATCCCCCAGGGTTAGCCGCGAAGCTGAGCTCTAATGTTCAGCCTCGCTCTGTGCAAGGACATGCACAGAGCTGCTGAAATGATAGTGTCTGTCAGTTATTATAACATATGACAAAAACAATTGTCTTATTGTATATTATTGTATAGTATTATGTTGCATATTCCTCAACAGTTCTTGTGCTGATATAGTTGTCATAGTACTATTTTCGGAAATCATAGGCTATGATATTGCGCGGGTGCACGTGATGCAACGCTGTCAGAGCTGACACACACACAGACTCGAGTGTGTAATTTCAGTGCAAAATAATTAGGTTAAAAAACGATTTAATATACTGCAAATAGCCCACTAGTTTTTTATGTTTATTTATAATTCATTTAGGCGGACAAGGCTACCAAGTACTGCGCAGCTAATTAATCTAACGCTTTTTTTGTCGTTGTTGTATCTCTTTTCGGTGTTGTAGTTTGTAGACCGTCAAACTGTTGCTGCAAAACAGACCATATTGTCCGCATCTTCTCAGCCACCTGCAGGCCCATGTTGCTTTTTCTTATTCTTGCTTTTTGTTCAATGTATACTGTTCAAAGTTATTCTGCCTTTCTCCTTTTTTTTGAAGCAGCTAGATTGTTTGTATAAAACTTTATCAGTGTAAACACCCCACTTTATGTCGAGTCGATTGATCCGTACATTGTGAGCATAGATGTCTAGGAGGTGTAGTGTGAGTGTGATTAAGAAATGCAAAGGGTATTTGTCTCTTTGCTCAGTGATGCATACTGTGTGACCACCCTCAAGCATGTGTTAAACACACATACTGAAATTGAGACCCTGGGTCACATCAAACCGTGCTTAATTTATTCTCGTTCATTACTTCCTCTGGTTTTGGGGGAAAACATGAGATGTTGATCAATGCTTTTAAGTCCAAGTTCTGAGGACTTTTAAATCTTACAAGGTGCAGTCATGCTGCATTATAGCCTTGGCACCAAAGGTAAATTCATTATGATTATATGGCCACTATTCAAATTTCAAAAAGGGTTTTAAATTTTGTTTTAGAAACCCTTAATGTCAAATCTAATGGATCATAATCTTCACAGTATGACAAATTACTGAAGTACTTTTATTTTTGCTGTAAAAACTGCTTAGCAATAAATCCATAAAATGTATACACCTACAATACCTAAACTATAGACACGTTAACAAATGGGTTTCTTACAACAGCATTCCCCTATTTTATATCCGTAGCAGAACAGCATCAGTAATGCATGTTTCTAGGTTTGCCTTGTAATGGCTGCATGCACTGAAGTCCATTTTAACCAAGTTATTTGCTACATGATTTACTCTATGCTCCCCTGTTATGGTGGTGACCTTACTCCCAGACTCCTTTACCAGTCCCCAACAAAACTAAGACTAAGTGTGTCAGCTCAAGAATGTAGAGAAAAAATTGTCAATGGCTTCAATAGCATTTTTCTATTTAATATCACAGAATTTGATGTATTTTTAATATTCTTAAGTGAGTCTCATGACAGACATATCCTTGAGAATTGGAGAAATTGGTGAATGTGGTTTAGTCTAATGCAGTCTAGTCTATATCCTTGACGTTCCACTTCCGGGGTTGCTCTGGTGCCACAGGAAATTCCGCCGGATGTAAATAAAATTCAGCCTTGGTGCAGAATTACAGCCACTAGAGCCAGTCCCACAATGAGCTTTCCTTAGTATGTGCCATTTCTGTGTCTGTAGCTTTAAATTATATTGAGGAGGAGAGAGGGGGAGCAAGGTGGAGGGTGGGGGTGTGGCCTTGACCAACTGCCACTTTGCTTGCTTGCAACCAAGGGGGTAAGCGTCTCCTCACAACCCGAACCTTCTATGGCGCCATTTTGATGCTAATAAGCACTCACCCCCGTTAACATTCCATTGACTGCCATTCATTTTGACGTCACTTTGACAGCGAATAACTTTACATCTGAAGCGTTTAAAGACTTTATTTGTCCATTGTTTATTTCTAAAGAAACACGACAATGTATAAAAGGCTCCATTACCTTGTACCTCACGTTATGGCTCCATAGCAGACGTTTTTGTAAAAATAGGCTAATGATTGTGTCATAACCACGCGACTTACTGTCGCATAGTAGAGAAATTACCGTATAGTACAGGAGAAGCTCGCAGGCAGTTTGGACTTATATTAGCTGTTTAAGTTTAATTACTAATGTTAACTAGCATTTTAGTTAGCAATAATTAGCCTGTGTCCATGTTATCTCCTTACATATACCTACGCTCTCCGTCTCTGCAAGATTGGGAATGACTGAGATTTCTCTTGGCACAGCTACCAGAAGACTTACAACTTTCAGACACGTTGTTCACATCACATTTACATCGTCTCTCTCAGGTGGAGGCTGCGCAGTAACGCTCGGCGCTCCCTGGAAAAGTGCTTCTAATGGCCTTCACTGGTCTCCGTCCACAGCAACGGGATCTGTTGGTCTTATATACTGTCTATGCTTGCAACAAGCCCCCAGGAAGAGCGCCATGTCTAAAAGCAACCATGGGCTTAGCGGATAACGGTGGTACTGCACGGTACTTTGCATGGCGAAAGAAACTTCTATATTTCAGCAGATAATTTTTTTGGGGGTACATCAACTTACCAGCCCGAACAACTAAAGGGTCCTTGTTTAAAACGTCACATTTTAAAAAAATTTTAAATTCATTAGTAGCCGAATCCAGAGTTATTAAACTAGGTATGACGAACACGCATAATGGACGCGAGCAGACCCACGGCACTGCGCCCGCCCGCTCACATGACTGTTCTCCCGAGGTCCTGTAGCTGTAATAATGGATATAGCTAATGGTTGTAATTCACCATGTGTTCTATTAATACGTCCATCGTATTATCTTATGATACACCCGAGGGATGTACAGTGGGGAGAACAAGTATTTGATACACTGCCGATTTTGCAGGTTTTCCTACTTACAAAGCATGTAGAGGTCTGTAATTTTTATCATAGGTACACTTCAACTGTGAGAGATGGAATCTAAAACAAAAATCCAGAAAATCACATTGTATGATTTTTAAATAATTAATTTGCATTTTATTGCATGACATAAGTATTTTATCACCTACCAACCAGTAAGAATTCCGGCTCTCACAGACCTGTTAGTTTTTCTTTAAGAAGCCCTCCTGTTCTCCACTCATTACCTGTATTAAATGCACCTGTTTGAACTTGTTACTTGTATAAAAGACACCTGTCCACACACTCAAACAGACTCCAACCTCTCCACAATGGCCAAGACCAGAGAGCTGTGTAAGGACATCAGGGATACAATTGTAGACCTGCACAAGGCTGGGATGGGCTACAGGACAATAGGCAAGCAGCTTGGTGAGAAGGCAACAACTGTTGGCGCAATTATTAGAAAATGGAAGAAGTTCAAGATGACGGTCAATCTCCCTCGGTCTGGGGCTCCATGCAAGATCTCACCTCATGGGGTCTCAATGATCATGAGGAAAGTGAGGGATCAGGCCAGAACTACACGGCAGGACCTGGTCAATGACCTGAAGAGAGCTGGGACCACAGTCTCAAAGAAAACCATTAGTAACACACTACGCCGTCATGGATTAAAATCCTGCAGCGCACGCAAGGTCCCCCTGCTCAAGCCAGCGCATGTCCAGGCCCGTCTGAAGTTTGCCAATGACCATAGCCATGGATGATCCAGAGGAGGACTGGGAGAAGGTCATGTGGTCTGATGAGACAAAAATAGAGCTTTTTGGTCTAAACTCCACTCGCTGTGTTTGGAGGAAGAAGAAGGATGAGTACAACCCCAAGAACACCATCCCAACCTTGAAGCATGGAGGTGGAAACATCATTCTTTGGAGATGCTTTTCTGCAAAGGGGACAGGACGACTGCACCGTATTGAGGGGAGGATGGATGGGGCCATGTATCGCAAAATCTTGGCCAACAACCTTCCCTCAATAAGAGCATTGAAGATGGGTGGTGGCTGGGTCTTCCAGCATGACAACGACCCGAAACACACAGCCAGGGCAACTAAGGAGTGGCTCCATAAAAAGCATCTCAAGGTCCTGGAGTGGCCTAGCCAGTCTCCAGACCTGAACCCAATAGAAAATCTTTGGACGGAGCTGAAAGTCCGTATTGCCCAGCGACAGCCCCGAAACCTGAAGGATCTGGAGAAGGTCTGTATGGAGGAGTGGGCCAAAATCCCTGCTGCAGTGTGTGTGCAAACCTGGTCAAGAACTACAGGAAATGTATGATCTCTGTAATTGCAAACAAAGGTTTCTGTACCAAATATTAAGTTCTGCTTTTCTGATGTATCAAATACTTATGTCACGCAATAAAATGCAAATGAATTACTTAAAAATCATACAATGTGATTTTCTGGATTTTTGTTTTAGATTCCGTCTCTCACAGTTGAAGCATACCCATAATAAAAATTACAGACCTCTACATGCTTTGTAAGTGGGAAAACCTGCAAAATTGGCAGTGTATCAAATACTTGTTCTCCCCACTGTATGTAAGCTGTCATGTATGAAGCGTTTCCCAAACTGGCGGGGCTATCGGCTAATAGCTATTAGCGGTAGCTAGCATGAATGTATTAAGAGAACGATAATACCATAATTAGCTATATGCCTACATAACTGTACTACAGACATAGCTAGTGATTACATCGCCTTGGTTCTCTCTTATGATACATCCGAGGGCTGTATGCTGTAAAGCTTGTAACGTGGATGAGGGATGAAGCCATGGATGAGCTCTGTTCACGAAACTGCAGGCTAACCTTAATAGCTAGCGCTAGCTAGTAGCACGACATAATGATTAAATCTCCTTGATTGTCTAAATATATCCATCGTTTATTTAGATAAGCATGTAAACGATCAGGAACAACAGAAACACAATGTTTAACGTAATATTAAGGTTGAATATTTTAGACAATGAAAACGGCGAGTTCATGAGTTCGCCACTCGTAAGAGACACGAGAGAGAAGATCATGAACGAGCATGTTGCTACCGGTTGCTACGACAACACAAACAAACTGTTGCTGGTGCGCATGTCCATCAATACGTCATGGGCCAGTCAACGCGGAAGAGCCGAGCTCCATGTTTGCTTTATGCGCTTTTGAGCACTCTCATTGGAATGTACGGGGCTTCCCGCCGAACACTGTATCCAGTTCTCTTAAAACATCCATGGTTTGCAAGCCATGATGTCCCTCTTTCTTATGGGCGGGCCAAATTCACTGGGCGGGCAAAGCAGAGAAAGGGGAGGTAACCTTGCTCCTTATGACCTCATAAGGAGGAGTTTCCAGATCGGCCCATCTGAGCTTTCATTTTCTCAAAGGCGGAGCAGGATACCCAGGCCTCGGTTAACACCTATCACCATTTCTAGCCACTGGGGGAACTCATATTAATGTTAAAAAAACCTCATAAAGTGAAATTGTCATGCCATGGGACCTTTAAAAAATTGGACAGCCATGTCTCTAGATTTCTGTGGAATGGTAAAGCTCCAAGAGTCAAGCTTAAAACTCTCTGTCGCCCCACTGTACAGGGAGGGCTTAACCTACCTGATTTTCAATTATACTATATGGCTACAAAATCTAAAGCTATTTGGACCAAAAACCTAGAACACCCTCCAGCATGGAAACAAATTGAACAATCCTGTACAACTGAGGCAATGTCAAGTAATCCATTTATCCCCTCTTACCATAGCTTGAAAACTGTAACGAACCCGGTGATCAAACTTACAACCAAAATATGGCATGATATTAGAATAAAGCTTCAAAGTGTCTGGAAAATATATAGAGCTACCCCATTCCACTTTAACCCTGCTCTACCAGAGCCATTGAGAGATGTAATTACAAAGGACTGGTACAACAGAGGTATTTGTACATTTGGGCACCTATATGAGCAAGCTCACTTGAAGTCCTTTGAACAACTGAAATCCTCCTACGGGCTTCTTCTAGTCACTTTTTTAAGTTCTTGCAAGTCAGGAACTATATCAGAGTGCAGCAGGGAGGGAAACTTGTCAACTTGGAAGATGTTCAAATAGACATTATGATACAGGAAAAACACGATCCTAAAGGTTTTCTGTCTTTTGCCTATAAGAGGCTCATGTCCCTTATGGAAAATAAAGCTATCAGTGTAAGGGTTAAATGGGAAATGGACATTGGTGAGGCTTTCGAGGATGCTAATTGTGACTTGATTTGTGGTAGCTCTCAATCATTCTCTTATAATAGTAGACACAAACTACTACAGTTCAACCTTATTTACAGAGTTTATTATACGCCTGAACGCCTCCATAAGATGAGTAGTAACTATTCACAACACTGCCCTAGGTGTAAAGTTGAAACAGGATCTCTATACATATGTTTTGGACATGTAAGTTCCTGGAGAATTAATGTCTGTTCTGGACATCGTTACAAAAGTAGTGGGGATGGAGATCCCAACCAGCCCAAGGCTGACACTGCTGGGGGACAACTCAGTTTTGCCAATCGACTTGAGGGGCTATACACGCTTTGTCAGACTAGCCCTTATTGCGGCTAATAAATGTATATCCATTCACTGGAAAAGTGAGGAGCCCCCTGGGTTTTCCATGTGGCTCAAAGAGCTGTCTTCAAACATACATTCAGAAAAGATCATGTTTAACCTCAAGAAGAAGCCATTTCTTTTTGACAGATGCTGGGGAGATTTTGTAACCTTTTTACACAATAGACCTTCTCTCAGAGACAATGCCCATACTTGAAGCTTACTTACGTTTGAGACCCTACAGGTGCACTGCAGCCTTATTAAGGTTAATACTTTAGCCTTTGAACATAATGTGTGTCCATAACATGTCCATCTCTGGAACTGACAACTAATATCAAAATGTATATACTTAGTATTTTGTTAACTTATATAAGTTAACAAAAAAAAGTCAGTTTATTCTAAATTTTTTTATTTTATTTTACAATAGTTCTCTGCGATACAACACATTTGCACACATACTATACTACTATAATTAAACGGACTATACAAACACTCCACAATGAACCCTTTTAAATATTTTACAGTGTCAGCCAACCTTAAACTAAATATTGTTCTGCTGTTTGGATTAAGTGTTTTCAGTTTCACATAAAATAGGTTGAAAAAAAAAAGAGTAGTCACAGATTACAAAAAAGCTTTGAATTGTGTATGCTGAAAGCGTCCTCTTTTATTCCCTTGCTTTCTTGCAGACAAGTGTGTGACAAATGCTCATTAAATCCCTGCTTTGTTTGTGTTGCTGTTGGTAAAAAAAAAAAAAAAAGCCAGGACAGTCACCTTGACAGTACAATCAGCTTACCAGTGCTGCTGAAAAATGTGATGAAATATGTGTATGTGTGTGTGTGTGTGTGTATGTGTGTGTGTGTGTGTGTGTGTGTGTGTGTGTGTGTGTGTGTGTGTGTGTGTGTGTGTGTGTGTGTGTGTGTGTGTGTGTGTGTGTGTGTGTGTGTGTGTGGCTACTGAA
The DNA here is from genome assembly GCA_023566125.1 of Zingel zingel. Lineage (NCBI taxonomy): Eukaryota > Metazoa > Chordata > Actinopteri > Perciformes > Percidae > Zingel > Zingel zingel. The sequence goes on from CM042317.1 coordinate 18,302,736, forward strand.
GCCTGATTTTAACTCTAATTTGATCACCCCTGATGTATTTTAGAATTGGGCTAAATTTCAGCTGTTGGTCGAAGGGTATCAAAATGCCTGATTTATCACCCAACTTATCAGCGATCTGGCTCAGCGACGATCAGGGATGAATTTCTGGCATTTTTGGTTGGCTTGCAGTTTGAGCACTCCCATGGTCAGAAACACTTTACCATGTGTTTTTTTCTCATCTCTTTACCTAACACATCAGAGAGAGTCAGATAAACCACATCTAAACCTAAGAAAAGAGTTTTTCACTCTTTTGATGCCCTGCTACTGAACCCTTCATTTCTTTCTGCAACTTTATTCGGTAACACTTTACTTGAAGGTATCAACATAATCGTGACATGACAATGTCATAACTATGACATGACACTGTCATGAGCGTGTCATAAACTTAAATAAGTCATAAACGTTTATGACTTCTGTCATTAAGTGTCATTTGGTTTTTGTCATGACAAGTTGACATTGTTTGGGTTGTCTTGATTATGACAAGTTGACATTAATCAAATTGACATTACCAGAAGTTGTCTTGGTCATGACAAGTTTACATTACATTTGTTGACATTAACCAGGATGACAATACCAGAGGATGTCTTTGTCATGACAACTTGACATAATGTCCTGTTTAATGTCAAGTTGTCTTAATAAGGACATTCCAAACAAATGTAATGTAAACTTGTCATGACCAAGACAACTTCTGGTAATGTCACTTTGATTAATGTCAAGTTGTCATAATCAAGACAACCCAAACAATGTCAACTTGTCATGACAAAAACCGAAAGACACTTAATGGCATAAGTCATAAACGTTTATGACTTGTTTATGTTTATGACACGTTCATGACAGTGTCATGTCATAGTTATGACAGTGTTCTGTCACAATTATGTTGATACCTTCAAGTAAAGTGTTACCCTTTATTCTTGCTCTTCACTGCCTTTAAAGTGCCTCCCACAAGAGATCTTTTCATCTTTAGTTGCTGTTCAGTTGCTTCAACATTAAAATCATGCCCATGAAGATGGAGCTGCACACAAAAATCAACCTTCTGCTCTTGCTGTTTTTTTTAATGGAACATAAAATGATATTATCCAGGCTATTTTTTTTTTTTTTTCTTTTTTCTTTTTTTGCAGAATAATGTGTGAAACTGACCAGGCATTGCGAGCAGATCAGTTGCTGTTTACATGCCAGAATTGTGCTCGGTAGATAAAATGCAGCTCTTGGACAGGATCCAAGGAGGTTACTGAACACAAAATTGTCATTACTGTACTCAAGTGTTTACAAATGTTCATTAATACATACATTCAGAGCCATATGGTGTAATGTACTTGGTATCAGGCCGGACGTTTTTTTATAGGCATGCTCCCTGAAGCAGATGTGAACTGAAGAGTCACATCTTGAAAACTAACCACAGAAATTAGCATTTTTCCTGCACAAGTTCATGAAAAATCAAGCTGTTTTGTTGCTTTTCGACTCAATCAAAAGTGCAACTTTACCACTGTATATGTGACTTTTAAGAGATAATAAGAATGTCTTAGTACAGTAGTGTTTATCAAGGAATGATGCATCCGTTTAGCTGTGATGGGATCAGCAAGTGCTATCTTGTGAGGGGGATGTTTCTATTCGTAACCAGGAAGCATTGGTTTCCTATAAAGGAATTGTGGGATGCAAAGTCTTTCCTGTCCTTGGAAGCCAGCGGGGCTGAGTGACAAGCTGCTTTTGTTGACGGAAATGAAAGCCCTAATAAAACTGATATCTCACACCCAGAGGGAGATTCTACTGCCATTTTAATCAACTACTGAGGCAACAATTATATATCTCAATGTGTGTATGTATGTATGTGTGTGTATATAAATAAATATATATATATAAATATATATATATATATATATATATATATATATATATATATAAATAAATAAATAAATAAAATAGGGCTGTCAAACGATAATTGTTTTTTAATAGCTGAATTTCTATAGTTAATCGCGATTAATCGCATATTTTATCACATGATTAAAATTCTATTTTGCATTTCAGAACAGTTCATGTGCATAAACTGTTCTGAACAGTGCATATTAACAATCAAAGGCAATTTTTACCAGTGTATCTTGATTGGGAATCAAATGAATGCAAATAAAGATACTTTATGAACTTGATTTTAAGATTTGTGATTATTTACTGTAAACAAAAGAAAAATGTGTGAATCTGTCATTATTGCACAATTCCTCCAAGTACCTAACTAAAAAACTAAAAATCCCTATCCTTACTAGAGTCAATATAGTGTTTAACTCCTATATAGTGTTGATTACTCACTGACGTCCAGTGATCACCGGTTAATGAGACAGCGTTTGCAGCACCTTGCAGCAGTTCTAGTGTGGCTGCTTTCTCCGTGTCGTACAGGCTGTGCGTGGGGCTGCTGTGATCTTCGACGGCAACGAGACCGGTCAGAACATTCCAACCGTAGTACGTCTTTAAGACCCGAGTACTCTACGATGCTGACAGGTCTGCAGTTAGTTGCCACCCGTTTCGCAAAAGCTGTAGTAATTTTTTGGGATTTGGTTTCATCCACAGGTCGGCAAGTAGAGCTCTCCAAAATACTGCTCTGCCTGAGTGGGTAGCATGCTAGCGGGTAGCATCACGTTAACTGTGCTACTATGCTTAGCTCTGTAGGTGGTAGCTCAAGCTTTACGTGCTTCGGTGACATTTTAATTCGGCTTTACACAATGTGCATATGGCTTTCGACTTGTCTACGAGCCGTCCGGGAGTTTTGGAAAATAAAAAGCTCCATTCAGAGTTATTGCTGCTGTCTTTCTCCATCATGCCTGCAGCCTGCAGCAGCAGGATGTGTTACGAGGAAGTGGCAGCTTGATGATAAGTGATGGTGCTGCAAAGGGTCAAAATAGTAGCCTGTTAGGCACGACGCAAAGCCGAGTGAAGTGTAAAATAAATTAATAAATGCCGGCATACGATTAATGCGATTAAAAAAAAAATAATAATAATAATAATTGGTGCATCGCGTCGGCCCTTAAAGGGGTGATAGAATGCAAAACCGATTTTACCTTGTCATAGTTGAATAACGACGAATTTGGAGGGTAAATAGGACATACATAGAACCTCAAAATCCCATTGACACCTCTTTCCTCTGCAAATCTCACAATTTGAAACTGCCTCTGAAAACGGGCAAATCTCAACGAGCCGCCGAGTTGACCTCAACCCGGCGGCTCCTCCTGATTTGGCTCTAGTCTCTATCTTTGTCACGCCCAAACATTTACATAGGCTACACCACTTATCTTAGTCTTCTGAATAGGTCGCGCAGATCTCAGAAATTGTATACATTGTTCATCTGCTATTTTACCACTAAATTCACTTCTGAGACTTCTTTATGGGAGAAATCAACTATGTAGAGGTCCAATATGGGCCGTTTTACGAAAATTGATGGCTAAATTGGCCTGCTGTGAGGTAGCTGGAGCTCCGTCACAGCTGGCAGCCCACGGTGCTCGATACCCGCGCAAAGTCACCGTTTCTGGGTTAGTGGACTCCCAAACACCGCTTCTCTGACAGAGCTCCAGGGCCTGCAGCTCCCCTCTTCCTGCTAAATGACCAGTCTGTGTGAGTGAGAGCGCGGTCAGCAACCTTGTTACGCCCGCAATCTCTTACCTTACTGGTTCCAGTTAATCTTATAATGGATATGTGTGTTGTTATTTAAACAAACGATCGGGGAAATAAACGCCTCTTGTCCGCGAGTGAGCTGGATGGAGCTCTATCAACGAGAGCTAGCTAGCTTGCCTCCTCCTAACAAGGCCTTGAAATTCACAAAAATGCATTAAACTGAAATCGGACAGAAGTTTTAGCTAAGCTTTGTAAGACCTTAGGGAGCTGTGATATACATGCTCTGACGAAATTCAAACTGTAAATATACGATATTTGTGCCGAAAGTGTAGCAAACGATCTTTCCCATAGGATTAAATGGGACACATAGCCTAGCTAGCAGCTCCTCCTAAGGAGACCCCTACAATTCACAAAAATGCATTAAATTGAAATCGGACAAAAGTGTTAGCTTTGTTAAGACGTTATGGAGCTGTGATATACAAGTCGTGATGAAATTCAAACTGTAAATATACAATAATTATGCGGAAAGTGTAGCTAACTAACTGCAATCTGTACACAGGACTAGCTGGCAACTAACGAAACCCCTCATGTTCACAAAATGCATTAAATTGAAATCGGACACAATTGTTAACTTTATAAGACGTTGGGGTAGCTCTAATATAAGTGGCGTGACGAAATTCAAACTGTAAATTACTGTAGTTATGCCAGCAGCTGGCCAGCTCCGCGGAGCCCCGGTAGTCCAGTAACCGAGAAACGGAGACTTTCACTGGGTATGGAGGTTGCCGCTGTCTTGTCAGACTGTCTGGAGCTCCTAAAGTCCGACACGTCATAACAAATTTGCAATTAGCCATCCATTTTCGTAAAACGGCCCATATTTGGGCTTTATATAGTTGATTTCTCACATAAAAAAAGTCTCAGTGAAGTGAATTTAATAACAAAATAGTAGACCTTAAGGAACAGTGTGAAATACCCTATATAATCATTCTATCACCCCTTTAATCACATTGCTGACAGCCCTAATATATATATATATATATATATATATATATATATATATATATATATATATATATATATATATATATATATATATATATATATACATCCTCAAACTTTTATTGTTTTGAAGAGAGGCCTCAGAGAAGTGAGGACAGTAGATTCAACTCAATTGTTCCTTTGTGGTGATTCAGCTCTTTAGTGTTTTGGCATGTGACATGTAATCTGACAGGAGATATTTATAAATCCTCCTCCACCTTTGCTGTTTTCTTCTCTTTATTCTCCCATGCGTATTTACCGTGTTTCTCTCTCATTTATTGTCACATTCTGTATTTGTGACTCTGTGTCGTGTGATTTGTGTCACTTATGTGTGTTATTGTAAAGGATTATCTCCCCCTCTCATCTTGATTTTTGTCCTTTCCTTCTCCTTCCTCCATCCATCGTCTCTCCCTCTCTGTAGCCTGTAATGATCTGGTGGCCTCAGGCAGAGACAGGAAGCCCAATGTGTTGGTCCAGGTGGCTGTCATAGATCCCCACAAGCAGCATCTCGTCTCTCATGCCTGCACAGAGATAGTGGAGGTAAGGACACACACACAAACACACACACATGCAACTGCCTCTCTCTGACCTTTGATGTTTGTTGTTTTGCTGTGTCTCTGGTTCACTGGGTCTTGGTTGATGTTCTCTCCATCTCTGTCCTCCTTTTTCTCAACCTTTTTTCCCCGCATTGAAGTGGAACAGACTATAGCCGCTTTCCGACTGGAGGGATTTTTGCAGTTCCTAGAACCCTTTTTTTCTCCTATTCTGACTGGACCAATTTGGGAATTATTAAGTTCCTCTGGCTACAGTTCCTGTAACTCTTTCAGCGCCTACTTCAGGGCAGGGTCTTTTCTCTTTTCCCTTTTCCGCATGTGGTGGTTAGATGGCTGTGATTATAATAAAAAAGGCGAGTTCCTATGTCCACTTGGCCAGTGCGAATGCAAATGGCAAAACCGGTTTGGGGGGAGAGTAGTTAGTAGAACTGTTTAGAAGTGGACTATTCCTATCTACGTTCCTGTAACTACTTGGTCGGAAAGAAGCTGATGAGCGACAATTAACTTTTTCATTTCCTGTAACACTTACAGCAAGTCCAGACATCTGAAAGAGTTGGTGTGTGGCTCTCAGTCAGTATTATCTCTCAGTATGTACTGTCAGTATGTGTTTGTGGGTTCAACTGTGTGGGAGTTCCATACAGTGAGAGTGTTTTTGTGGTCTTTAACCTCTTTAAATGCTCCTTTTATTGCCTCCAGTGTGACAGTGCTGTTGCCAAAGCAACAGTCACACAAGTGTTTTTTGGGGCGGCAACAGCTGCCCCGTGTCCCACTATGGAACATCCACTTACACACACATACAGTGTATATACACACACACATTTTTTTTCTCTCCTCATATGAGGGCAAAGTTTCCTGACGCATTTTATTTTCCTGCTAATCCAGTAAAGCTAAATGAGCATAACAGTCTCTTTCAGAGACTGCATTTCAACTGCTTTTCCCCTCAGTCCTGTCAAGGGAACAGCAGTGTGTGTGTGTGTATGTGTAGAAACACAGGATGTGGTAGGATACTGTATGCTTGCTCAGCCAGCTCTGCAGACACTCCGAGTGCCGCTGGAGTTTTGATTTCATGGCTGTAATGTTGAGGATTTGGAGTAGGACCTGAGGATATGGACTGCTTTCGTCTTCACAAAAACCGGGTATGTGCGCATTCTGTGTGATTTTACAAGTCTGTTTTAAAAGAGAGGTTTGCAGCCTCATAAGAGGTGTTTAAGATAGTCTGAGGAGTTTTCTCTGGCATATATTCTTTTTATTAGTCTGAGTAGTGTACAATAAGTGAAGATGTAACATAGACCAGTATTTTTAGCCATTCACACAGAAATCAGATCAATCCGATCAGTGATATTACTGTTATTTTGACCCAGAGGCACAGCATTGAAAGAAAATCAATGTGACTTTGAAATCCTCTTTGAATGGTGTGTAAGTGTGTTGTTTAGAGGAACAGAGGTCACTTGTTAGGACAGTGGTAACCAGTAGGTTTCCCACTCATACATTGCCTTCCAACATGCAGCAGATGTTCATTAACCTGTGTGGCCAAAGGGAGGTGTGTGTGTGTGTGTGTGTGTGTGTGTGTGTGTGTGTGTGTGTGTGTGTGTGTGTGTGTGTGTGTGTGTGTGTGGGTGTGCGCAATCTGAAGAAAGCCACTTGTGTTTCTCCTGTTGTCACATTCCCAGGATGCCTGCTCTCAACAGCTGCCGCCGGCTTTGCTGGACACTGATTGGAGTCTTGGTTGCATGAAAGCTTCAGCATTAGTCCTACTCATGTGGTGGGTGTATTATCATGAATCCATGGTATATGATATACGGTTTTAATTTAGAAGATAAATTATGGAACAAGCCAGCTGCTACATAGCCCTATCCAGTCTTATCCATGAATCACTAGACAGGGGTCAGATAAAAAGGGTAGCAGTTAATCATGTTGGCTCTGGACTTCTCTTTAGTTTAAATAAATGACCTCTCCGGGTGTTATTTATTGAAAAAGTCAGTTTTATAGAATACATTGCCTCTAAATATCTCTTAAATAACTAACTGCTACTGTACCAAAAAGGAAAGAGTGAAAATTGTAGATGGTGGTGCGACAGCCTCAGGTTAACACAGAAAACAAAAACTTAAAAGTAATTAATCCTTGGAAAAACACTGACTTGGTGTTCCAGTTTTCAAATGTGAAATTGGCAGAACCAAACGGTGTTTAAGTTTATTGGAACGAAGTTGGTGTACAGACCCTGTTCACATACAGTAAGTGAAGACTTTTTACATTTATTGTTAATATGTGAAAATAAGAAATGGGACTACTTTTTTAAAGAGTGGGCAGGGTTGAGGCTCTGATTGGGCTATTCATTTCTTAAATACTACATCATTTCCCAAATAGCGCACTGTCAACATCATCGCATAGTTAATACTTCATAGTAATAATACCCTGTATCGTATCGAACTGGGACACAGTGCCATATTCCCACAAAAGGCAGACCCATTTTATCTCTACGGAGCGAGTGTATGACTCAATGATGGTACTGTATTTTAATGTACTTTTGGTTCAACAGAAAAGACCAGTGACAACTTAAGTAGAAAATCTAAAGCCCTCTAAATCTCTTTAAAGTGCAATACGAAACGTCTTCGACAAATTGTATTTGAAGGTGGAGAAGCAAGAATGCTATCTAGTATCTCGTAGGAAAGTCCCATTCCTAATACATGGACAGTGGGTCCAGGGGTGATGGTACTTGAGGGGATTTGATGTCATGCAAAGCCTAGGGATAAAACAGCCTTTGATGTCATGCTAGTCAAGCGAACTCCCTTCCTGGAACAAGTCCAAAAAGTCTAGTCTGTGTGTTTGTGTGTAATTATGAGTGGTCAAGGGAGGGAGAAAAACCTCCAGTGTGACTAAAGCCAGAATACTCCTACTGTACTGTATCTCTCTCTGTACTCCTAATCTCACACACCCTCCCTCTAATGGCCTAAATTGGTCATTCCACCGAGGTTTGGACCTCCAAACGAACAAAAAGACAAGAGAGGGGCAGCTGTCTCCCATAGCATATGTTGACCACTTGTATGACAGACTTATTTCTCTGTGTAAATGGAGACAGGCTTACCACTTCAGCTCATCTCAGCCCGTCAGTAGCACTAAGAAGATTTAGCTGCAGCTGAGGCTGCCTACCATGCTGGTAAGTCTGAATGAGGCCTATTCAGGTTGCCAGTGAGGGAGGTGTAAGGGCTTGTGTGTGTGTGTACCTGCACATTCTTGAGTATAATGGCTCTGTCTGTCTTTTTGTTAGTGTACAGTACTGATATATATCCAGCTTTGCACTTAGCTCAAAGCAGTGCACTGGTTCCACTGTGCCTGTAGCCGCTGTGCTGAATCAGACTGTGTGTTTAGGATGTTAGTGTACAAACCACAAAGCTTCATGGTTGGGCGGCAAAATGGCACCGGGCATCAAGACTGGTTTTACCATGTCTAGAGAGGCTGAAACATGAAGTAATAGACTTCTTTATTTCCCCTCTGTCAGTGCATGGAAGATTTCTGAAGGATCAGTGGGGTTAGTGGTGCGGCGAGGAGGTGTGTGTGCAGTTGAACACATAGTTCTGCCGTTGTGTGTGTGTGTGTGTGTGTGTGTGTGTGTGTGTGTTAAGTACATTGCTGTTTTCAGGGCGCTTCATGCTTTGGCTCCCAATCTTCCCAACACCCGTTATTGTAGCGAAGGACTCAAGGCTTGTTGGCGTCCGTCTTAACTTAACTGCAGTCAGGGCTCTATCCGCCAATGGCTTGTAAACTAAAAAAAAATTACCAGCATAAGATACAATTTTTTTTTTTAAAAACATAAAAAAAGGAGCAGGTCCTATTACCTGCAGTAAACACTTGCATTGGTGTTGCTGTCATAAAAAAAATCCAAGCTTTGCTCACCCCTTATCTGTGAAGCATCACTTCTCTGTAAATTTTCTTTTAACCGTACTTCCACTGCGTTCTTCATTTTTCATTTTAGGTTGATCTACTCCGGCAATGTGCTGCCACATACACAGACTCTTTTTGCGGTTATAGCGAAATTCTCCACTGTGGTATCATTGATACTGGTAATCGAGTTGGGTAGCAAGCTAGATAAAGTAAGCGTAATCAGAGCGACAGTGGACAGCGAGGGCCAATCAAAGAATTGCGATACAGTTATTGACGGTTGTATTGCGCCAGCGTGAAGAATCGATGCAAAATGAAAATTTACCATGATATTTTTATTTTAATTAGTTAATTTCATTGCTTTCTGTGCTGGTGTTTTTTTTTTTTTTAACTCAAGGGTGTGACCATACATTCATACATGTCTGCCAGTCTGTCTGTGTCAGTCTCATTACCACTCCCCAGCCTGTCCCCACATGGTCCCAGGGGTTGCTTTCTAGAGACGCCCATCAGAGCGTAGTAGAGGAAGAGGAAGCCCCCAGTGTAAACACAAAGTGCTTTGAATTGGTTCAAGTAGACAACACCAAATTACTAAACAATCCTTGAGTCTTCCGAGAAAATCCCCTCAGCTCCTGGTGCAATGCAATTCACTATATTATGATTTATTGCAGATTCTATGCACTGTAAAATAAATAATTACATAATTTCTAAGACTTTATTTTGGAGGGCATTTTGACCATACAGTATCAGATTAAATAAAAAAATGAATGTGAGAGAGAGAGGTGAACTGAGCTATGGTATGCACCTGAGTCAGCTGAATCGCTCACTACACTTAAAATCATAACATATCTTTTCAAATTACTAGTTGGTGCAGTTCCACTTGGCTGTTTTTCCAAATAAAATCGACGATTTGATTTTCTAGTCTTGCATTGCTAGACCTATCTCCACAGCGCTGTGGAGTAAGCTCTGGCTACTCCACAAATACATTCTGGGATAGAAGAAAAAAAAATCTCTGGATTGTTTACATTTCTTTAAATGAATCACAATTGTTTTTGGTGGCGCTAAGTTCTAGACCATAGGTTCGAGGCACAGAGACGGTGGCTCTGCAAAATAGTCTCGGGAAGGAACTTGTTTTGGAAAGTGCCACATACAATATTAATTGAAGTTAACTGTTTACACAATACAGTAACATAACCTATTTAATTAGCTGGATACATGGCTTTACAATCATTCCACGAAAGAACCAAGCAGGCCTGCATGGTTGCACGATCCGAATTTTCTTTAAAACTTGCTTTTTTTTAGCATGTAGCTTGCTAGCTCGAAGTTTGTTGTTGTTTCCTGTGGCGAAGGGATATTGAGAACGGCAACACACAGAGAGCCGAAGGTGAAGGGCAAAGCCACGAACCGGATGTCAGACCTTTCCGGATGTCCTGGAAATGTATTTCCGTTGGCCAAGACTACCATGATACTGTGAAAATGTCCCTTTTTTCAGAATCTTCTTGAAACTAGGGTCATAATCTAGATAGTGGCAGAGAGATTACTTCTCAAATAGGTAAAACTGTACAGGTAAAACAAGTGACATGCAGGCCTTCCCTCGGCTGGCACTGCAGTGGTCTTATTGAGGTTTTTTTTCTTTTTTAATCTAAAGTAAATACCAGTAACAACCTTGTTAAACCATTTTTACAGTGTAATGAAAGCAAGGCAAGCTGCTGCAGGCCATGGCAAAACAAGCCCTGCAGTGCAATGGAAGTTAAAGGTGATGACTAGGTACTGGGGTTTCAGGGGAGTTGTGAGTGAATATTAGCTAATGCCATGCAGCCCTCTGGTATGTTTAAAGACCCAACACTGTCTGCTGTGGACACTGTTTGATCCCATTTCCACCCTGTCATTGTGCCAATTTACCTGTCAACCTTTGTTGATCCTGGCCTGAAGTCTCAGTTGGAAGACTGTAGTTATGCCAGAGCTCCAGGTAGACATACCAGGCAGAGCTCTATCTTCTCCTTCATTGTGCCCAGAAGAGGCAACAGGGGAGGCAAGGAGAGTGGGGAGAAACGCTGGTAGGACGAGCTGGAGGACAGACTTTTTTTTTTCTTTTTTTAAAACGTGTGTTGCAGTACAAATGTGCATATAAGGGTGCACACCACCATACATGCACACACACGCGCACACACACACACACACACACACACACACACACACACACACACACACACACACACACACACACACACACAGTGTCTCACCCTTTTTCTGTGTTGTCCCTCTCTCTGACAGGCGAACAAAGACCCGCTGTTTCTGACAGGGGTTACCTTCCCTTCAGAGTATCCTGGTAGCCCAGAGACACTGGTCAAGCTAAGTGTGTATGATGCAAAGGACAAGAGCCAGGAATCAGTGAGTAAACCGTTGTTGTGTTTCTCTGTGTTTGTTGCATGTTTGCATGTTGAAAATCCTGTGTGTGTGTGTGTGTGTGTGTGTGTGTGTGTGTGTGTGTGTGTGTGTGTGAGAGAGAGAGAGAGAGAGAGAGAGAGAGAGAGAGAAAAAAAAAAATGTGGTCAAAGCCAGCTGTGGAGCAATCATCCTTCAAGTGTTGGTTGTGCAGCACTGAGCTTTAAACTTTATAGAGGATGAACATGAAAATCTGCAGAAGAGTTTGATTATGTTTATAAGTGTCCTACAGACTTGGAGGTGCAACAAGTTGTGTGGTGATTGATTGCAGGCAGTGAATTATAGAACTATCTTAGTAACCATAGATTTGAGGCAGTCTCAGACCAAGACCTTAGCCTTGAGAAGGAAAAGGGTGTGCAGCCTTCGATGAGCATCTGAGCATGGTAGCCCTTCCTTTGGCGATGATCCCATGGGAAAACCAAACGGCACATCAGTGGGAATGGGGAAAAAAGAGCCAGGCGTAGAATCCTGAATGGGCTGGGCCCTCTGATTCAAACATTTTAAACAGACTTCACAACAGGCTCTCCAGTGTGAGTGTGTACATGATAATCAAGCAAGCACCCCACTCAACCGTGGGTGCCAAGATCTTAATTTGGCATCACTTACAGTACTATGAAACATCCATGAGCTTTAGGCTGAATAAGGACTCCATCATTGCTGTGGTTAGTATTTGCAAATGTATCACATTAAGGCCTCTGATTTTCCGCTGGCACAAAGCCAGCAGGGTCGCAAACATGGTTCCAATTTAACTTTTGTTTAGCATAAGTCAGTTTTTTAGCAGTTATAGTATGACTATTGTTGTATTGTAGCTTTATTGTAGCTTGAAACTAATCACCTTGAACCAAGGTGGGTGGGTTGTGCAATTTGTTGTTTCTTTTGGCCTGAAACTGTTGTTTTTCCTCATGCTGAGACAGTTTCTTAATTGCAAACCCAACACTGAGGTGGTTATAGTTAAGAACAGTCTGACTATATGCATTCATTCATTGCTTTAATCTTTTTAGATATCACACCAAGCTTTACTAAAATAGGAAGACAGGTGTGTTTTTCAGCACACTGTTTTACAGCAGACGTACTGGTGTACAGTATCACTCTTCCTTGTTATACGATGAAATCATTTGGAATACAGGTTACAATAGAGCTTCTTGAATCATTTTGGGACATTTTTTCTTGAAGCAACTCCAAACACCATTTCCTCTGGATATTAAAAAATATATTTTCATTTGTGTCAGTGGGGTTATTATGGTTAGCTGTCAGTTCATGCAGTCACATACACACCCAGACTTTTGCTGTTCCTTCAGGAAATGCCCATATGATTTTCTCAATAGAAGCTTTTAATTACTTAGGTAAAATAAACATAAACATTAGGTTACAGTATGGTGTTGTAGCCTACCATCAAAAGTTCTGTCTTTTAAAATAACTTTGCATGCAATTTCTGACTGAATTTCATCTACTCTTGCATGCATTTTCGGTGTGCCGTATTTTAGTATTAGGGGCAATATATATACTGTATGTGTATAGTATGTATGTCATGCTACTCTATGCCTCCTGGAGATGGCATTCTCCTCAGAGAAGTGGGCCTGGACTCCTTTCTCCTGGTTATAAAAAGAAAGAGGGGAGCTGATTTGAGGCTACTGTAATACAAAATCCACCTGCTGATAATATATCCATCCAAGTAGTAATGTATTCATCCTTTCGCAGCTTCTTCTCCAGATTGTGCTGTACTGTGCCAGGATACTTTTATTTGCCAAATGTGCAAGACTTGGTTCTGAGCATGTTCCCTGAGTTTTCTGCTGTGCTTGCACCCAGTTTCAACACATTTAAGGACAAGGTGTTTATTGGAATTCATTTCAATTTTAAATTCATTGATAACACAAATATTAATGCAGTTTTGAGAAACACAAATGTAGAAAAGAGAAGAAAACATAAAATGGAAAACCTAGCCAAAACTTCTATTCTTACTTGTCCAGTGCTTACTTACAGTGGATCAGTTTATCTTAACTTTTATTTTAATTGTATCATGCAGAACACTATTTACCTGCATTTTTATGGAATGGCATTAACTTGTGTGTCTATTGTATAGTCATTTACCTCTTTGTATTCAGCCTTGAAACATAATCCCAGATGGAATTAGCTTGAAATGGGAACACAATGGTTTATTCTAAGGTGTGTATTGAATATTCATGTTGAACAACACCCATGTGAGCTCAACACTGTACAAACTCTCCATTCATTCCCCATCTCCTTCCTAGGGGTATTTCTTGTGTTGTGCAGTGTGTTACCACCAGATGTTTTACTAAACAAAATGTGGCCAGGCAAGCTACTGCTTGGATATACTGTAAAGATATTTTACTGATAATTTATTTTACTGCCTGGTAAAATATTTACCATATAAATTCAAGTTTAAAGGATCAGCTATATTAAAGGACATTTCTGGCGCAAAACAAGTCTAGGGGTTAATAACAGATGTGTACCCACTTGATCGCTCTCTGGGACATGTTTTCATGGTAATCGAATATGTTTGTAGCTTGAAACAAGCTAGCACGGACCACTGATTAGCTTACAACGCTAGTATTCTGGGCACAGGGAAAGTAAAAACAAATCGCTATTCATACCACTAAAAAGGCTCAAAATATCACCACACTTCAACGGTAGCATAATGAGGGTCCCTAAATGTTAACCGAAGCATTGAGAACATTGTAAGTGTTTATTCAAAAGATAGTTTAGAAAGACAGTAGCTCCCAAGACGGCGGCCGCCTGTATACGAGAATGCGACTGTCTTTATAATCTATCTTTTTAATAAACTGTCTGGACACTTACAAAGTTCTCAATGCTTCGGTTAACATTTAGGGACCCTCATTATGCTACCGTTGAAGTGTGGTGATATTTTGAGCCTTTTTAGTGGTATGAATAGCGATTTGTTTTTACGTTCCCTGTGCCCCGAATACTAGTGCTGTAAGCTAATCAGTGGTCCGCACTAGCTTGTTTCAAGCTACAAACATATTCGATTAGCATGAACACATGTCCCAGAGAACGATCAAGTGGGTACACATCTGTTATTAACCCCTAGGTTCATTTTGCGCCGGAATTGTCCTTTAAAAAAAAAAAAAAAAAAAAAATGTCAGTTTTCCGAGGTAGGTGCTCTCTAAGTATACTGTAATATACAGGCACTGGATAAAATATTTAATTTGATTAACTGATTTAGAATTTGGGTTTTTCAATGTCCCTCACTCCGTCTCTCTGTGAGTGATATTTGTCAAGAATATCACTGATAAGAGCTTAAGGTGGAACCAACAGACTTATAGGACAGGTCCTGTTGAGCCATTTAAACTCTTCACTCATCTCCACAGTTTTGAATGGCAAGCTGCATCCAAACTTCCTGTGACAATTTGGTCATCAAGATTTTTTGTAGCCAAACAAACAACCTCTTCCTTTCTCTTAGTGGACCTTATGTAGTCGCCTTGCAATATTTTTTTCCCCCAGTGCTCTTGCGCTGCGGTTGGCTTTTAGATTTTTGGTTCCGCTCAGCTGGGCACAGTGTGCTTGTCTGGGTCTCATTAGAGAGTCTTTAAGTGACACGGGCATGACCCTGAACATGAGCTGGCACAATGCGTCAGCCCCCAGCCGCTTAAGTGGCAGATCGGAAATCACTCAGCCAAGGTTCAGTCATTTAAAGTTGCCTCTTTTTTTTAGAGCCAGAGAGAGCGTGAGCATGGGGGGCAATTTGCTATTTGCATGTGTATATGTGTTTTACAAATCAGCTGTCAAAAGTTTTACATATCACTTTCAGCTCCGGTATCAGATGTTGTGCCACGAGCTGATTCACTGCAATGGAAAGAAGATACTGTATCACACACGGCAACCACTGAATATTTATTAAAAGAAACTTTGCAAATTTGCCATTTTGTGTGATATGCCATGTCTATTCACCATACGAGTTTTGGAGTGGAAATAAGAAGGGAAGGAATTGTAACAGTGAGGGGAAGGGAACTGATGGAGCGAGGTTTATAGATGACTGCTTTAACATTCGTCGAGGACTGGAGAATTTCATAGTAGGATGATTTTCTTCTGCCTTGGGCTTCCCATTTAGATATTCTAAGATGACACTTGCTGCATTATCATGAATATTTGAGAACATGCACAAGGCTGAGAAAACGATACAGTAAGTGAGGAAGTGGAGGTGTGAGAAAGAGTACGGCCGGGTAGATATCTCTCAGGTGTAAGTGATCTCCCCCTGAAGCCCAAGTTGTCAAAGGATGACAGGCTAGCCTTACTGTGTCACTGATGTCTTACCTGCAACTCCACTTTGAACAGCTCCCAGGGGCAATACACTCCCTTTTAGCTTGCATTCTGATCACTGAATCAAGAAATATTCACTCTGGCTGAAAAGAGGTATACTTCAGAGATCACTCAATTTGACCATAAGCTCAAATTTTCAAGCATAATGACTTAAATAAAAAGGATTTAAAGTATAACTAATTTGCTGCATCTTGTCTCAAAAAATGTTTAAATGAAAAATGAGAGAAAACCATATCTGGCTGTCATGGTAGAAAGCACAAAATTATAATTACATTTTAAATATATGTATTTTATATAGAGAGAAAAGCACATTGTTTTTTTTTCTCCAGTAAGTTTCCAAGTATTAAACAGCCTTTACTTGCATTTAAGATTGGAGTGAAATATGTGGTCAGACAAACCATTTAGGCTCTTTGATTGAATCTCAGTAGCCAGTCATTATCTTTTAAAGTTCATCAGCAACAAGAGCAAGTGTCATCTGAGAAGTGAGATAAATAAAAAGCATTGCGTTAAAAGTATATGAAAGAGGCAAATAAGATTGTCTGTGCATCAGGTTTGTGCTGACTTACCTCTGTGAAGAGGCTTGAAGACACCCTGCTAATGACAGACCTGTGGTTTGTTGTCAGTACAAACCTATTACCGAGTGTTCTTGTGGTATAAAGAGATAGGACAGCTGCCTCTGGAAGAGCTCTTCTCTCTAATCACAGCCTCATTTATCCTGCCTCTGCTCTCTGCAATCAGGAAAGAACGTGTAATGCAGTTTTCAGTTTGCATTCCTATTACAGGTCATGGTGAGGAATTTTGATTGGTTTCTGTGATGTGCACTGTAGTGTGACAAACAAAAGACCTCATCTGAGTAAAACAGGAAAATGGCGTATGCATGTCTGGTCATTTCCATAAAGCTACCATAAAATGTATTCAATCAAATAAAACACAAGCAGAGGGGATTTTACTGGGTTACTATAATGGCCATTTCTTCCTCTGGCCGCCACAAGCAGTCTGATAAACACACACACACACACACACACACACACACACACACACACACACACACCACCTGCACTAAAGGGATAGAGCAAGATGTGTTTGATTCAGAGGGCAATGGAGAAATAACTGATCAAAGTTTCATCTCAAACTGCTGGCCCCTTTGACTGACACACACACACACACACACACACACACACACACACACACACACACCACCTGCACTAAAGGGATAGAGCAAGATGTGTTTGATTCAGAGGGCAATGGAGAAATAACTGATCAAAGTTTCATCTCAAACTGCTGGCCCCTTTGACTGACACACACACACACACACACACACACACACACACACACACACACACACACACACACACACACAGGATAAAGGTTGTATGAGAGGAGTCCCAAAGCAAGGGTAGGATGAGGTATTGTTTAATTTTGTTTCTTGAACTTTTCATACTATTTCAAATATGATTTTGAAACATTTCCCTGGTGGGGAAAAAACTAAATGCTTTTTTGTTCAAATCAGATCATTCTCAGTTGACTTTTGGTACATAGGATGACTACAGTGAGTAATCATTGTAATAATCTGACAGTTATAAAAATCTTGCTTTTAAATGCATTTTACACTGCGATGTCTTAACATGTAGAATTATGTTTTTATATCATATTACTGTAGACAAATGTTAACGACTGAGGAATAATGTAGTCTATGGGTTTTTTATGTAATTACAGCAGTGACTTTTGGTCAAAAATCAAAAAGAGGAAGGCCTCACTTAAGTTGTTTGTCCCCTGGAATATACAGAGTCCAAATGATGTGCAGCAAGATACAGCAGGGGAAGTTATTACAGCCCTGTACTAATCTAAATAACCTCATGACGTTCACACAATGTATTGAAAGGACGAATATACAGCCACACCAAGCAAAGTTAGCTGTCAGCCTGCAAACATTGGCTTGAATTCTGTCTTTGCTGCCCTTTTTCCAAATTTGTAAGCCACATCTGCTTTGCTAGCACAGTGAGCTTGCAGCTGAAATATTGGTCAGTATCACTAAAAAACGTTTTACTCAGATTAGCAACACTAATCTGAGTAGATTGCGTAGAGGATAGACGTAGTGATACCAGCTCCCGTAAAGACTTCTGATTTTACCTTTTATCCTGCGCAAAATAAGCCAAGATTAAGACTCCAAGATGATTAAGTTAAGCGTAGCTAAACTGAAAATGCATCCGAAAAAGAATGAAGCAGCCACGAAGGAAGATAGGAGCTGAAAAACCACTGCAACACCCAGTGCTAACACGGGCACTAGCATCGTTAGCGCTAGCTTGCCAAGCACTGATGCGCCGCCGATGTGGTTTCACACCGAAATGGACAAAGGTTTCTTCCGTATACAGACATTATTGGATCAAAAGTTATTAGAACTCATTGGCCGTCTCAGTAGAAGCACTTATTACTGAGAATCGCACCCTGGGGCAGCGGGTCAAAGAGATTGAAGATAGGCAGTCGGGTCACACCGAAAGCCTCGACTTCTTGCATGAAGACCTCGGAGATCACAAAAAGAAGATCGAAGTAAAAATCAGCGGTCTGAAAGACAAACTCGATCTAGAGAATCGAGCAAGAAGACAAAACCTGAGGTTGGTCGGTTTTCCAGAGGGAGTTGAGGGCAAAAAACACCATAGCCTTCCTACAAGAGTGGCTCCCGAAAATACTGGGCCTAGAGTTGATCGAGATTGAGCGGGCTCAACACTCACTTCAGCACCGACCTGATGAGGGCAGCCTTCCCTGGGCTCTGGAGGTCCGCTTACGCCGCTTCACCGACCTGACAGAAGATCACTGCAGTATGGCATCTCTACTACAGGGTTCCTGCGGGGTCTTAAAAAGTCTAAAATTCTGAACTTTGAAAATTTAACCTCACGGTTATAGTGACCAAAATTATCAGTTTTCTGTGTTAACGCGGCATTTTTAAAAGTGTGTTCAATATGTTTAGAAAGCACTGATAGGCCTACCCAAGCTGAAATGGTTTCCAAAAGTGTAAAATATAGGCAATAGGCTTGTAAAAACTATTGAAAACTGGCTACTGAAACACCGGCCCGCTGTAGGGGGTCCGGTCAGAACTTGAACCAGAGATGTCTGACTTTGAGATCCAGGAAGATTTATTTACAACTCCAACATGAAGATAACTATGAAGTTGTATTTAACATTACATGTGAGGTTGGATGTGGTTCTTTAATATAAACAAATAATAATGCACATTAATAAGCATCTGACTTACTATGAACATTATTTACCAAAACTAAATGTTATAGCCAACAGCATATAACAAGAAACAATACTAAGAATTACATTCATTTTTCTGTAATAATTAACATAAATGTAACATATTGCTCAGTAACACAAACTGAGAATAAGCCACATCTATTACAGGACACATATCCATAACGGAGCAAACAGTGTAATACACCTTTAATAGCTAAGCACGTGGCTCCACAGCGCTAGTCTGTTTACTGGCGTTTGCATGTTGCTAGCAAATTGCCCTAACAACCTGAATATCAACACGTGGCTGCACAAGTAATATTAAACAATCTGCACATCTATCAGCTATGCAATAAGAAACACAGCAACAGCAATATATTCAAGGCGATAATATCTCTCTCTCTCTCTCTCTCTCTCTCCAAATAAATGTCATGTTGTAGGCTAACACGGGCAAAACTTAATACACATCATAGCAGAATACTTATTGAAATATGAATAAACATAGCTTAAACGTTTACACAGATAACAAGGCAGTAAACCCATGCAGTTTAGCAAGCTACAGAATAGTTTTAACTTAAGTTCTGGGCTACACACATGACTTCAACAAGTCCGAAAACGGGAAAGGAATGATAAAGAAAAAAGTCAGTTTACAGCTGTTCTGCGGTTTCCACACCGTGGTAATCCACCGTGATAATGATATTTAAAATGAAAACGGTAATTGTTATCAACATTTTTACCATGGTTTACCGTTACACTGGTAATCGTTACATCCCTAGTGTGGTCTAAAAAAGGTTTTACCCTCGTTCATTTCCAGAAACGCTGGCCGCAGAAAGAAAATGTATCTAGTGGTAGCCTACAAAGCGGAGCTCTAGAGTCTTTGCTCTATAACAAAACCAGCAGAACACTGCCTTCAGAGCGTTGTAGTTCTTTCTGGGGGATATTGGTGTTGGTACATACGCAGTGATAAAACTACAAATCCTGTGATAAATGCAATACCTGTCCGCGAAATACGTCTGCATCTCCTCAGAGTTTGTTAAAGTTCAGCTAGGCCTACGTGTGGAAAATGGGAAAGTGTACTTTTAACAAGACATGGCTAGATCACAGCGATTTCCGCTGTTGGTTACAAGCGGTACCCAGCTCCAGGTACGAGGCTCGCTGCAAACTTGAGACTTAAAATGTCTTAAAAAGGTCTTAAATTTGACTTACAGGGTTCTTGCCGGTTTTAGTACTATCATAATCTTCAGGTATATGTCCACAACTCTTCCGAAAAAGAAAAGCCTTCTCGCCACTGAAGAAGAAGAAGCTGCACAAGAAAACCATCTCCTTCAGGCTGCTTCATCAAACCAACCAACCTGGTCCTGGACCTCCCAGAGGGCAGACGTGTCTTCACCTCCCAGGTGTTACCTGACCAAATATCACCCAGACATGCTCACCTGAACTCAGTTCTCCGCTGTGACTTTTTAAAGTGGAATTAGGGTACGTTCACTTTAGCGCCATAGTTACAGTGTAAGTCAACCCATATGGTAGTGCAGGTGCTTAATTTCTTTCCTCTAAATTACTTGAATCCTTTCTTCCACCCCGACAGACTGCTTTATGACCGGTAATTAACCACAGACCGCTGTTTTGTTTGCGGTGGTAGCCGGTGTTTGTGTGACACAGGCGTGGCATATGTAAGGCCAGTTTATTTTTATTTATTTCTGTAATGCTCGAGGCAGTGTCTCAATCTACTTGTGAGACTAAACACCTCTTCACTTTTTTCTCAATTGTCCATGCACTACTCCTCCCATAACTCAATTTATGTGATCCATGTATGGCATTAATCATGAGACCTTGACCATTTGAGTTAAAAAGGATTTAAGCCAATACTTTAAAGGTGGTTACAAATAATCTCTTTAACCTGTAAGGGGACATTTCAGAGGTGCATTTTATCGGTGTCGTTTGTACTCTGTTTATTACACACTGCCCAGTTGTGGGTAGCCTGGTTTTGCTCGTTGGGAGTGGTGTATGTTACTGCGTACACAACAGCTCTGCCAGCTGATAGAAGGAAAAATATACACTTTATCAAGCTAGCCTTGATCGATGGAAACAAGTGCATTGCTATCATGTGTAAAAGTGAATTTCCCCCTCCTGTCTCCTCATGGTTAAAGGAGGTTACCTCATATGTGGCCTCAGAAAAAAATTATGTTCAATCTCAAGTTTAAAATGACTTGGTTTTTTGTTACACCCTTGTGTTATTGCTTCTGTTATAAAAATGTCAAAGAAATTGTTCCAAAAAAAAAGTATGCCACTCTTCAGCATTGGGAAAGCTTGGAAAATTTCAAACCTGGCGACTACATAAGTTAACAAAAAATCTAAAATAACTCTTGTACAGATATAAACTGATTTTACATTGTATTAACTTTCAGTCTCTCCATACCATTGTGATGTTGCATTGTTGTGACCATTGCAGATTTTCTTATTCTGCTGTCTACCTGATTTAAAAACTATTCAACTAGCAGATATTTGCTGCATCTCAGGAGGCAGTTTGAGCAGCCACTGTTTCATGGTGAATTGTCGCTCCAATTATGAACTGCTGAAGTATGGAGAATCCCAGCCTCAGTTAATCCTGCCCTGCCAATAATCATGATGTGTAAAAGGCGGTGACTTGACATATTTTTGGCGTAGCCACTTGCTTTTAGCTGGATAAGTGTCAGTGTGGTGGGAATTTTCTGTAAGTGCACAAGTTTACTGCCAGAAAGAGAGAGGGGGGAGAGAAATTGAAGCAGACAGTGAGAGAGGGTTAGAGTGAAAACACACACACACACACACACACACACTTTCACAAGAACCAATCTCAGAGATATCCAAGAAAGGTCTTGGTAGTGATTGGGTGGACAACTGAGCAATGATAACCTACGAGAGTAACAGTCCTCAGATAAGGACTGTCTCTTGTCTGATGGCCACTTTGCCTCCCTCACCATCACTGTGGCAATGTCAGGCAATGTCACAAGTGCTGAATAGTACTGCTAAAGTACAAGTCAGCAATACTAAAATTAGTCAAACTAGTGACCTCTCTCTTTTTTGCTTGCTGGCAGTCTTGCCTGGCAGAAATAGCAGATAGTTTAATGGTATTTCTACTTTGGCTGTGAGCAGTATGAAACCATTTTCCTCTATTTTAGTGTTATGTCTACTGCTGTAATAGATGCATGCTATGCTAATGGATGCATATTTTCTTGTCCAATTAGTGTTCTGTCAACACAGTATATTAAGATGTCACAAAGACAATCAATACATAGATGTGTCCTGGCCTTATTAAACTTGTTCCCAGCAGAAACAAGCATATTCAGAACCTCCTCTAGGATAATGTAATTTTCTTTGTAATCTCAGAAGTGTTTTTTCTAATAATTGTTGTCATGTTAATTACAGTCTTTCACACCTGTAACCAGCCCAGTACAACCACAGTCAATGGTAAATGGACTGGACTTACAGTATATAGTGCTTTACTACTTTAATGGACAAAATGCTTTTCAGTTTACCTCTCATTCACCAGTCCTGACCATCAGGAGCAAATTGAGGTTCACTGTCTTGCTGAAGGGGATTAAACCACTGACCCTGCGATTAATAGATGACCCGCTAGACCTCCTTAGCCACAACTGCCTGCTGCATTAGTCTGATAGTCTGATCTGTTGGCCACTGAGAAGCTCCATTGGTACAGTTAAGGGCTAAGAGTTTGCGGTTAAGGGTCTTGACCAAGAGCACCACAGTGATGAAAGTGAGGGAGGGCAGAAGCACTGCTCTTTAACCTTTCCTGCAGATTCTGCCTGCTGGGTTCAAGGATTAAGTCAGATGCCTTCCATAGACTAACAATATATACTGCATGCCAGGCTGAGACATGAAGGAGCTATGAAACAATCCTAGTAATAAGTAAGTCAAATTTAGCTTCAGGTTAAAGATGGTAGTAGGTGCATGATAACAGATTCTACCAAGGCTTTCATCTGCAAGCTGTTTGAATTGCCTGACCTTCAAACACAATCATTTGTAAAAATGTTAGCTGAGTTGTGACTTCTGCCACTCACAACAGAGATGAGTGAGCTCCATGGATGTGTGACAGGTTTGACATATGTCAATCATGACGATGGCAAGTAAGCCAAACGGATTGGGACAAATCATAACAGTGGGAACTTGAGGGGTGGTTAACGAGCATCACTTGTGGGTGTGTGTGACAAACGTTTTCGGCATACAGCTACGGTACGATGTCTAGGAACACCCTCACTTTCGCCAGGGAAAAGTGCTGCAGTCTCGGTGATTATGATATGATATACTGTACAGAGAAGAGTCTCACATTCTACCCATTCCTACTGGCCATAAATTATGCTCATTTATGTGCATTTAATTCCACATTCCAACCAGACAGGCAACAAAGAGTGCATTTGATGGATTGCCCAATTACACTTCTTCCAAATGCAGGAAGTGGCTCTTTTATCTCCCCCATATCCATCAGGCATCACACTTCTTTTGGAAATCCTCTTTCATGAATTCTCCTTGATTTTAACTTCTTTTTCTAAGTTGAAATTTCTGTGCTTTGACAGCATTGCTAATTCTTCACTTAATTACTGATCCTCTGATTCTGTTTTTAACACTGCAGGTAAGGTAAGGTAAACTTTATTATCCCACAAGGGGAAATTCATGTGGTCATTCATTACGCGTCCTCTACACAAAATATTCTCTAAACATATAGACACCACAGACAAGCCAATAAGCATGTATAGAAAAGAGAATAACAATACTACAGAAATGACAGAAGTCAACAATAACAATACAAAAAAATAAACAATACTACAAAAAGACAAAGACACTCCGACATCTGACGTTTACGATACAAAAAGAAAAAGACTAATATTATCAGGTAACTAAACATTTTAAAAATAATAACTAGGAGTGGTTATCAAAATTAAGATCTACCATCCAGTTAAAGTGCCAGTGCGGGATTAAAGTGCCTGTGATGTGCTTGGTCATTATACAGTCTGATCGCTGTAGGCACAAATGATTTTTTTTTTTTACCTTTCTGTTCTAATTCTCTGTTGTAAAATTCTACCAGTTGACTTATTGCTTCTCATAAATTTATGATAAAGAGGGTGAGTAGGGTCATTAAGGATTTGGTCTTTTTTTAAGATAAGCTCGTTGTACAGCTGAGCTGCCGACACCTGGTCAATTCCGATGATCCTACTGGCCATCTTGATCATTCACTGCAATCTCTTTTGGTCCTTAACATGCATGTTACCAAACACACAGATAAGGCCAAAAGACAGAACACTCTGGAGGATACTTTTATAAAACATTACAAGGATGTGTCTGTCTAATCTAAAAGCGTTTAATTTCCTAAGGAAGAACATCCGCTGGTGCATTTTCTTAGTTTTATTCAGTGCACATTCGTTAAAAGTTAATTTGGAGTCAATTTCAACTCCCAAATATGTGTAGGTTGAGACTCTTTCTACTAGTTCACCATTGATCTTAGAAGGGGGGGGCTGTAATTCTATTTTTGCTAAAATCTATGACCATCTCTTTTGTCAATGGCTCAATGGCATCAGTGTTTTATGCCCCATTAAAAGCAAAAGTGAGAGGATAAAACATCAGACAAAGAAAGACGAGAGCTAAACTGTATGATAATTAGGGAAACTTTCTCTTTGAAAGATGCAAAACACCCCTAGATGAGAATTTAGCTTTGAGTGTTTGAGCTACATCAAAGCAACTGGAAAGTAGTGTTTGTGGAATAGTGGAGGCCAGTTGCATTGAAAATGGATTGGATGATAGGTCGATATTAAAGTCATTCTTGTTTGTGAACATCAAGACTCATTATCATTAAAGACAATGTGGCTGCTTTTAATATTATGGATTCAGAATAAATACTTTATGGCAAGCCTCCAAAACCTGAATGGGATTTGCCTTTTATAAGACAGATACATTTAACATAGTTATAATGAATTAAAGTAATTCTTCAACATGAAGTACTGTACAGATAGGGCAACATTGCCCTCAAAGCTTTGAAAACACTGCTCTGTCTGCCTTTTTGTATTAAAAAGAAAACCCTGTTAACTTTAGCACACTTGTTAAAGTGTTGGAGCCAGACAGATGACAATTGAGAGGGAATAAATGATCCGTCCCTGGCCCCAGAGAATAGAAAGTTTAAACACTCTAAAGCATGTTTATTGACAAATGAGCACTTACTCTGCCATGTCAGTTTAACAGTACATATGTCTCATGGACAGACTTTTAGCAGAGTAACATGTCACGCTGGAGCGATGTGTTGGAAAACATTTCAAGCTCTTTCCAAAGCCTGAGCTTCTAAAGTGCATTCTTTCTCGCAGTAATGATATCATTTTCATTGGCTGACGATACTTCAAACTCCTGTTTACTGTATTTAGAAAGGCACCAGATAATTACTTTGTTTTCCCACATTGTTCCCCCTACTGTGTTGACATGCACTTCAATAAAGTGACTCATTGCGCCAATGCATATTTACAATTGTTGGAAAATAAGTGAACTCTAGTTTTGTTGTGAGGGTGTTAGCAGTCATTGGTTAAAATAGTTGTTGTAATAGTGCACGCTCATTAAAATCAGCCAACTAAATCTAAGCATAGAAGCTAATTACTTAAAAAAAGATGTCTGGTGCTGTTGCCACAAGGAGACACCCTTTTTCCCCGGGTAAAGTTAACACAAGTGAAGTGTACCAGGAAACAATTTATTTATACACATATATTATAAGGAAGCCACACTGGATAAATTTGGTTCAGTGCCAATGAATTAAGTGCATTTCCATTAGTATTTACTGAGGTGCATTTTGTAACACTGTAAAAAAGTGATTTATAGAACTTTAGATGGAGCATGGGCACCAAGCATGCGTGTGTAATCATTTTACATACTGTCAGTGACGAAGTGGAGAAAGAAATCTAAGCAATTTTAGTGTACATATGTGCACATGCATAATAAAACAAAAGCACTGTCAATATTCATATGTACAGTAGTGTAAATATAAAAGCATGCAGAAAATATGGAGAGAACAAAACAAAGAACAAATTAAAGAAATACTTAAACTTTCTGGGAAATACGCTTAGTCAATGTCTTGCCAAGAGTTCAGTGAGAAGATCGATACCACTCTCCTATTGGTCTGTTCAATATGAAGGTGGAACCAGCAGCTGCTTAGCTTAGCATAAAGACTGGAAACTAAAGGTAGTTAAATCTGCTGTTATGTCTTGTTTGTTAAACCAGTGCAAAAACCAAAGTGTAAAAACAACACATTACGGGTGTCTCTATACTAAGCTAAGCTAACAGGCAGGCTCCAACTTCATATTTACTCTCTGCAAGAAAGAAAATAAGTGTATTTCCCAAAATGACCAGCTATTTCTTTTAAGACATATCTAATTTTATATAGATTATAACTTAATAACTTGGTATTTTTTTGTAATTTAAAGTCAGCAATACATTGTTAGGGTGAGGTCTGGACCCAATTTGAAAACAGTTCTTTAATGTAGGTTCAGCCGAACAAAAATATTGCAATTTAATGAAGGAGGGTGGTGATCCAAATGGAGTGGAAGAGTGGAGTTAGGTAAGGCAGGCTCTAAAACGCACAGAGCTGGTGGTGTGGCTGGATGCGACGATGCTGTAGACTTCCACGTCTGCACACAGAAAAACAACACAGTGTTAATATAAAGAAAAAAACTACAAAACAGGTTCACTTAGAGACTAGAGCTTTTGGCCGAGAGTAGTTACCACTTGGTAGACTGAAACAAACTGGCGCTGCCTGCCTGGATCACAGGAGTACTAGTCCTGGAGCTTGATTAGTAGATAACGTGCAGCTGCGCTGGAGAGCCAGGTGCCCTGGAGAAAGCCACGCCTACCCACACACTCCACACACACTCCCTCACACACACAGAAGACCAAAAAAAAGGAAACACACAGCCTGAGTCACGGACAGGCCGTGACAAGAATGCCATTAATTGTAAAAACTTTCTGAGAACAAAGAAATAAAGAGGAAACTGCTTGCACTTGTTTTCTCAAGGCCATCGGATAGAAAATGTATAGACTTGTGCAATACACAATTGGGGCAATATCTCACATGATCTACGCCTGTGTATATAACTCACACTATGTTCCATCCGCATGCAGCTGATATGCATTAAAAGGAGAATTGCTAATTGTCTTATCCAGCACCAGGTAAACACTTGATGCTGAAGTGCCCCTTCCCAGGAAACCTCCTCTTGTCATTACCTTGCCCAAAACCTTCCCTGTATAATCCTACTTCAATCTCCTCAAGGTGGGATTTGTCTGGATCAATTTCATAATACATTATTCATTTGAAAATTTAATCAAATATCTCCTCCACCAATCATCCCAACCCATACCTCTCCTAACCCTCCCTCGTCTCTCTACCCATCATATCACTGATTGTTAATGTCACCTGCAATAGCAGATTATCAGCCAAATGAATTACTGGGTCACAGGTGAGTCAAACGCTTGGCTGACTGTAATCTTTTTTTCTCTGGCAAAAGTAGCTTAGTGTAAGTTAGTTATTTTTTTCTTTTCTTTTTTGAAAGAGAGGAAGAGAGAAAAAGTGCTTGAGAAAATCCCCTTTCTGCCTGGCTTCCCGTGGGTTTCTGCAGTGTAATGGTTTCCTTTGAGAGGCACTGGTGGAAAGTGCTGATGCTTGTTGGCGTGTGTGTGTGTGTGTGTGTGTGTGTGTGTGTGTGTGTGTGTGTGTGTGTGTGTGTGTGTGTGTGTGTGTGTGTGTGTGTGTGTGTGAAGGCAGCTATTTTCCATGGCTAACTGAGCCACTGATGAGCTTGCCAGCCAGGGTACAGTGTGTGAGTTTGTGTGTCTGCACATGTAAGCCTGTGGGCAAACAGCATTCGTAATCCTGTGTGTGTGTGTGCGTGCCAGGCTACTGTATAGTCATTCTGCATGCAATATAAACCCCATAGTTGGTCAATTGAAATAGATGTAATACAGCATTTTATGACTTTCCCTATCTGTCTGAGCATCGCTGTGTGCAAACTTTAAAGTTCCCCTTCAGACACATTTTAAAGTATGTAAAAATACTCTCCTATAATTAATATTTTGTTTAAAATAGGTTTTCCACATCAAAAGTTAGAATTTGGCCTTGCACCTCACCCACCACTGCTGCTTGTGCTAGGTTGACCGGTGAAAGAGCAACGTTGATGGCTAGCATTAGATGAGACATTGGAGAGATGCAGCCATACATTACATCCATATACATACATTTGAGCCCCAAGCCGGGTATCGGTCTGAACCCAGCATCAAGTCTGACCCAGTCTCAGATTTGGGGTCTGTTGTGCTCCAAAATTGGCGACTAGCAGAATAGTAAGTTTAGTTAGCAATAGCATCTTTTATTTGTGTTGTTTGTTAGCTTGTTACTTTACTGTTTTCCGCTCTCTGTACAAGTCCACTCTGCGCTGGAGGTTTCAGGTTTCTTTTACAGCTTTTGCATATTAGACAGTGATTGGCTTTTCGACGTAACAAATCAAGCTTACCCGGGGGTACGTATGAATCTCACATTTTAAGTGCACAGACATCTCCCCCTTTAGTAGAGGAATGTCAAACACCTCTCTATAGAAAAACATTGCACAGATACAAGTCAGTATAGTCAGGGTCAGACATTTTAGGGGACATAAACATAAAAAAACAACATATTTTTGAGTGGATTGGGACTTTAAAGTACACTACCAGTCAAAAATCTTGGGGTCACTTAGAAATTTCCATTGCAGGAAAAAAAAAAGGGGTTCTCGACTGTTGTAGAAAGAAGTGGCTGATCTTTAATGCAATATCTACAGTGCCCATTATTAGCAACCATTCATCCATTGTTCCAAATGCACATTCTGTTTACTAATCTGATATCATTTTAAGAGGCTAACTGAGAAAACATTGGAGAACCCTTTTGCATTTATGTAAGCACATAATGTAATCTAAAAACTGCTGCCCTGGTTAAAAAAAAACAATGCAACTGATCTCAGCTGGTATTCTGTCTATAATGGAGTGGAATGGAAATTTCTAAGATACCCAAAACTTTTGACCGGTAGTGTATATCACCACTTGTACAGCAGCCTGCTCTAACTTTGTTGATGAAGATATGGCACATTGCTTTTCTCCTCCTCTCCTCACCCAGGGGGACAGAAAAGTAAATGAGTGTGGGGCAAAAGGGTTCTTGTCGCTGCTTTGGTGTTCCATTCTGTTAGCGCAGATGGAATTATATGATAATCAGAAATCAGCCAACATTGTTTCCCCCTCTGCACACCCAAAGAGGGTGGGAAGCCTTTACACATCTCAAAGAGGCATTTTTTTACCCTCCCCAGATAAAACAAATGTATTTGTTTTGATCTTATCTCTTTTTTGTTTGAAGAATCTTATGTGCTATTCATGAGTGTACACAACAAAAAAACAATGAATGTATTCATCTGCTATCATAGCCACCAAGGACAAATTCTACTTTCACATAAGCAGTATATTCAGTTCAAAAGGCTGTTTTGTTGATGTTGTTTCACATCAACTGGCAAATATGTCATTTAGGAAACTAATATGGCTGTGGTTTGCTGAGGAATAAAAATAGAGGAAATGACGCAGACGCCCACGTCAGTCAGTCTTATCTGTTAGGTAGGCTTACATACCTTTCAGAAAACGGTTCCACCTCCTCGTATGGGGTGCCGAATGTAAAAGTTCGGTTACAATTTTTTAGCTGATACATTTTCAACATTTAGCTCACTTTCCTCACATTTAGCGCATTTTCCTCACATTTAGCGCATTTTCCTCACATTTGAGACAGAAATGATATATCTAAATGTTAAATCTAAATGTTATATCTAAATCTAAATGTTATATCTAAATCAAAATGTTAAATATATATATATATATCTAAATGTTAAATCTAAATGTTAAATCTAAATGGTAAATATATATCTAAATGTTAAATTTAAATGTTATATCTAAATCTAAATGTTAAATTTATATCTAAATGTTAAATCTAAATCTTAAATTTATATCTAAATATTATATCTAAATCTAAATCTTAAATATATATCTAAATGTTAAATGTTAAATCTAAATGTTATATCTAAATGTGTCGCCAAGTGTAAAGTTAAATATTTAGAAAATATTCAAATCCCCAAGGAAACCACGCCCACTGCAGTGGCTTCAAATCGCGCTGCACCGCCCCCGCCCTACACTAAAGGAACTAAAGCCACGCCCACTGCCAACTCGGAACTTGCAGACAGAGCAACAACCAACAGCGGGACATTTTTAACAATTTTAACCATCTTATTCATCATTAAATTCACTTCTGACAACGTTTTAGGCGAGAAATTAACTGTTTAGATTTTGAATATAGGCAGTCTTGCGAAAATTGATGCCGAATTGACAGTTGAGGAGCTCCATGAAGTGAGGCGACAGCCAGCAGGCTCCTGCCCCGGCCTCTAGCTCGTCGCTCGGTCAGTCATGCTCAGACACCTCGCTGTGAGCTGGAGGTCTCTCAGACTGCTCTCATAAATAAGAGGCTTTTATTTCGCCGTTGACGGTTCGTTCGTTTAAATATCACAACACATATCCATCATAAGATTAACGGGAACCTGTGGTTAACTGTCTTTTCGGAGTTAAACTCCACAAGCGTGTCCTGCGGCTCTCCAGCCGTCACACACACACACGTCCACAGCGCAGCAGGCAGAGGCGGGGTCTGTTCTGAGTATAATAAAGTATAATAAAGCCCCGTCTGTGTTACGTGAATTACTACGAGAATGGATGGAATGCGGAACTCGGAAAAGTGGACTGATGCGGAGGTGCAGGCACTGCTGGCCATGTACGCATTTGTTGTTGTTGTTGTTGATGATGCTATAAAGACCGGACAAAATAAAACACCCGGGGCCTGTTTCACAAAACCAAGATAAGGGATTAAGCTGGGATTTCCCCATTATCCTGGATGAATTTAGCCTTGACTCGGTTTCACGAAAGTGGAGGCACATAAATCACCATGGAGATTTATTCTGTGCAGCTAGCCTGCTCCCGACCAGGCTAACAGCCAGGCTAACAGCTAGCCTGCTCCCGACCAGGCTAACAGCCAGGATTTATTTAATCCTGGAGCCTTTTCATTTAACATTTAGATTTAGATTTAACATTTAGATTTGGGATTTAACATTTAGATTTAGATATAACATTTAGATATAAATTTAACATTTAGATTTAGATATAACATTTAGATTTAACATTTAGATATAATATATAATTTCTGTGAGGAAAGTGAGCTAAATGTTGAAAATGTATCAGCTAAATAATTGTAACCGAACTTTTACATTCGGCACCCCATATCCTCGTTGGTCCATGCAAATAAATCCCTGGTCCTATTTTTCGCCATTGTTTTTCTTTCTCCAAAGTAATTTTTGTATTTTCAACTTATGCATCCAGTGTTGGGAAGGATACTTTCAAAACATATTACGTTACAGAATACATGCCCAAAAATGTAATTTGTAACATATTCCGTTAAATTACTCAATCTGAGTAACGTATTCTGAATACTTGGATTACTGTAGGAATGCAGCCATCACATACAGCTTACTAAACAGGCCTATTCTGGTGTGTTGTCCTGTTCCAACTGGCTGAATGTGTACCTGAACAAGCAGATAGAATTTTGTATTTGTAGTCCTGAACTGCATTCTACAAAAATCTAACCGCAGTCTAAGATACCACGAGCTAATTTTAGCTAACGTTAGCTAGCATGTCAAACGGGGCTAGTCAGTTTTTCAATGGCTCTGGGGCTAGTAAATCAGCACATAGGAGAATGTAAAGTCACACGTCAACTATAAAATAGCAAGGTGACCAGTAAAACTACAGCAGACGACTACCCTTAGCTAATAAAAAAAAAATAAAAAATACTTTAAGATGCTTCTTCAGGTTTGGAGGTGGAGTAATTTGGACGCTGAAAGGAGGTTGGTTGCTGGCAAGCAGAGGTTGCACTGCACAGTTATATTTCGTTCTCCCTTCTCTTTCTTTAATGTGAAATGCTGTTTGAATTTCCAAGATAGAAACGCATTCCTGTCCTGGCTCTGTTGTGCCGGTTCTGGCTCCATCTCGCTAATTTTTTCGTTTTCATATTGGGGCTTCTGGGAAATGCATGGAGTTGCCTTAATTTAGTCAGAAAGTGAATAAACTCGTGACACAGAGAAGTATCGTCATGTAATCCATTGATTTCAACAATGTAACTGTATTCTAAATACCAACTATTTAAATTGTAACTGTAACAGAATACAGTTACTCAAAATTTGTATTCTGAATACGTAACCCCGGTACATGTATTCCATTACTCCACTACACTGTACATCCATGATTTACAACCGCAGAGTAATGTAGACGATCTGCTTCCTGTTAACAACGGCATACGCATGCCCAGTACACAGCTGCTGGCCGCCCCATTGTTTTCCAATGGGGAGAGCTGGGAATTGCCGCCAAGCGCTGCACTCAAAGTTAAAATTATTTAAGGTTTGAACTCGTTGCCGCTGACCTTTCAACGTCAGAGCCTATTTCAGACAGTCTATTGGCAGAGCTCAGTGTGTGTCTACGTATATGTTCAGTGAGGAATTAAGTGCACCGTAGATTTTGCTGTACAGTGAAGTCATTTAGGAGCAGACTCTCTAGATATTACGGGGCATCAATCCCTGTCTGTCTGCCTGTCTAGGCTGTTAACCACCTCTGGGCTGCACCATTGATCTCCGTAATTGTCTCCCACTCTTCAAAGGGCTGAGAGTTGGTTTGATCCGAGCTGTTTACTTTCACAGCCCCTATAGCCATGCTCTCTGAAGAAGAGAGCTATCAACCACTTCAGGCATGAGCTAGCATATTATAGTACTATTATTGTTGTGTGTGTGTGTGTGTGTGTGTGTGTGTGTGTGTGTGTGTGTGTGTGTGTGTGTGTGTGTGTGTGTGTAATAGGAAAAGGAAGCGAGGTAGAGGGAGAAAGCATAGCCTGTAGCCTTATAGGCCTGGGGGTGAGCTAGCAGCTTTCTGCTGTTACATAAGGGCTGGGAATTGCAACCTGCACATTCCCTGTTATCTGTCTATGGGTATGTAAGGAAACCCTATGTTGTCTGCTGTGCACAAAAGTTTCACTCAGCTATTGTTTGTCTGAGAAATGTTGCACTGATGCCAAACACCAAAAGCTTCATACTAATGCCACAACCAGGATAATAGAGATGATGTGACAAACAGGATGTTGAGCTTTGCAACATGTTTTGTGGGCGATAAAATGATAAAGTGCGTTCTCCACTCTGTGTGCAACTTCTGTCTGTTGCTGCATTTGTGGGCCTCAACTTGAATCGCAGAGGTAGAGAAGGGGAAGCTGCTAACCACAGCCTCCACCGGGTCTAGCTGATAGCAGCTTGCAATAAGTAGCTGATAATAAACCCGGCATATTGTAAGAGTATGATCATATGGATCGGTCTCATCTGCTGACAGAGACAGAAAAGGATCTATTAAAATGCAACTCTATCAAAACAGCTTCAAGTTTGCTGCACTGCAATTAAAATGCAGTATGTATGTGAAGTCAATAGAGGGGATTTGAATGGGGCTATACAGGATTTGGACCTGCTACCATGTCATGTTTACAGACTGTGAGTGAAGGAGCCTTGATTTTTATCACCTAGTCTGCAGTGGGGTTAGCCGTTAAAGTTTATGGACTAAAGCCAAGAGTGTGGGAGAAGTCATTGGTAGTGTGCTTCCAGTGTACCAAGGGCAGGCTGCGTTTGCCACAAGTTGAGTTTATTTTTCTCCTACCTGCAGCGTTGTGTGTCTGTGTGTGAGATAGATAGAGATAGACATGGGAATCTGACTTTCTATGTAATGTTATTGAAGCATTATTCTTGGTGCCCTGTGTAGTACTTGGAGGTTTCTGTCAGAAAACCTTGGTTCCCTGATGGTTGGCCTGGCACCAAAAAGGACACAGCCAAAACGTGATTAAGATAGCGAGAGCAGGGATAGAGGGAGGGAGAAAACTAATAAAGTAGTAGGAAGGGCTTTTTGTTTGGGGACAAGCATTGACAAGCTAAAGAATGTTTGTAAGAGCAGGTATAAACACATAACCTGTGTCACTGTTTTGTATTGCCTTTCTTTCCGTGACAGAGAATAACAGATACTTGGGAACCTTAAACTGTTTTGTGAGAAAGAGTGATATTAACTTGTCCGCCACTCTGCAACATTACATAGTTTAAAAGATCTTTTTGTGCGTACAGTAACTGCAGGAGAAATAAATTCCAAATTCCTCTGTCTCTCAGAAGGCAGCTTTCAGTGAGTATTTACTTTTCAGTCTAGCCTCCTTTGAGTGCTTATGAAGTCTGAGTAAGGTGCAAAAATATCTTCTTGCATTCTATAGTTTTAGCACAGAAAGTGTCAGTTTAAATGTTTTTGAAAATCAGGATATATCACATAACAGAACATGTATTTTCAGCACACTAAACATATTCAACTACAAATGACAGCCACTGCATCTATACTTCTTTCTTTTACCTTATTCAGTACACAGTGTTTGGCTCATGTGTGATTTTGTTGAATTGGCTGTGCACATGAATTGTGATCTGATTAAAAAGCAACATTCACAGTCCCAGAAAATCTCCTGTTCTGGCATACTGCAGATATACAGTGGTAAAAATAGCAGACTAAAGAGACTGGTAAATTCATTCAGTAGAAAATCTCCAGCCCCCAGAAATATGGGGACTTGATATTCAGTGCAACACTAACGACGATGGCATAATAGGCTGGGATAATGATTGACTTAGTTTGTCATTGGAACCCATACTTCTTCACAGCGAGCTGTATTCCTCAAACAGCTAACTAATTAAACTACCAAATGCATTAAGTATTGACAAAACTGCAACACTATTGATTCAGTTCTTTAGCATGATGCACAGTAATGTACCCCTTGTTGTTTTACTCTGTCCACTTTATAATTTAGTTTCGATATGGATTTTTCTTAAACCCTCCATGTGTTCTCATGGTAATTTACACTTGTCTGTCTCCAAAGAGAGATAAGAATTATCACTGAATTATGTGAGCACAGAAGTTAAGCCATGGAAAGCTATGCCAATTAAGTGATTTTACACTCAATAATCTTTCTAGAGTTAAAAAAGATTAAAGTTTAGCTTTATTATTTTTTTAATCAAAGCCAGACCCAGAAGGCATTCATCTCTTCTGTTTCAGTTTCATGTTTGCACGAGTCATACTTTTTGTTTTACAGTAGGTGCGTTTTGGTGCCTTTGATACATTTTAAAAGTTATTCATACAGCAGACAGAGATAGTACAGATAGTACAAACGCATAAGGCATGCAATGGCACAAAACACTAAAAGAACACATCAAAGTATTTTGTATCTAAGTACAAATCACTATTATTAATCTCAGATAAGACTGCCTCATATTAGTTGGAGCACACACACACACACACACACACACACACACACACACACACACACACACACACACACACACACACACACCGCCTCAGGAAGAGTAACATAACAAGTACACAGCATCGGGAGCCTGCTATGGTTTTCTTACACAGGTCATACTGGAACAATTAAAAATCCTGTATCAACTGTAGGAATGGGAATTGATAAGATTTTATTCATAACAATGCCATTGTCAATTCTGCTTTATTATCGCTGAGTCTAAATATAGTTGAGCTGCGTGGAGCTAATGTTATAGTAGATTTATCCTAGGTAAACGGACATGCTGCTCATTTGGAAAGCAGTAGCGCTTGTGCGAATAGTGTCGAATACACGGCATTCGTGGAATTTAAGCCTATGTTCCATAGTAAGATGTTTCAGCATTATTCTGGTGTTTCCACCCTTATTTGAAAATAGCATTTACAGACATTAGCAGCACTGTTGTCATCTTTCTTTGGGAAGTAAAGCCACGCTTTGGACCGTTTTTTCCTCTTCACCATGAGGACGATAAGCTCGGAGACATAAGTTTCCGATGGATTGGACAATTTGGAACGGGTTTTCAACTAGAACGTCTCTCGATTGCTATCCCATAATCAACTGATTATATCCAATGGACCACTACATCGCAACTCATAACCAGAACCTGCCGTAATGGCCAGAATATAAGACGACTCTGATTGAAAGATGATTTTCCAAGACCTGTGTTGGAAGAGACTTTTTTAAAATATTGAACACTTTCAGATTTGTCATATTGGAAAAGTTTCTCCAAGTTAGTATTATTCCAATTAGAAGATAATACTCATTCATGAATTATGAACATTTTCTCTTGTAAAAGTGAAACATGAAATATTTCCATTAAAGCAGGCGAGCTTACTAAAGACTCTAGAGACACACAATAAACAGACTTAAAGAAAATTGCTAGCCTTAAAACATTAAGGCTACCAACAACCCATAATGCAATACTGTTGTGTAATACCACTTGTGTAAAATTCTTTGCGAGAGAAAATATCTGTGCTGTTTGGTTGTCCCTTTCATGTAAGCTGTTGGTAATGCATTGAAGAAATAGATGGCAAAGGGCAAAAGTGGGTGAGCTCAGGTCTGACTGCATCTCTGTCTGTCTGCAGACTTTTATTTATTTTATTTTTTTTCACCGATCAAGAGCAGGGGAATGAGGTCAAGGTAGAGAACCATGAAACGAATAAGTCAGGGAAGAATGGGAGGACAATGTCGAGGGTAGACAGCTAAGAATGAGAACATCAGCTCACCCGGGGAAAACACAGCTGCCTGCTTTTGTCTTTGCCTGTCTGGGTTTGGGGGTGACTGGTTGTCTAAGATCCCTTGTTGCCATGCGAAAATCTAAGCTGCCAGTGGCATTTGTGGTCTTTACATGGACTAACCCATCCACTGCCTACACTGCCTATATAAGGTACATGAATAATGCGTGCGGGCATGTGCAGTAACGATAGTGTTCAACCAGCTGTGAGTGCTAGTTTAGAAATGCTAAAAAGTAGGAATTAAGAAGTACTTAGGCTTTCCCTTTTACAGCTAGGAGCCTCAAACATTTTCCCTGCTCATGGTAGCTTGTGCTCCCCATGCGGAATGTAAGACCAATCCCTGCCAGTCTCAGTGTGCTTTTCAGGAACTCACAGTTTGAATGCTTTTAAAATATGTCAAACATTTTGAACTTCAAAGTAGGGCATTAAAAAATGCCCGTTTTCAGTGTGCTCGATTCATATTTTGAACAAGCTTTGATCTAGGATTTTCCGCATTTATTTGATAGGACAGCTAGGTGAGAAAGGGGAGAAGACATGCAGGAAATCATCACAGGTCGGATTTGAACCCTGGACCTCTGCATCGAGGCATAAACCTCTCAGTATATGTGAGCCTTCTCTACCCACTGTTCCAACCCGGCCACAGGATTTTCTTGTTATTCAACATTCATTTCTGTTCCTGTAAGATTCAAACAAATTCCTGTTGTTCGCACAAAAAGGCCACATAACACATCAATAATCACTGACAAAAATTGAGCAATAACCAACTAAAAGAATGTACAAATTTGGCAACAGCGGGGGTGCACATAAATACTGTTACGTAGTCAGAGTAAGCAGTTTGTTAGACTGAAGAGCATTTTGGGTAATCTTTTGGAGGATCTGACTGGGGCTTCCACTTGGCACCCAGCAGGTCAGCAATCCTCATGGTAATGAAGAAAGCTTTAAATCCAGTGTTCCACACACACTCCCTAATTCCACTCCCCCCCTCTCATATTAAATGAGGTTGAGGATTCATCACCATGACCTTCAGTGCTCAGTGTATTTTTACATTACAGTTTATGTGTGCTTACAAATGTTAGGTGTCTGGGTTGGTGTGCGCGTGCATGTCTGCTTAAGTGTCTGTGTGCGTGTCTTATTGTGTTTGCTTGTGTACCTGCTCTCAGTGATAAGGGGCCAATGTTAGAGCGTGTCCTTTGTTCTGCCAGAATTACTCATCCCCCTGTGTCAGCATGGGTAAATTAAACCCTGCTTAATCCACGCTTTGAGCCGAGATAATTAAAACCTGAGCTCGGTGTCAGCTGGGTCTCGATTTCTCAAAAAGGACCGATTTGATTATTATTTTTATTTTTTATTTTGCGGCATTTATCAAAATGTGTAGAGAGTGTTTCAACAGGGCTTTTTCTTGTGATCCTCAAGTATGTCAATATGTGTTTTGAAGTGTTTATCTGTGTTGTACACAAACACACACTCCTACACATATACCTTGCACCCTGTGGTTGGAATTCATGTTAATTCAAGTAGCCATAACAAGTGTTTCTTTTCCTGTTGGCCATCTGAGTCACAGGCTGCAACTGAGGTGTGACACACAACTCAGTCTCTTTCTTCCCCTCTCTCTCTATCTCTGTATATATTCTTCTATTCTTCTATATGTCTCTCCCTTTTCTGTGTTGCTATATTGGTTCTCTACCCATTAATTGTCTGTCTTCCTTCCTTTCTGCCTCTTCCTCTTCTGTGTTGTTCCACCCTCCTCCTTCTCCCCCCTCTC
Source organism: Zingel zingel (assembly GCA_023566125.1). Lineage (NCBI taxonomy): Eukaryota > Metazoa > Chordata > Actinopteri > Perciformes > Percidae > Zingel > Zingel zingel. Next base: position 18,341,301 of record CM042317.1, read on the forward strand.
AACCGCGGCTGCTTGTATTTGTCGACTCCCTCCCCCCTTGTGGCTCCCTCCTCCTCTCTCTCTCTCTCTCTCTCTCTCTCTCTCTCTCTCTCTCTCTCTCTCTCTCTCTCTCTCGCTGGTCTCGCTTACTGTCAAGCCAGCAACAGCGGTAACGTCAGTCGCTCACTCTAGCCAGTTCTCAGTCAAAACGGAGGCTGCAGTGTGTGAGTCTAACTGTGTGTGTGTTTTATGTGTTTGCGTGTTTATAATATATGTATCTCCCTGCTGCTCTTTAAAGAGCGAGTGCAACACATGGAGTTCCTCTAACTGAAGACTGGAGGAAGATATGTAGAAAGAACCGTCCTGGAGCTCATTAAGAGGAAGAAAGAAGACATAACATCTCTTTTCATAACATCAAACATCTTGCTTCTTTATTTCAGTCTCTCTCCCTTTCTGTCGGCCTCTCCTCATTTCACTGCTAGGATTGTTTGCAACATAACTGTAAGTGGACTTCCGTGTGTGTGTGTGTGTGTGTGTGTGTGTGTGTGTGTGTGATCTCACTCTGTGTCGATTTTAACTTACTGTGGTCATAATTTGTGCTTGAGTGCACAGATTTGCATGCAAGTATAAATGGCATGGCATGACATCTCTGATGACTTAATTAGGTCAATTTGTAAAACACTATTTGTAGTGAAGGAACAGTGTATTCATGTCGACACCGCTGACCTCTATGATATAATTCTGTTCATATTCATAAATGTTTGCCAGATGTGTTTTATTCAGCCAGTGCCAAAACTGTTACAGCTGCCATTTATATAAAATGTCACATGTTGGCGTAGCATGTGAATGAATGTCCTCTCCTTCAGGTAATTTTGTGTGTGTGTCACCCAGGGCGTGAAAAAAAATCAATAGATCTCTGCCAAGTGATGGACAGACACACTGTGGCCTTCACAGATCCACAGACAAATGCTTGAGATTGCCTCTAGACGTACAATACATCAGCTCTGCAAGTGTCTTTAATTTCTTATCCCTTTGCGCCGGCGATAGCTGTGGCTGAAGGCATTATGTTTTCGTGTTGTCCGTCCATTTTGCCCTATGCACGTTCATTCAGGCCATTATTCAATGCCATAACTCAGGAACAGAAGGGGAGACATTTGGTCAGAAACTGAATTGGTAACACTAATCTTGGGTGCCCACCTTGAAACTGGTGAAGATATAGATATTCTGTGCTAAAGGGTTGAAGATGTGTTGTGAAGCATCCATGTTTCTCCAAAAAAATACACTTAATACCTTTCATTAAAGTCCTTCAAAGTCTTCGCTACATATGTTATGTAAGTCTGGACAGACATGGATGTAAACTGCAACTTGACCTGTTAGCGGAGGCATACAACCGCAAGGCGGCAATTCTAGTTTGGTCCGTGATTGATCTTCTATTTGTGTGCATGTGTTCTCAAGAGCACTTTTGTGTTTGGTTAGGTACATGTATTTGTCTCTGGGCTCGTGTTAAATGTCTCGCTGTCTCCTTTTTTTTTTTAAACTAGTGAAGGAGATCATGGATCAAAAGTTTCTCTTGTAGCTTGCAACCGGCATGGCTAAAAGAACCAGTCAAGGGAATGAGCAAGAGCAGGCGAAAAAGATGGATAGAAAAAAGAGAGAGCCAGAGCATGTAAGAAGGGAACCGAGCGAGACCATCATAATCAATCCTCCATGATCCTGGAAGAGCATCATTTGTCTTCTTTTTCACTCCACTCCTCCTCTTGCCCCCATCTTTTATCTCATTTTCTGTGGTACAGCCACTTTGATCTTGCGTAAGAGGACAGTCTCCAGAGCTTCATTACTTTTAAAGCCTTCATCGTGAGGACCCATAAAAAGATGCTAAGGAATGGATTTCTAAGACCATTTACCAGACGTTCTGTACCGGCTTGCGAGTAATGGCTACATAGGGATCTAATGTTCCTCCATGCTGTGTAATGGCCTTCTGTGCCTTGTGCTCTGGGTTATCAGGGCAAACTAGGATTGGCTATGATACGTCGTTGCTGGAGAATATGACGTGGTGAATATTAATTGATGCCTACTGTGGACTCTAGCTCTGGTTAATTCAGTAAGGACACTACGCTGTGTAAACCTGTATGTGATGCTTGGGGCTGTGTCTTTCTTGGTAAATTTGAGCTGCTTTTTAAAAATGTCACTGTGTTTCAAGGTTATGTTGTGTTTGGTTTTTTTCATATCATTGTTGACTGACCTTGTATTTTGAGCTTTTTCTGTGTGTCTGTGCATGCATGCATCTGCATTTGCCTACTTGTGAGTGGGCCGGGGCAGGAGAATGTGTTTGGGGCAGTGTTTTGCTTAAAGCATATGCTCAGTGAGGAAATGATTGAGAGGAAAGGTCAGTAGACAGGATGCCCTTTTTTATGTGATACAGAAGACTGCAGACAGACCCAAAAAATGGAGAGAAAGAGCAGCGCAGTTGTCGGAAAAGGGAGGAACCAAGATTAGAGGTGAAAGCGAAGCCAAACAATAGAAGAAAAGAGCATGTTAGGATAACTAACTCAAAACAGCCATTCATCCAAAAATATCTGATCTCATAAATTTAAAAATCTGTGATTCATATCTGTATCTACTTTATAATAGGTAATACAACAGTTGTGAGCTGTGGGCTTTGCTGTGTTTTCGGGGTGCTGACTCTCAACAGTCATTCCCTTCTTTACCACAGTTGCCAGTTACGTGTCCTTAGTGGTGCTTTTTACAATATTTCACTGTAGAAATGCACCAATCCAGCTTTTTCTCTCCTGATACCTCAACTCAGAGTCTCTAATGATACAGATATTGATCCAATAACAGTGCTCTCATTAGAGCTCATTAAAGTCATTTTTATGTAAGGTGACATGAGGTCAGGGACTGCTGTGACGCTGTAAAATAAGTCGGTGGCCTTCTGTGACTGAATAAATGTAACTGATAGCAGAGTCATTGAATTATATAATGCTACTGACAAAGACACTGTATTTAATGTGGATTTGTCTTGTCATGGATAGAGCTGAAACAAAAAGTTGATTAATTGATAAGTCGAAAGTGTACTGCCTTTACTTGATTGATAATCAAGTAAATGTCTGACTTTTTTATAAGCAAATGTGCCAAACTTTATGTGGCTTTAGCTTGTCAAATAAGATGATTTGCAATTTTTTTTGGTCATCTAGTAAGCTGTTTGGACTGATTGTCTGCACAAACATCCACTTGGATTTAAGGATGAACTGATTACATTTTGGAGGTCAAAGGTCTAGTTCTGGAAAGTTATAATGGGCATTCTTTTGGTATTTTGAGACATTTTAAAGATAAATCTTCTGATCGATGAAGTGGGAAAATGGTCTGCAGATTAATCAATAATGAAAAAATATTGTTACTTACAGGGCTTGACTATCGGGAAAGATACAGATCTAGTATATCGAATCAGTCCAACCCATTTTCACCGTCTGACTCGCGCTTTGTTTTGTGTGTGGAGAGTAAAAATGTTTAGAGTGTGTAGAAGCTTTTTTTGTGTTGGCCCACCTGAATTTCATCTGCATTAATTAATTAATTAATAAACAACAACAGACACAATCCTGTTTTTTATCTTCAGAGGCAAAGTACAGCCTTTGACAGACACACATTTTAGTGTTTTGTATTGTCACTTCAGTGATCGCAGAACCATCACTGGCACTATTGTAAAAGCTTATAAATAAAAAAATAAAAAAGTGGTAAAATTTGGTAGATGAAAGGTCTGTAAATGATACTTTAACAACTCTATCTCAGAAGAGTGTGAACATGCTGTGAATACTTTAATTAAGATTTTACTGTTTTTTCCCCAGTATGATGAAATATGTGCAGTCACCTTTGTACCTGTTGTTAATTACCTACTCTGTGTTTTAGCTTTGTTCGGAGCAGCCTGTGTCCTTGGCACGGTCTTAGCACTCCCCTCCTGCAGCACAAGCTAGCATGTTAGTGGTGTTACGTGTGTGTGTGTGTGTGTGTGTGTGTGTGTGTGTGTGTGTGTGTGTGTGTGTGTGTGTGTGTGTGTTCTAAGAATGTAGATCATCTGTCTTCGTTATTGATGGGCTTGTCCCATACCTTTTTTTCCATGACCCAGTTCCCCTGTGCTGACACCCCCTGTTCACATCATGCCTGCAGCAAACACATGTTGTCAGAGCAGTGAGAAAGGGGAGAAAGAGAGACAGAAGAGGAGAGGAGATTGCGTGTCTCTGTGCCCTGTGTCGACAAGATCTCACATTTTTGCCTTTTAAGATCATGGGGCTCAAAGTAAATTTTAACACACTATGTCTGACACCTACCTGTTTCTAACACCTCTATGATACCATTGAAAGAAGAACGTAGTTCAGTAGTTATTTTTTTATGTTTTATATTTTTTAACTCTTAACTTGCTGCTGAAATACTTTGCCCTGTTTTAACCAGCAATTTTCTTCTTCTCTGTCTGGTTTTACAGAGCAGCTTCCTGGGTTGTGCCACATTTTCAGTAGGCGATCTGCTGAGGGCGAAAGATGAACGACTGACCTTAAGTCTCAGGTAAGTGCATGTTTCTGTCATACTCTGTTCATCGCTCTCTGTGTTCCTCCAGGCTAGAAAAAAAAGTCAGACTTCAGAGTCCAAAGATTATGCTTATTCACACAAGAACTGACAGACCAACTTAAACATCAAACTGAGATGAGTTGGGAAAAGAAACCTGCTCACCGATGTTGCAACAGCAGCTTTAGGAATGTAACAGTAGCTGCCAAGGTTGTTTTTATCAGAGATGTTGTGTTAGCATGTGGGAATACAGTTGTCTGGTCTGCTTTTTAAGGTTTTTTCTGTGGTAAACTGGGATGAAAGAAGTGTGGATAAGTGAGGTGGTAAAATGAATGGAATGAAAAGAAATACAAAAGAAATACATGTGTCTTGTTTGAAAGGTGGGCCAAACACATTTTATTTTTCAAGGACATTTTAATATGCTTGGTATCCTCATGGAATCACAGACCAACCATAAAGTAATAAATCAAGAGGATAAAATGGATGGCTTTGATGTGCCCGCTGCTTTTGGTCATGAAAAGTATGATAGTTCCTTGATAAAATCAAGCAGCCAACAGAGAAAGAAAATATAAAGGGAAAGTTAGAGGTTATGTTTTTAGAAAGTTAGATGTATAAGTTAGAGCCCTGCCTCCCTTAAAGACAGAACTATGATGGTATAATTAGTAATTTTGTCACAGAGAAGATTGGCTTTAGGAGGTTGCATTGACACGTCACAAACAACACATAAGCTGTCCTCCTGAACATGATTAATGGTGTGTCAGAAGAAGTGCTTGACATGATTGCTAAGAAGTATGTTTCAGGTCTATAAATAAATGGCCACCAAGGCTTGACAAGCATGAAATGATTGCTGGTAGGTTTAGTCATTTTACACCCCGCAGTTTTTGGTAAGAGGATAGACTGTCTTGACAATGCCAAGTGAAATTCTTTCATTGGTTTAAAATGGGTTCTTGATAATTGTTTTAATACTTTGCGCCACTTTAGAGAAAGAAGAAACAGCTCTGGCCTGTTGCGTGTAAACTGACAGTGCTCTTTGTGTGCATTTCATTGTAAATTGAGCTATTGGCGTATGTTTAGTGAGGAATTTGAAGTAATTTTTGCCCCCCAGATCAAGAGATAATCAACTACACACCTACACAGAACACAGTGCCTTCATATACTTGACTCATATTCATTTATTAAAACTCATTTTTGATATAACCAATAAAAAATTGTTTAACAGTCTGTCTTCACTCATGTAATTGCTACTGCTGATGCTTAATCAGTAATATTGACCCCTTTCTAGAGTTATTAACGTTTAAAGGTCCAATGTGTAGGAATTTCTCCCATCTAGCATTGACATCATATATCGCAATCAACTCTCTCGCACCACGCAGTTCAAAGTACGTGTGTCGTCTTTGGTATTGCTCTATACACTGACAGCCAGCTAAACTCTCTCCTAACATCAAGACTCTGAAGAAGTCGTTCTCACGTCCACAGGTTTAATGACGTTGCAAGGAAAGTGTGAAACTGTAACATACAAAGACAGACTAATTAATTATATGCTAGCTTTTAACATACAATGTAGCCTAATGTTCAGAATGTAATTTCATCAATTCAAATATTTAATTTCATCAATTCAAATATTTAATTTCTACCGTTACACCATATAATTCATGAATATTAAACTGATAATGAGTGTGATTAAGCTATACAAAGACATGTTTACATGTAAACAATATTACGCTCATTCATACGAGTGTAGCCTGTCCTATGACTTATAGTTGCCTAGCAACCATGCAACGTTAGTCACAGCACTAACGCCAGCGATCACAGACATTTCTAATATAAACTTAACACAAAATAACACTGACATAAAACTAATGATCAATGAACCTATGTAATTATTTAACAACAGTGAATGAATACATACCAACGATGCTACTCTAGGCATAAATGTAGGCAAATGTAACTGTAGTTGGCTTGCTACACTTACAACCATAAATCACTGAACCGTTTGTTTGTAGCGTTAGTTTACTTCCTAACTACGGCTCACGCGACATAGCTGTTACCAACTGAGAGTCTTAAAGTGACAGCAACGTAAATAGATAACTCATTAAGACTTGAGGCAAATTAACTTCTTACTTTTAACAGCTTATTTATAACAAAACAGTACGTATTACAGCTACGGTAGCCTTCACGCTTCAAAAAGCCGGTCTCTTGCTATTTTCAATATCCTTTTTCTTTTTCTGGGCGAAGAAGAAGACTCCTGTTTCTGAAATTTGGATTTTGAATACGTGTGGTCCTCCATGTTTCCTTCTTCAAACTTGCCGGGGCTGGGAAGCTACGATACCCGTTAGCAGCAATAGCAGCACCTGTGAGTTTATCATGTGACAGCGAAAACGCAAAAGGCGGAGCAGTATGTCCTGTATGTCCCTTACCGGCTAACGTATTTCAAGAAGGTGCATGAATATGGAGCGTCTACCCCAGTTCATGCGAATGCAAATGTAAAATTGCAAGCCAAAAGGAATACTTGGAATTGATGGTGGTGGTAAATATTCATGAAAAAGGACAAGTTTGTGAACAAGCAACACAGATTTTGATAATGAACAACTAAACATGTTACACACTGGACCTTTAAAGAGTTAACACCCCCTTAAAATTGTGTTTTTGCTGACCTCCAATGGTTTAATATGATGCAACACATTACACTTTACTTTACATCATATACACTACTCACAAAAAGTTAGGGATATCTGGCTTTCGGGTGAAATTTATGGAAAATGTAAAAAGTTCAAGCTACAGTGGTATTATATCATGAAAGTAGGGCATTTAAGTAGAAGCATGCAATGGTGATTTCATCATCTCAAAAAATGTATTGAAACAAAAGCCAACAACAGTGGTGGGTATACCACAACAAAAAATGTCAATGTCTCAATAACTTGTCATGTGACCTTGAGCATCAATTACAGCTTGACAACAACGTCTCATGATGTCCACAAGTCCAGTTATTGTCTGCTGAGGCATGGCATCCCACTCTTCTTGAAGGGCGGCCCTCAGTTTATTGAAGTTCTGGGGTACAGAGTTACGAGCCTCAACATGGCGACTCAGCTGATCCCATAGGTTTTCTATGGGATTCAGGTCTGGAGAAAGTGCAGGTCACTCCATTGGAGGTACCCCAGTCTCCAGCAGCCGTTCCCTAATGTTGCGACCTCAATGAGCCTTAGCATTGTTGTCAATGAAGATGAAATTAGGCCTGTGTTGTTCATGCAGGAACACAATGACTGGATTAATGATATTATTCATGTAGTATGGGCTTGTCACTGTACCATTCAGAAAGTGTAGGGCAGCTCTGTATTGACTAGACACACCTGGCCACACTGTAACACCACCACCACCAAAGGGTCGTCTGGTGACAACAATGGCTTATGCATAGCGCTCCCCTTGACATCTCGTTGGCGGCCATCATTTCTGCTCAACGTGAATCGACTTTCATCAGAGAGTAGCACTGAGGCCCACTGGTTCCTCGTCCAGCAAGACGATGACGCCTGTGCCTGGTGGTGTGGTCAGGTACCCTTGCAGGTCGTCTAGCACGCAGACCACACTGATGTAAACAGTTTTGAATGGTCTGACGTGACACTTGGGTGCCTCTCACCTCCTTTAAATGTGCCTGGAGTTGAGTGGCATTCATCATCCGGTTACGCTGGGCACTGTTCACAATGAAGCGGTCATCAGTGTGGGATGTGACCAATGGGCGTCCACTTCTATGCCTTTCTGTGACTCTTCCAGTCTCTCCGTATGCAACCTGCTGATGACACTCTGTGACACTCTAATCTCAGTGGCCACTTCCGTCTGAGAACATCCTGTTTGAAGCCTCGCAATGGCAAGGTACTGTTGATCAATTGTTAGGTGTCATCTTGGTCTCATGATGTCAAAATGTGAACAGCATGATGAGGAGGACTGTTTAAATACCAATTCTAATTGAACCAGGAAATGTATCGGTCGATTCATGGATCAAACACCTGTTGTGAATTTTGCCGTTAAGCTCCTTGTTAGAGAACAGCAAGTTGTGCAGAAAGTACTGAAACATTGAACTGTTGGACATGCACATTCAAAAGTTTAGAGAAGGTCACATTAAGTTCACCTGTAAAGGTTATAGTGGATTTTAGGTTCATCCTGAAATTTCACCCGAAAGTCGAATATCCCTTTTTTTGTGAGTAGTATATGTCAGGTGTGGTCAGAGGTGATTGAGGTCAGTATAATACTGCTTTTTTTGGTAACTCTTTAAGCTAATGCTACAGCTAAGTGCTTGCCATTACTACTGCTGCTGTTCACTGGCCCGCTGCGGCCGCTGCATTTTAAGCTGATTCAGAAAGTATTTATCAATAAAGTGTTACTTTTAAAACAACAATACTGCATTCTAACTTATATTTCATCATCAAGTAGGTTGTCATTTACAGAGTGCATAGATGCATTGTCCTGTTTGTATTATAAAACAATTTCCTTTATCCTTCACACTCATAGTTGTGTCTGAAAATATTCCCCTTTGGCAATCCTCTCTATTCTTTTTTTTCCTACTTTTGTTATGCTTTTCATTTTCCGTAGGTGATCCCATGTCATTCGCCATTATTGTATGCCCCCTCCCCTGCCACTTTGTGTGTTTGCATGTACACTTTCATGCAGGTATTGAACAGTACAGACTTGTCAGTTTCTCCAGTTACTCCCCTGTAGACACACAGCACTGTTGTTTCTGGCCCATTTGTTGTCCAGTGGTGTACTATTTATTCCTGAGGATAACATGAAGTCCTCCCATGATACTTACAATGCTGTCACAATGCTTTTTCATAAAAGGAAGAAGATAAATAAATCAGTTTTCCAAAATGTCAACAGTTTGCTTCAGTATTCAGAAGTTGCTGTTCCTATGCTGTTTTCATCACTATTAATATAGCTCTCTCCACCTTCACACGTGTGCTACATATTCAGCAACATGAACAAAAGGGGGTCTTGAAATAAATAATAAATAAAATAATAATAGATAATAATTAAAGAAGGGTTGCAAAATTAAGAAGGTAGGAAAGCAGAAAAAACATATTTCTGACACAAATATGGATTTCGGACATTGCAGAAATCTTTATTTTTTTTCTTGTTACTAGATGGTTAATATAACAAGGGGAAAAACATCTTCAGGCAACTAGTGATGAGAGGTTGCAAATAGGCATTTCATTAATTTGAGGGGTCATAAACTAAAAAAGGTTGGGGGACCCCTGCTTGAGGGTTATTAAGAAATCAAAAAACCCTCACTGTCTAAACTAAGTTAGTTTTTAAATAAAATGAGTATAAAATAAATATAATAATAATAATAATAGTAATAATAATTCTAATAATAATAAAGTACATTACATTACTTTGTAGTAAAATGATCTGATGCTGTTGAACGTCAAAAGATTATTCATTAGGTTGTTAGTTTTTAACCTATACTGTACTAAATAATGACGGGTACCATATTTAAAAAAATTTTACACAAACAGACACACACAGAGTTATTTTGGCCTGAAGAGCTGCTGTTGGTGTAGTGTTGGAGCATGAATGTATTACGCAGAACAGTCGGCAATGCATGCGTAACATATGTATGATACTGGTTGAGATATTGCTTGTTGGTTTATCAAGTGAGAAAACATTTAAAAGGTGAGCAGCTTTTTATGAGCATGTATGATTAATTCTGGGCTGTGGACGAGCCTGTGATTCAAAGTCCAAATTAGTTCTGCTGTCCAAGCAGTCGGATGCCGCAGTACTGACATGGAGAGGAATGCAATTAATTTGGCCTGTTAAGGAACAGATGCTTACTGTAATTTTAATACAATGTTCTAATCCCCAACCAGTTAGTTGTTGCAGAAAGTCAGTTAATTTGAGTTAACATCGCTCAGCAGAGGGAAGGAGGGACTGCTTTTATCTCCACGAGCCAGTGAATCTCAAAACCAATATGACTTTGACCAACTTCTTTTCATAAACTCTAGAGTTAAATTAGTGCTGAGTATATGTAAAGAGGAAATTGGTATTTGTGTCTGTACGTGACCTTTGCTTTACTTTGGCCCTTCAGTAAAGTTCACTCTGCTACAGGGCTGTCCACCTCAAAGCTCATTCCTTATTCCAATGAATTCTTTCTGCATTTCAGCTCCTCTCTCAGGTCTCACGCTCTCTTTCATGTGTGGCTGGTTTAGCATGTTAGTCACGGATTGTTATTGTTTCCTGTTAGGCACGACCGGTTTTATTTGAGTCACTTTTTTTTAAGGTTCCTGACAGTCATGTTGAATGAGTGGGAGTGGTGGATACATGGACTCAGCTCTTGTGAAGCTCTGTCTCTTTTGTAGGCCCCATAAGCCATTGAAGCAATGATGAGAAAGTGTTACCTTCCTGCAGCTCTACAGTAACTCATCCAAAAAGAACACCAAGGTTCTCACTCACCAGCATACAAACAGATGCAGCGCAGACACATACGTGGATAAACAACACAGACTTGCTACAGCAAGAAAGGCTTGCTGGAGAATTGAGTTGTTTCTTTGAACTCTGGATCTTTTTATAAATCAAAGAGCAGAAAATGATCGAAAGGGAATTATTGATGATTTGTTTGGTCAACACTCAAAGTCAGCTCAAGTTTGCCTGATGATAGAGTAATCCACCTTCAAAATCACAAAAACTACATGTTGAATACGTATTTAAAGGCTGCAGTAGGAGATGGGAATACATTTAAACAAAATTGAAAGCTGGAAGCTGTGTGCTGATTGAGATTAAAAGTCTGAACAGAAGATAAACACTGGAGACATCAAAGGAAATCATTTATCAGGAAGGTTATGGTCATCTGAGGTCAGGTTTTAGATAGCTTGGTTCAATTTCAGTTCATTCACAAACAAGTTAAAATACAAGTACAATCATGAAACACAATGGAGATACAGTATGTGTAATGGGACACCCTGATTAGCTATCTGAAGCTTGAGAATATGGGTCCGGATCCTAAGCTAATAGTATTTAAAATATATGTTTACTGACACGTTGTCTAGAAAGTGGATGTGCGATACAGCTGCAATGATATTGAGAATATGTATCTGTATGCAGGCCTGTGCCTACGTGGTTCAATATGTGCGTTTTTGCGTTTTGAAGATATGCATCAGGTCAGCGTGTCCTACCTCGGGTTATGCCTCTAAGAACTCAGATAAAATCACCTCACAGCAGCATGCTTGTTGTAACCTGGTTGTAACATTAATGTAGCATCATGCAGTTTAATAATGTGTTTATTTCTGTGTATGCTTGTGCATTTTCTGTAATATATATACTGTATACATGACAATTATTAGCAGTAGTAACTGTTTTGGCAATGTTAGGACAGAAGAACAAGCTTTAAACACTATATTGACATGTGATCACCATATACAGTTAGGTGAACAATGTTAGCAAACAGTTGCCTATTTAAACACCCAGATGGTACAGAGCAACATTAACATTCATTTGGAGATGTGTTTCTGTCCACCTGCTGAATGTTTACTCTCCTTCTTGCTCTGTTTTGGGCTCTACCAGCACCTGAGGGAAGTATCTGGCTTTAGTTGCTAAGTGCTCCATTACTTTCCTCAGCTAGTTGCTAACCTTTTCTTCCTGCTGTTTGGTGCTGGGCAGGTATTGTATATTGTATTTATCAGAATTGTTTCACCACAAACAGCTACCTGCCTTAGCTTGGAACAAGGTTGAGTGCAGAGAAACAGTAAAGTTGCAGTTATTAATTAAGTAATTAATAAAAATAAATTGTGAATGTGTAAGGGCTTAGAACATTATGATGGAAGTATATGATGGCCATTCCATGCTCCATTACTGTATGTCTCATAAGTCGTTGCAGCACATAGGCGTAATTTACAACCCCCCCGAGTAATCAAAACTGGCCTGTGCAACCCCCCAAAAAAACTATTATAATTTCCTTTACATAAACAAAGACATTTGCACCATAACTTGTTGCAGAACAATTCACCAGAATGCAGGAAATGAAGTGTTTGATATGCTCAAATGTTCAGTTAAATGTTTAACCTAAAGTTACTCCCTTATTGCAGCAATCTTTGGGTTGATACCATTTTTTACTACAGAAAATAAAAAGTTTTTTAATTGCATTTTCTTTTCAATTGGATGTTGAGCGCTTCTGTTCTGAAAACTGCTGAGGAACCCCCTTATTGTAAATATATCTATAAAAGCCATACATCCTCTGAATGCCCTAGGTCTTTAGTTTGTGGTTGAAAATGGTCTCACTAAAATAAAATGGCTACTTTGCTTTTCAGTCAGTCCCAATTTATGCAATTTCAAGACCGTCTAGGGACCCCAGTATGCAGAAATATTCAAATACATAATTTTAGAATGGACGGAAATAACATATCTGTACTGCATGAGGAAAAACTGCATGGGATTAGCATAAAGTGGGTATATCTGTAAAGGGGTAGAACCCATTTTCATTCAGATATTCTTGAGGTGAGAGGTTAAGGCACCCCATTTGAAAACTAACTTTGGAGCATGATTTAGCCCCCTTACCAGTGGATTCCTTGGATCATCCTGTTTCATATGATACCAATACCTTCACTACTAATGAGATGTGTTTCTGAAAGACCGTATGTCAGCCAGGCCGGGCTAATCATTAATCATTGGCCCAAATATAAGACAACATGGAATATAAGATGACCCCCTCTTTTTCAAGACTCATTTTGTAAAAAATACTTTTTGAAGACCAAATCTTGTTTTTAGGTTCACCTGACCAACACAACTTACGTTATCATAATAGCATATTTATACTTTTTCTGACTGGTTTTGCAGTTGTTCACTAATGCCTCACATTCTGAAATCAGGAGCAGTCATAATTTCAATTCCTTGAGTTTTGATTCCTCATAGCCTGTAGTGATAGTTGATTTATGATTTTGTTCCGGTTACTGTGTAATTTGTTGTTACGGTTTGTTGTGGTTGTTATTATTTAATGCCATTTTTTTATTTCAATGGTTTTCTATATCTGTTTTGGGAATACGTTATGGTTTTGTCAGTTGTTGCGCTGATGTTAAAAAAGCTGAACAGGAAAGATTTGTTGCAACTTCATATGCACTAGAGCTGTCAGTCTTCCTCTATAAATAATACTTGAATATGTAATGCTCAAATGCAGCCTGTGAAATATGTACTATACTAAAGGCCGTCTTATGTTTCTGCAGAGGCTCCATGCAGAGCTTTAGCCATAGCCTACGTAAGTGGCCTGGTGTTTACACTTGTGCGCTGGTGTGTGCGTCAAGCCGGCGTGTGTGTGTGTGTGTGGGGGGGGGGGGGGGGGGGGGGGGAGTGTGTTCAGGGCCTGAAGTTAACTTTTTTGACCACCAGCCACTGTGCTGTTGTTGATTTCCTATCTTGGCCTGGGATGGGACACACATTCATACGGTTTCATAAAGTACTTATTGGACTTTAACTTATCATTGCACTTACAATAACGAGCGTAGCCGTCCTCAATTTAGATCATCCTGTACGTCTCATCTCCAGTTTTACCTGCATCCACCCTGTGCGTGTGTGTGTGTGTGTGTGTGTGTGTGTGTGTGTGTGTGTGTGTGTGTGTGTGTGTGTGTGTGTGTGTGTGTGTGTGTGTGTGTGTGTGTGTGTGTGTGTGTGTGTGTGTGTGTGTGTGAGTGAGTGAGAGTCGCAGGGGGAACTAAGCAGCCCCACCCCCTGCAGACAGGCGACAGGATTGAAATAGCTTCAGCGACTTTAGAGAGAAAAAACTTCACAGCGTACATTGATGTTAAAATGTATACAGGTTTGCAGGACAGTCTGAAATGTTTTGCATGGTCTTTCGCTGTACGTTTTGTTGGTATATGTGAGATGTTCAAGTCACGCACACGTCTCGTCTTCATATCAGAAACTATATGCTGCCTTTGCCTGGTACCTGCATAGAGCATGTAGTAAATATCTCTCTCTGGTTGTGTGTTATATGGACTTGGACCCCTTGCCTTATTCCCGTGTGGCCATTACATTGCAAGTTTTCATCCTGTCTCTCTGCAAGCTCTGTAGACCTACAGTATTATTTACGGAATAACTCAAGAAGTGATGTACCTGCTTCTACCTCCGGTATAGAGTTTGGCTTGCTTTGCAGGCACGCACATTTCTAAATCTAGCATGGTTTAAATGGGGACCCAGGGCAAGCAACACAACCACTATGCTACAGGAGCTGGAAGGATGTCAGCGCTGCAGGGGTCTCTCAATAATGCATGTTATGTATACACATGGGAGGAATATCTCCAAAAAGGGAGGTGAGCCTCCTTCACCCCACCAAAGAAGAAAATAGTTGTCTAAATAGCACAATGGGTATAAGAATGTTTGCCAAATAAATGACATACTCCAGTCTTGCTATTTCAGCCCTGCTGAAAGCTTTGCATTCATTCGCTTGCCTTCTCAGTCCCTGTCTCCCTTTTGCTCCTCTTGTTATCTCTAAAACTTTATACACTCAGTAGGAGAGGTACTCTATGACCCAGTTCTACAGCACAGTTTGATATTTGATTTTGATATGAATGTGTATGCTTGTGTTAGTGTGCAAGCATGCACATGTATGTGCATCCATCAGAGGTTTACCATGGCAAGAATACATTATCTCAGACCCGTGCCTTTGCTGCCTGGCTTCATGGCTTATTCATCCACTCCCATTGGATAGAGCCTCTCTTTGCTGTCCCGCCAGTAACCGTTTAGACCGCTATCATTATAATACCATTTTACCGCCCCAGAGCCCTAACTATTACCCTGTCCCAATTCTCACACTTACCTGGAGAAAGCCAATCTCCCTTACATTGTATCCCCTTTGACAGCTTTTTATCTGAGCCTGACCTAAAAGAATAACCATCCAACTATCTGATGCAGTTATACTGACGAAAAATTGTATGTTTGTGTGGGTGTGTGTATGGGTTTGTCCATACTTGTCTTAGTCATGTTGTGGAGACATTCATCTTTTTACACAGTGACATTTCGAGGACTTTCCTCCCATTTGGGATAAGGAGCTAGTCCCCACATGGTAAGACTTGGTTTTTGTATGAGGTTAGGGTAACGGCTGGGGTTCAAAATGTAGTGTTTATGGTTACAGTCCTCATAAGTCATAAAAATAGCATTTGGTTGGGGAGTTCTTCAGGGGATTTCTAAATAAATGATCTCCATATTGTAAACGGCATGACACAAAAATGCCAGGCAACAACTTTTATGTGTATATGTCTGTGTGTGTGCCAAAGCAGTCTTGCTAATTACACTGCTCTGTGGAGGGATTCCTCTTCCCTCCCTTGTGACAGTCGCACACACTGAAACATATGTCGCCGTTTCTCACTGTGTAGTCATTAGCTGCTCAATTTAAAGCAGAGGAATATTTAGTCTGGAAAAAAAGGAAATGGAGGATAATTATTAAACATATAAATGTCTTTCTTCATGGTGTCTTTGTTTTAACCATGTAGCATTGAATAGAGGAATATGTACTGAAGCACTAGGGGGAGACTAAAGGACACTTAAGGCCATGGTATTTTAGTGTATGGCTGGTGGGAATTGTTTTATCTGTAGTTTGCACATTGAGGTGTGTGTGTGTGTGTGTGTGTGTGTGTGTGCGTGTGTGTGTGTGTGTGTGTGTGTGTGTGTGTGTGTGTGTGTGTGTGTGTGTGTGTGTGTGTGTGTGTGTGTGTGTGTTAAAATTGATGTGGGTAAAATGGGTTTAATAATACATTTTATTTAAAGCACCTTTCATGACACCCAAGGTCACTTCACAAACAAAAAAGGTCGTTAAAATTATAGTCATCTCATAAAAATACAAATAAAAGTCAGTTAGTCAGTCCACAAGCCATCTTGAAGAGATATGTTTTAAGTCTGTTTTTAAAGTCAGTAATTGAGTCACAGTGTCTGATGTAGTCTGGCAGTGGATTCCACTCAGTGGTTTACACTCACATCACCTTACATGCACACTAGCACACACGCAGAATAGCCATGCATACATATTACATACATACACACAGTGCTTTGCATGAAGTATATATATGGTAATACTAACGCACACATGCCACATATGCATGTAAAAGAGGGAGAAAAGGCACTCAGGTGGGGTGAAATAAATGCACATATGGCCTGCTCATTTTTTCTCCTTAAATACTAAAAAATATTTTTTTTTTCGCACAGTTCTTCTGCATAATCTGTGAGATTCCCCCAGGCATCACGCTCATGGCCAGAATATGAAAATAACTAAGTCGGCCAATGCTGCACGGTGGCATCAAAATGTAACTGAGAGAAAAATGGGGGGTAAAGAAGAAATATTCCATTGACAATGTGACTTAAGTACCTGCCATTACTAATCACAATTCTAATAAAACCCAAGCATAGTATAGACTTGTGAACCTAACATCCATATTAAACAAGGTAAGATATATTAGTCTGGGTCAATCATTCACCAGGTTCTTCCTATAGCAACATGCCACATATAGGTAAAAGGGATGGGAATATGAGATGTGTTAGAAGCCAAAGATGGGGGAGAGACATTTAATAAATCTGGCCCGACATGGTGCTGAGGCATGCTAGGGGCACAGCTCATGCCAAGTGATGAGAGGGTGATAATGAGGACAAAATGAAGGGAGGAAGAGGGGAAGAGAGTAGGTGTATAGAGTCATGTCTGACAGGTTTCTGTTTTTTTATTATTTAGGCTATCCTCTATTTTTTCTCTGAGATTACATTGTTGTGTGCAATCATTCAAGCACCCTGCTGGGACAATGTAACAGAGAGCAATGCAATCTTTCCTTTTGCTCCATCTCCAATATGTGCACTGGAGAAGCTGAGGGTCATGCATAATATCCTGTCTGCGTTGCTATTTAATATCATCTTCAATAATGCAATTTGGTGTCCATTTGTAGGCATATACTGGCTTAAACTATTAAAATGTTTGTATTTCTTGCAGATTGTATTGCACAACAATGTGCTGCTTCTTTATTTCTATCTAAACCTAATTAATTAGGAGGTATATTGTATACTGTACACACATTTTATATTTAAACACATATTTAACACAACCTTCATTCCACATTTTTTATATTAAATTTGTGTGAAACTGTTTGAACGTTGAAATAGACTGAAAGACTTGTGTAGTCACTAAGAGAAGGTTAATTGTCATTGTGTTGCTGTATTTCTTTTGGTGCCTGATGCCACTAACCTTGGGAAATCTCTAGAGTCACAAGCTCATTGTTGTTTCGAGCATCTCAACAAACATGAAAACCTTACTTCTGTTGGACTTGTGTTTGTCCAATCATGTATGCTGCATATCCACTGTGACATGTATCTTACATTAGCATAACAAGAAGCTCATGTTGACTCATAATGTTGACACAGTTTGGAGTAAAGTGAGTTAGGCTGCACTGCAGGGATATAGTCCTCGGGTGCATTTCTATTATTTTCTTCACCTGCATTTACATAAATGGTCACTCAGGTTCTGGTCACTTAGTGTGTGTGAGCAAAAGGAGTTAGGATGTGTGCATACATTTGTTGTTTCAGACATTGGCATTTGTGGAAATACACACACACACACCCCACAGGGGCTTTTAGATGTGTGGTCCAAATCTTTAAATAGCCTTTATGTTTTTGTAGTGAAGGCTGACTGTTTCTTTGCAAAGTCCAAACAAAGACATTCATTCTTCATTTTAGGTCAAGGTCAAATATTTATCTAGTTGCCTTAGCCCAGTAATAGTATACTGCACCATGAAAGTGTGTCTTATTTATTTACCAAGGCTATTTTTTTTTACTTTAGAGAAAGAGGGAGAGATGAAGAGGGATAACTACTCAACCGTAATGAAAAAAAAACATATCCTGTCTAGAGTTTTAGCTTCTTTGCACTTCTCTTTTTGTGTCCAGTAGAGGGGGAAGCACATAGGTTATATTATTAGTACAGTGTACATACACTCCACTACTATTTGCATAAAATTCACATTCCTAAACTGTTCTATGTTAGTCTGAAGTTATATTATTCTGGAAGATGCATAACTTTGCAGAACCCCTACATTGTTTCTTTTTAACACAGAGAGGGAGCAGAATGCTACCTACTTGCCTTGTCTATACCAATGACCTGTATCAAAACAGCTCTTAAATCACTTTCATTCACTGAGACAGAGAAGAGAGCTAAGTGCTGCCTGCCATATCCAGATTTTGAAAGGCTAGTTTTTTATAGCAGAGTTGTGGCTGACCTTTTTTTAATGTGTTTTTTAAAAGTGACTTTGACTCCCTTAAGGAGACTTAGCCCAAGACTCATCTGATTGTTATGATCTCAATCTGCACACTGCACATATTTTGTTAAATGTACTCCCTGTCATGTTTGTGTGTGACTGTAAAAATAGTTTTATAGCACTTTAACGTATGACTTTCATGAGCTTGAAACTAAAAATACCAGTGACCATTTACCATCTAAAATTAAAGGAAAAAAGCCCTATTTAAATGATTTTCAGTGACACTTAGCATAACAAATGGGTCCAGAGTAAAATATTCCAACATTTGAATTTGGTCATTTGAATCCTAATTATGTTGGTGATAAATGTCCCATTGTTCAGGAGCTCCAACATGTTGGCATTCAACTAACATAGCTTATGTAGTTGAGGTTGAAGTACATGCAGGCACAAAGTACAGCTTAGACTTATGAACATACAGTATGGCAGAGCCTGACAAGCTGTGTGTGCAATGTCCTAAAATTACCACTGTACAAAGGATAATCTATTTCGATAAATGTAATAACATGGCCTTTAGTCCAGCACCAACCTCCTTCCCACTAGTGACGAGGGTCTAATTGTAATCTAGACCTGCTGGTCAGTGCTCAGTATCAGCTGTATTCTGTACAGCAGACACTTGCACAGTCAGTGTTATTATGCTTTGTATCTTTATGTTCTTAGATGTATTTTATGTAATTTGAGCCTGCCCTGTCAAAGACAAAATTATGTCACTCATGACAGACAATAAAGGTTTTCTTACCTTATTATAACTTATTCATATTGTTGTTGAGTGATGGTAGCATTTTCTGAGGAAGTGGATTTCCCACCTATAAGGCCCTTTACTAATATGATCTAGTTGTGAGCTTTTTGGCACACACAATTTTTTCATGCAATTTCATTCAATCACCTGCACACAAACAGACTGTAGTCTAATCAGCTGATTATTCGTTTTGAAGTAGCAGGTATCAACCTGTCCTTTCCTTGGTGCATCTATTGAAGACTTCCATGTTGTTACTTTTGAAGACAGTAGAGCTTTTTCTTGAAGATTCTGTGTTGTGAACAGTTTTCTACAGTCCTGCAGTCTCTCTTTCTCTTTCTAAACATGGACATTATTTCTGTGGAAGGATCCCCTTAGAGCAATTATATGTAAATTAATAAGTCAGTAAAGTATGAAACGGACCTAAAATACAATTGAAAGCTAGAAAAATTACACATACAGACTAATTTTGACCAACAAACAGATTTATATTCTTGATAAATCTGAAAGCATCACATATCCAATAACTTCGTTAAGATAGTGGACAATACACAGAGGAAGTGGTAGACTGCATTTAGTGTTGTGTCGCTAAGCAACTCCACAAATCCTTCGAGAACATGAATTAACACATGTACCTGTACCAAAAATAGATGTGTATTGATAACAATTACATTCAGTCATGCTGCAGTTTGCACAAGAAAGACAACAGATTGAGAAAATATTTTAATTAAATGGTCAAGAGCAAACAAGGACTGTAAACTTATCTCCTAACCCTCTTTCCCTTCCCCTAAGTGTTTTTTGTCGCTTGTCAGGTCGCCATTATAAATAAGAACCTGTTCTTACTGACTTGCCTGTAAAAATAAAGGTAAAAAAAATGTATAATAAAATAATACTCTCACTCATGGCACACTGCATAATTTTTGCTTGCTGCTAAAAGAGGGACAAAAGAGAAATATTAAGAATTAAAGTTCATTGTTGAACTGGGAAATAATAGTTCCTATAATTCCAACTCGAGGTTCACCCACAAACTTTTTCAGACGCTTTATATGGTATCACACAGTCTTTAGCAGATGGAGTTTGCTCAGTTTTTTTGGCGTTATGATTTCATCCATGGGGTGTCTTTTTTGTCTCTGTTGGATTAAAGTTAGAGCATGAAAGCTCATTCTTGACCTTGGAAATTGGCTGCTCTGAGATTTTACAAGGCTTCTACCAAAGTTGTGGAGCCATGATTTCAATGCCACAATCATCATCAGCCTTTATACAGCTAAGAGTGCTGCTCTAGGATGTGAGACACCACGCTGCGATCACAACGACTAGCAAAAGTAGCTCTCATTTTCCATCTGCTTTGCTGTAGCTCTCTCACAAACGCACACACACACACACACACACACTCCTTCCTCTCTAACACACGGGTACATTGTGTTGTTTGCGTGTATCCCTTTCAATCCCTCAATGAAAGCTGTATGGGAAAACAGACAAAGGCTTGTTAGTATTTCTTCCCCTGAGGCACTGGTTCTGTTAGGTCTCCCAGGACCCTGACACAATCCTGTTGCAGCTTTCCAGGTAACAGTTACATAACAATCACATGCCACACCTGTGTTTCTCATATTTACGCTTCATATGAAGCTGTCACCACCAGCCGGAGGTGCTTTGAGGTGCTGGTATGTGGATTTTGCTGCCTTTGGACAGAGCCAGGCTAGCTGTTTCCCATGTTTCCAGTCTTTATGCTAAACACCATAAAGCAGTAAAACTGCTTTGCACTGGCTGTTTGATTGTTTTCCTATGGGGAGAGCGGTGGAAGCGCTACCCTTAGCGTGGCGCACTGCTCGAAATTGCCGCTGAGCACTGCGCTCAAAGTTGCAGCTGACCTTTCAAGGTGCAACCATGAAAGGAGGTAGCCAGAAACAGTGATGACGTATACCTGCACTGCGCTTTGCTGAAGTGCCTGCACTATCCTCTGTGCGCTACCTTGCTAGTCTGGCTATCACCAGATTGAACATTAGTCTGAGGAGTCTGCTCTGTATTTTCTCTGCACAAGAGGCGTGATCAACGGGCATAGTTCAAATGACTTTGTACACAATTGGATAGTCCTTCAACCAGTCCCTCCAGAAAAACGCGATTATGCGATTGCATAATTCAATGCATAATCAGCTAAAGTCTGCATATTTATGCGGGGGCCGCATTTTTTCAAATACGCTGCACTTTCGCCGCATAAATTGCCGATTTCCGCGCTAAATATGCGGGGCTTGCATGATTTCATAATCCCATAACATTTTCATTGCAAAAAAGTCACATATATCTTAGCAGAAAGTTGAGAAATGTTGCGTTTACTTTATACAGCAGCAGCCATTTTCCCGTTGCCATGGGAACGTTATGAAGTGACGTAATTACGCGACGTGAACATCATCAAAAAGCTGCAGACCCGTGATGAAGCCATGATGAAACCGCAGTTTTTGCAAGTTCCCGCAATTTTTGCAAGTTCCCGCAATTTCATCGCATAAAATTGCATAAATATCCCGCATATTCCATCGCATTTTTTAAGTGGAGTGCTGTGCTTCGGTGGCCGGCTTGTGGCTGGCTTGTTGAATGTAAACAAAAGCTGCTTGGTCACTTCTCTATCATCATCGTGTTAAACTCACCAATAGTGCGTCAGGTGGATAAGCAAGTTTGTGATTGGTTCCCGCAAATTTGTAACGGAAGCAGGATAGATAAACGTACAGGTTCCCAGCCTGAGCTGCAGCGTGAAATCAAATCGCCGGCAGATCGGGCTGGGTTTACCCAGTCTACTACCTTGTAGGTGTAGAGCCCCTGGTGATACTTCGAGCAAGGTTTCATGTTGTGTCGAGCCTTCTTAGTGTTTTAAAAATAGCTATTTTGAGGCTAGCATAAAAGTGCCCCTATTACGCCCATTCGAAAGGCCATTTGACCAAAAAACAAAAATACTGTACATCTTAAAAGTGGCGCTTCCGTCCTAAATATGCTTTTAAATGAAAGTTTGACTCGGGTACATTCACAAAAAGACCCTAGGTTGCATTTTGGCGAGAGTTACGCTTTAATGTTACAGATAACGTTTTGTTAAACTCAAATGACATTCATGATATCAGTTGCTAATAAGGCTGCTAGGTAATATACTGGACAATATTTAGAATGAGCCCCACCTTTTGCAGTCTCATTAGCGTCGGCATTGCTCATACGGCCGCTGGTGTCTCAGCCAGCTCATGCTGTGATCAGTGGTAACGTGTAGCCATGCTCCTCAGCATGAAATCTCTCTATAGGCCTGTGCTAAACACAGCAGGCAGTGGACATGAGAAGAATTTCTTGACCCATTCTTACCTTAACCACATTCCTGTGTTGAATTCAATTGAGACCATCTTTTTTAGTTCTCTTTTTTGCCATGGCCGCTAGCAATAATGGGCTAGACTAAAGAGGATAGTTTAAGATTAAGATTTTTTTTTTTTTAAGATCAATTCTTTTATTATTTTTATATTTTTTAACATACAACATACAGAACAAACAAATACAATTGAACAAGAACAAAAACCCTCTCCCACCCCCCACCCTCTGTGGTCTCGAGGTGTTGTTGGTGCACGTCACACATTATCTAGATGGAATATTAAACAATATAAGTATAGGTATAAACAATATAAGTATATGTACACAGTATGTATTAAATTAAATTAAAAATAAAGATAGAAATAAAAAAAAAAAATAAAGAGCAAAGAGCATTACAGCAGAGAGAGAACAGTGGCATGAAGAGCCAGGGGTGGAGAGTCAGGGTGGTTTCCGGGCCTTGTTAATAAGGCTAGTGGCGGAGGGGAAAAAGCTGTTCATGTGATGTGAGGTTTTGGTCCTGATGGACCTCAGCCTCCTGCCAGAGGGGAGTGTCTCAAAGAGTTTGTGTCCGGGGTGGGAGGGATCGGCCACAATCTTTCCAGCACGCTTCAGAGTCCTGGTGGCGTATAGGTCCTGGAGCGGCGGCAGATTGCAGCCAATCACCTTCTCTGCAGACCGAATGACACGCTGCAGTCTGCCCTTGTCCTTGGCAGTGGCAGCAGCATACCAGATGGTGAT
The DNA here is from genome assembly GCA_023566125.1 of Zingel zingel. Lineage (NCBI taxonomy): Eukaryota > Metazoa > Chordata > Actinopteri > Perciformes > Percidae > Zingel > Zingel zingel. Next base: position 18,364,890 of record CM042317.1, read on the forward strand.
GGAGGATGTGAGGATGGACTCAATGATGGCTGTGTAGAAGGGCACCATCATTGTCTTTGGCAGGTTGAATATCTTCAGCTGCCGCAGGAAGTACATCCTCTGTTGTGCTTTCTTGACAAGGGAGCTGATGTTCAGCTTCCACTTGAGGTCTTGGGAGATGGTCGTTCCCAGGAAAGGGAAAGACTCCACAGTGTCAATTGTGGAGCCACAAAGGGTGATGGGGTCTTGGGGATTGTCTAGTCGCTCTCCTCTAATTCTTGTGATGCTGAGGTCATTAGGACTGATACTTGTGCTGCTGCGTTTTTCCATAGCTCTATAGTCGATGACTTGGCTTTGTTAATCCTTGCTGTAGAGAGCTCAAGCATAACTATGTCTAGGAAGTACGCCAACCACTGTTTTATACAAAGCAAGTGGGGGGAGAGCCAGCGTTGAGCTATCATTTTCTTGGTTGCGATTGAACCGGCTAGGCAAATTTTCTTCTGTCTCCCAAGCAGGTGTAATTTAGAGTCGTCAATAAGTAACAAAACAATCGGGTCAGTAGGAATTCGACATCCTGTCACATCAGATGTTATTGATGTTGTTTTATGAATTCATGCACCTGTTCACACTCCCAGACCATGTGCAGGAAGGTTCCAGTTTGTTCAGGTTTACAGAACGTGCAATAGGGCGTAGGAATGACTTTAGAGACGTATCTCTTCTGAGGAGTCAAATATGTCCTATGGCATATGTTGAAGTAGATATACTGGTGAGTTGGGTTCTTGGAGCAGTGGAAAATGTTGTCCCAAAGTGTCTCCCAATTAATTACGTTCCCCTCAGGGCTCAGCTCTCGCTCCCATTTCTTTATTATTGGGAGTTCTCCTATGGATACTTGCATCAGTTTAGCATAAATCTTGGACACTAATCCTCTCACAGGAAAATCAACAAACCATCTAATGATTGGGTGTGCATCAAGACTGTTCCCCCATGGCACTACATAACATTTTAGGGCTGACCTTAAGCGAAGATAAAAGAAGAAGGATGTCCTAGGGACCTCAAAGCTAGCTCTCAGGTCGTCAACAATTGACATACCTTTCTCATTGAATAGTTGGTCTAAAGTATGATAGTTTAAGATTTGACATGCAGTCACTTCCTCTCACAGCTGCAATGCAATGGAACCATTTAATGTTTCTTCATGTGTACAGTACAATATTCATTTAAATGAAATATTATATTTGTGAATCTCTCTGCCATAGTAGCCTGTGTATTAATGTAGCACAAGGCATTTTCTCATTGAGTTTTTGGTGTTCTTTCCTACATCAACGGCTTTCTCTTCATCTACCCTGTCTGAGCCCCAGCCTGGATTTACAAGGTTGGTTAAAGTAATAGCATCCTTTCTGGATAGTTTTTTCCACCTTACTTCTTCTGTGAAAACAGCTTAACCCAAACGGTTTCTGACACTGGTTAAGCACTAACATAAAAGTAAATGTAGTGTGAAGACACTTCTCGTCATGCAAGAATAGTAAAAGTGTGTGTGATGTGACTGAAACAAATAGGATGCATTAAAACTCACAAATCTTGCGCAAGTATGCATCTTTCCCTGACGCAGCTCCCATTCTGCTTATTACAGATGTATTGCAGCAGACAAACTGAATTTTTACATTGCATAAATTTGCATTGAGAACAGATTTTTACGAAACTTTAATACAAGATACACAGCTTGTTTTGCATTAATTTTAGATTCAGACTGAATATATATTTTTTGTGGTTGTCTCTTTCATCAAGAGGAAACCAGAGCAGTTTTTTTCTTTGGGAATATACTTCAAGTAGTCCAGACAAGCCAGAGAGTGTGTGCTCAGTATAGGGTCCCCTGGTGATTCTGGCCAGCTCTATGAACAATGCCTCCAGTGTAGTCTTATTGATTGAATCAGTCCTTAAGTTGCGAAATGTTCAAGTACTGCTGAATCACATGGTGATGATATTTATCCCCAATGAAAATCAGGACAGTCAGTATCACTTCTAAAGCTTGCATTCCCCATTATTACAGTCTTCTGTCCTAACATCTGTCCTCAGTGAAAACTACCCAGCTCTATATTTAGCCCACTAGTCCAGCTTTATATAGGTCAAGAATCCCATCTACACTTCCACTGCTACACTTCAAGACTTAAGCATTCTTGGTGCCTGTGTAGGATCCTGGCAATTAGTTTTCTCTGACCACTCCCATTTCACAGGCAACATACAGTTACAAGGTGTCCTGAAGGTCTCCTAAACTAAATCCTCTGTAAATGTAAATGGACTGTTTTTATATAGCGCTTTTTCAGACAGACATTTCTGTGTCTGTCAGGTGTTTTCCCCTGTGAGGCTTCCCACAGATAAAAGTGCCTGACAGCCACAGAACTATTGCTACTTTGAAGTTGTTTGATGAACTTTACCCACCCACGTGCTGTTATATTCAGACCTTTGAAAATGTAGTACAATTGTCCTTACCCGAACCAAGCCCGTCGGGACGGGCCGGGTTCGGACAGATATTTAGAAATGATGTTCGGGTCAGACTCAGTCACATCAGCGCGCTAAGGCATTGAACATTTTACATTTAAAACAGCTTATTAAGTAGTTGCACGCCTGTGTTAACGTGTGCTTGTTGCCCCGTGTGCGCTGATGCGCTCATCTGTTGACATTTCCGAATGCCTTCCTACAGTTGCTTAATAAAAGTGGGCTTTCCACACAAACAAACGTACATGTGTCATTAGTATTAGAAAAAAAAAGAGATTTAAACTGTGTCGGGCTCGGGTCGGGCTCGGACATAAATATGTTAATGCCTCGGGCCGGGTTCGGTTACTGCTCTGTCGGATAGATAGATAGATAGATAGATAGATAGGTAGATAGCACTTTATTGTCCGTGTACTCGGAAATTTGTCTTGCAATACAAGCTCCAACAATCACAACACAACAACCTAAAAACAAGAGCTAAAAAACATAGAAGCATCAATAAAACATAAAAAGATACTTCATTAATATGAGGGGGCCCTGCCCTGCAAGAGTGGTCTTAAATAGCCATAAATATATAGATAAAAGTAAAAATAGAAGTAAAAAAATAAAAATAAAAATGCGGGCCGTGCTCGGACAGAAAAATGCGGCCCGATCCGCACTCTAGTGTGAGTCTTCCCTTCTTTATGTTCACAAGGCAGCAGAAAGAGGGAATTTGCTTGGCCACTTTTATTCTTCTAGTTGCATGTCTTCAACTTCCCACGGTCTACACGTTAACATCCTCATTACTATGCACAGAGCTTAACCACTTCCACCCTGTTCAGAGCAAAAACAGGTTGAGCAACAAACAAGTATCAGGTTGTATTTACAGACATCTCCAAATGTTGCACAGGCCACCATATTGCTAAGCAAGTCTGTTACAAAACAGTGTAACTGCTCGTTTCAGCAAGCAAGAAAATCACAAATAATAACCTTCACCATCTGTATCTGCCTTCTAACCACAAAACAGTAGTAATATTAGTATTTACAGTAGCAGGGGAGAATGCTAAACATTGGTGATTGTGATACACTGAAAAACCACAAATATACAGCGTTGTTCAGGTTTCTGCTATATAGCAACACACACGTATATCCAGGTCAACGCCTAGGCTGCATATGTTCACTCAAACTAGGAAAATTATTTTCTTTCTTGGTGTTTAAGTGTGGTGGTTTTATACAGTACAGTACGTCTAGTTTTCTTATAAATCTAAGAGAAATTTAGCAGACATTTCCCTTAAGGGTCCATTTAATTGAATACACTTATCGCCATTGGAAGAGTTGTCAGATGTCTTTGGTCAACAAACTGCAGTGTTACAGACACTTATAAAGGCAGTTCAATTCATTGACAAACTCTCACAAGGTGCTGAGTGTCACTTTAGAAGAAGAAGAAGCGATTTATTATTACAGTATCACACTCTGTTGTACATTACACACATATCGTAGTTGGATAACTATGACCTGGATGACTGAGAACCTTCACAGACATTACACACCCAAAATACTCGCACATGTACACTAGAGTGCTGATCGGGCCGCATTTTTCTGTCCGAGCCCATCCCGAGCATGACAGGCATTTAGATATGTCAACAGATGAGCGCATCAGCGCAAGTGTGCACACGGGGCAACAAGCGCACATTAACACAGGCACGCACAAGAGGCCCAATCATATAGCCAATTTAAATTAAATTAACATAGGCCTACCAAAAGAGCGGCCGAAATGGGTTTCCTCAGGAGGGTGGCTGGCATCTCCCTTAGAGATAGGGTGAGAAGCTCAGTCATCCGTGAGGAGCTCGGAGTAGAGCTGCTGTTCCTTCGCGTCGAAAGGAGCCAGTTGAGGTGGTTCGGGCATCTGGTAAGGATGCCCCTGGGCGCCTCCCTAGGGAGGTGTTCCAGGCACGTCCAGCTGGGAGGAGGCCTCGGGGAAGACCCAGGACTAGGTGGAGGGATTATATCTCCAACCTGGCCTGGGAACGCCTCAGGATCCCCCAGTCGGAGCTGGTTAATGTGGCTCGGGAAAGGGAAGTTTGGGGTCCCCTGCTGGAGCTGCTACCCCCGCGACCCGATACCGGATAAGCGGACGAAGATGGATGGATGGACTACCAAAAATGGCCCAAGCTAACAGAACAAAATCCAAAAAATTCACACAAGAAGTTCTGTGGTCTGTTAATGAAATTCAAATCAACACAAGTGTCCCCAGCGAAGTAAAATTAACGTTAACACAAAAGCAGCTTGTTGAAATGAAAATCACTCTTACCATTGACGAAAGTACCCCACCAAAAATGGCCCAAGCTAAGTTACATAATAAGCTGTTTTAAAGGGGTGATAGAATTATTATATAGGGTATTTCACACTGTTCCTTAAGGTCTCCTAATAGGGTATGTAACATTGATTGGGCTGAAAATTGCCCGGTTGCTATTTTATGGGCCCTTATGCATCCCTGTGTTTTGGCCCTATTTGGAACGAGAGCTTTTCTTCCAAATGTGGTATGCTTATGAATATTTAGATGAGCTGCGCGCTGATTGGTTGAGGAACCACATACAGATACATTGGAGACGAGACAGCAGGTCTCATATTTCAGACACTGCAATGTTTTGTTACTAAATTCACTTCTGAGACTTTTTTTATGCGAGAAATCAACTATATAAAGTAGTGCTGTCAGTTAAACACGTTATTAACGGCGTTAACGCAAACCCATTTTAACAGCGTCAATTTTTTTATCGCAAGATTAACATTCTTTTTGGCATAGCAAACTTTGCAGTTTTTTTCACATGCTGTTGCAACAACTAGTAACGTTAGAAAAACTACAACACCACACTGGATCTAGCTAGACCGGAAACAAAACAACAGGCACGCCGCACACACTTGTTTGGGCTTGCGAGCCAGCCAAAGAGCAGTAGGCCTACATTACGTTTTGAGTGGATGGCGAGCGTGAGACGCCGAAATGGATGCCAATAAGATTCTGAATGGAAAGTTTACTTTTAAAAAGTTGCCAAATGGTTCCATTGACAAGACCAAAGTGATCTGTGTGTTATCACAGTGATCATCAGCACGTCCAGTCTGAAATACCACTTGATGGCCAAGCACGCAGCTGATGCGAATTCTCCGCCCCCTCATCAAAGCAAGGCAACAAAAGCACAAAGCAAGCCGATCCACTTTTCTATGTTGATAAGAGCATTAAATTGAGAAAAAAAAATAATTGGACAAAAATAAATCTAGGGTCATTTAGAATAGATATAAATGTGTGATTAATTGAGATTAATTGCAAGTTAACTATGACATTAATGTGATTAATCGCGATTAAATATTTTAATCGTTTGACAGCACTAATATAAAGCCCATATATGGGCCGTTTTACAAAAATTGATGGCTAATTGCAAATTTGGTAAGACGTGTTGGACTTCAGGAGGTCCACACAGTCTGACGAGAGAGTGGCAGCCCCGCTGCGCTCCATACCCACGAGAAAGTCACCGTTTCTGGGTTACTGGACAACCGGGGCTCCGCGGAGCTGGCCAGCTGCCGGCATAACTATAGTAGATTTACAGTTTGAATTTCGTCACGCCACTCATATAACAGCTACCCTAAGGTCTTACAAAGCTAACGCTTGTGTCCGATTTCAATTTAATGCATTTTTGTGAATATGAGGGGTTTCGTTAGCTGCTAGTGTCCATTCAATCCTATGGGTAGCTAAAGATCGAGGCTAGCTAGCTAGCTACACTTTCGGCATAACTATAATCTATTTACAGTTTGAATTTCGTCACGGCACTTATATAACAGCTACCCTAAGGTCTTACAAAGTTAACGCTTGTGTCCGATTTCAATTTAATGCATTTTTGTGAATTTGAGGGGTTTCGTTAGCTGCTGGTGTGCCTTCAATCCTATGGGTAAAGATCGCGGCTAGCTGCAGGCCCTGGAGCTCCGTCAGGGTCTCGGCATTTGGTAGTCCAGTAACCCAGAAACGGTGACTTTGCACGGGTATGGCGCGCCGCGGGCTTCCGGTCATGACGGAGATACATCTAGCTCACAGTGAGCCGGGGTCTGTGAAGGAGTACATGCCGGGCGGCGAGGCAGCACCGGCCGCTGTCACGTTAGCCTGCTGAGCTCCTGCTGAACTTCGACACACAGTCAGACAAAATTTACAATTAGCCATCAATTTTCGTAAAACGGCCCATATTTGACCTCTACATAGTTGATTTATCGCATAAAAAAGTCTCAGAAGTGAATTTAGTAATTAAATAGCGGACCTCTGGAGATCTGCGTGACCTAGCTAGATTCAGAAGACTAAGCTGACCTCAGGTCAGTGGTGTAGCCTATGCAAATGTTGGGGCGTGACAAAGACTAGGAGTTGAGGACTTGACGTCAACTTTTAGCTTTGTTGAGATTCGCCCGTTTTCAGCAGCAGTTTCAAATTGTGAGATTTGCAGAGGAAAGAGGTATCAATGGGATTTTGAGGTTCTATGTATACTATTTACTCTCCAAACTGTTGTTTTTCAACTATGACAAGGTAAAATCGGTTTTGCATTCTATCACCCCTTTAAATTTAAAATGTTCAATGCCTTATTGCGCTGATGTAACCGAGCCTGACCTGAACCCGAACATCATTTCTAAATACCTGGCCCGGCCCGTCGGGTACCATCAGGTTCTGTTGGGCTCGGGTCGGGTATCCATCCTCTAATGCACACACAGGACCATATGTACCAATGGAGAGATTTCAGAGCAAAGTTGCAGCTGTCACATAGTCAGCTCTCCAAGCTGTTGGGGTTTCGGTGCCTTGCTCAAAGGCACCTTGTCATTGCCCAGGAGGGAAGCTGCCAGATGTGGAGAAAAGTGCAGGACTTGAACCAGCCGCACTCTGGTCCCCAAGCCAAGTCCCCATGGACTGAGCTACTGCCGCCCCACTTAATGTGTCTGTTGTCATGTTTTCAATAGTCAGTGCAGTCAGTGTTTATTTCCTAGCTTGTGTATTTTCATCCCAAGGATAAAATTGGTTAGACATAGGTTTACAACTCATTGAACCTTTGCAGGAAAGAGGAAATGTTCTGACTGAACCGTATAATTTTATTTTGGGGATCCTTAGTGGATAATACCGTGAATTTTCTATAAATTTGTCTGTAAAGAAAGAATGTTTTTATTCCTGAGTAGAAGTAAATGTAAGATTTGACACTCAGCAGCAGACTTTTATACAAATGATTTATTGTCTCTCGTTTGAGCAGTTGCTGTATAGCACCATGTATACGCACTTAACGCATATGGCTCATACATCAGGGGCCTCTAAGACCGGCAGGGTACAGATCAGGTATTTAAAACAAATTACACGCCATGTTCCTACATTGGAAATGTGTTTGTGAATTGCAAGATAGGCTTTTAAAAGAAAATAACTGTTAAATGTAAGGCAGTTCGCTGATAACTAATTCTTTTTTGAATTGTGCCAAATTCTTAGCAGCCATTTTAAGCGCATTATTTTTGTCACTTTAACAAAGCTGTCTGATTAAGTGTTGTCATAAAAGAGGTCCTGGTGCAATTAGATCTTCTTTTTTAAAGCTGGGCTCGCAGGCAAAGTACAATCTGCAGATTTGTTTCCTTGCCAGCTCTAACAGACTGAAAGAGATGGGTGGAGTAGGAGGGGATGTGGGAGGGTGAGGATATTGGAAGATACAGTGCCTTGCAACTTTTCGACCTTTTGCCACATTTCAGGCTTCAAACATAAAGATATAAAACTGTAATTTTTTGTGAAGAATCAACAACAAGTGGGACACAATCATGAAGTGGATCGAAATTTATTGGATATTTCAAACTTTTTTAACAGATAAAAAACTGAAAAATTGGGCGTGCAAAATTATTCAGCCCCTTTATTTTCAGTGCAGCAAACTCTCTCCAGAAGTTCAGTGAGGATCTCTGAATGATCCAATGTTGACCTAAATGACTAATGATGAAAAATAGAATCCACCTGTGTGTAATCAAGTCTCCGTATAAATGCACCTGCTCTGTGATAGTCTCAGAGGTCCGTTTAAAGAGCAGAGAGCATCATGAAGAACAACGAACACACCAGGCAGGTCCCAGATACTGTTGTGGAGAAGTTTAAAGCCGAATTTGGATACACAAAGATTTGCCAAGCTTTAAACATCCCAAGGAGCACTGTGCAAGCGATAATATTGAAATGGAAGGAGTATCGGACCACTGCAAATCTACGAAGACCCGGCCGTCCCTCTAAACTTTCAGCTCATACAAGGAGAAGACTGATCAGAGATGCAGCCAAGAGGCCCATGATCACTCTGGATGAACTGCAGAGATCTACAGCTGAGGTGGGAGACTCTGTCTATAGGACAACAATCAGTCGTATACTGCACAAATCTGGCCTTTATGGAAGAGTGGCAAGAAGAAAGCCATTTCTTAAAGATATCCATAAAAAGTGTTGTTTAAAGTTTGCCACAAGCCACCTGGGAGACACACCAAATATGTGAAAGAAGGTGCTCTGGTCAGATGAAACCAAAATCAAACTTTTTGGCAACAATGCAAAACGTTATGTTTGGTGTAAAAGCAACACAGCTCATCACCCTGAACACACCATCCCCACTGTCAAACATGGTGGTGGCAGCATCATGGTTTGGGCCTGCTTTTCTTCAGCAGGGACAGGGAAGATGGTTAAAATTGATGGGAAGATGGATGGAGCCAAACACAGGACCATTCTGGAAGAAAACCTGATGGAGTCTGCAAAAGACCTGAGACTGGGACGGAGATTTGTCTTCCAACAAGACAATGATCCAAAACATAAAGCAAAATCTACAATGGAATGGTTCACAAATAAACATATCCAGGTGTTAGAATGGCCAAGTCAAAGTCCAGACCTGAATCCAATCGAGAATCTGTGGAAAGAACTGAAAACTGCTGTTCACAAACGCTCTCCATCCAACCTCACTGAGCTCCAGCTGTTTTGCAAGGAGGAATGGGCAAAAATGTCAGTCTCTCGATGTGCAAAACTGATAGAGACATACCCCAAGAGACTTACAGCTGTAATCACAGCAAAAGGTGGCGCTACAAAGTATTAACTTAAGGGGGCTGAATAATTTTGCACGCCCAATTTTTCAGTTTTTTATCTGTTAAAACAGTTTGAAATATCCAATAAATTTCGTTCCACTTTATGATTGTGTCCCACTTGTTGTTGATTCTTCACAAAAAATTACAGTTTTATATCTTTATGTTTGAAGCCTGAAATGTGGCAAAAGGTCGAAAAGTTCAAGGGGGCCGAATACTTTTGCAAGGCACTGTAGGCTTTCTCATCCATGGCTCTCCACAGAACCTTCAAAGTTAATTTGGGGTCAGTTAGTGTGCATGGTAAAGGTTTGTGTCACTGCAGACCAGACATTCTGTCACAAAGTTAACTTCTCTGCCCTTTTCTTTGCTTGATTTTAGCAGAATTTGTACAATAAACCAGTAGTGCCGTGATGGAGCTAAATTAAATCAGTAGAATGAGCTTCTGCAGAGTTTACAGACATTAATGTATAAAGATTGTATTTGAACAGGTGCTGAGTTTATGTTTGGCCGCAAATCAAGACAATCACACAATATATCTCTCAAATGCATAAATAAATTATCTTAAAGTAATTCTAAGAAATCCCCCCTGTCTGTTTAAATGGGGAATTTCATTAGTGGATTGAGGCAGAGCAATCTAAAGAGTAGAGGGCCACTGTAACCCCCAAGGTTTGGATAGGGACGACTATCACTGAATATCAAGCATGTTAATCTCCATTTCCTCAATTATGTGTGGGCCACTGTCAGTACATACTGTTTGTTCAAAGTCAGGGTGACTTTGTTTTACTGTGTTTCAGTCCTGTATTGCACAGAGAAACAGAGGGAGAGAGAGGTGATGAGGAATGGGGGGAAACAGAAAGATGAGCAGAGGTGTAAACACTGAGACAGCTGTCAGGCAAGGGACAGTGATTAGATTTATAATCCAAGCAATGTTATTTTCTCTGACCGGGGACTGCTGTAAGACATTAAGCGCTAACTGAAGCTCCCAGTGTCCCACTGCAGAGACACGTTTCCCTCCCTCTCCCTCCTTGGAATCCCAGTCCTCCTCTCCTGTTTTCCCTCACATTTCTCCCTACCTCTCCTCAGCATCTCTTCTTCCCTTTCCTCTTTACCCTTGGCCGTGGTTAGATTTTCTCCCTCATGTCTGACCAAGATGGATAGGTCTTGAAAGCATCCTTTCTGCTTCCATCACCCTCTAAAGCCGACCGAAGGATTTTTAAGGCCGATATCGATACAAATGTTTGGTTATTTAAAAATCCGATATTCCGATATATCGGCCCATATATATATTTTATATATATATATATATATATATATATATATATATATATATATATATATATATATATATATATATATATATATATATATTTTTTTTTTTTTTTAATCCAGAAACGCGTAACAAAACATAAACAGATTTCCCTAACATTAGTTATTTGTAGTTATTTATGAGTCCTCACTAAAATATGATAATGCAGTTTAACAATAAACGTGTTTGTTTTATTGTCAGAACAGAACAGAGGAACATCAAAATATATTAACGTTCTGATAAATAAAATGTATAAAAATACAAACTTAAGATATGAAACATAAAGTCCTTTGAACAAAAAAAAAATCTAAGTGTTGCCAACAGTGACGTTGTAGAGTGCTCACTGGTGGACAAACTATGAAACGCCAACACTCATAAAATGGTTGAAGGGTGTTTCGTCAGCTTTTATTTCATTTTTTAAATATTAATTTATCAGAATAATTTATTTGTCATTATAAATTATTCTGATAAATGAATATTTAAAAAAATAAAAATAATAATTTATCGTCCATTATAAATGCTGATACCGATAGTTTGGAAAATGCCTAATATCGGCCGCTGATATATCGGCCGGGCTCTATCACCCTCCTTGTGTTTTCTCCTCCTCAGTCAGGGGTGTGTCATCCTTCCACCTCCTGTCTCCCCAGACCTCTGGCTGGCACACAACATCCAATATTTTCTCCAGCTGGAGTGGAACTGAGCACATTAGGGACGGGTCTGCTAAGGTGATCAGACTTGCCCATGCAATGCCCAGAGACCATTTTTCTTCATTTGAAAGCATCTGTCTTACTGCCAATACTATAGATTTTCTATCAGCTCTTTCATCATGGCTCTATGATTGGGAACGTGATGGTCTGGCTCCCTCATATGAAAACTCTAGTATCAATTTTGTGTCTGTCAGGGCATATAGCTTGGGTTATTAGACTGCCAATTGTAACAGTTATACGAAATGTTCCTTCCTTCAGCCCCGTCAACTTCCCGTTGGAGCAGCCTCAGCTTTATTCTGCTTGTACACTCTTCTGCCGAATATGTCAGAAAAAGAAAGTGCCGCAGTTCAAGCATCAATGTTCTGATTCCAGCTTTATAACTTTACAACCTGTTTGAGGCTCGAAATAAGCTCATTAGGTTTGTAGAGTTTGGAGGCCCAACATGGAGCTGAATCTTTTTCAGGGCCATGGAGTGGTAGTAGCTGGAGGAAAAGATGGTTTTACAGAACAGACTTTTTATTCAACAGATTAAATGACGCACTAACTCTCTTCCTGTCTCCCTCTAGGTCGTCTGATGGTGTGTGCGCAGCGGGAACGGTGGTGGTAAGTCGTCTGAAGATGGGGGAGATGGAGGAGGTTGACGTAGACCACATCACCACTGACATACCATCACACAAGGTAAAATAGCAGGGTGAAGACACAAAGCAAGAGTCCCCATGCTCCAGATGCCTAGCGCTAATGCTAGGATTAGACTGGCACTGCTCAAGTCCTCAAATGAGATTAAATAAACTTCAGTAAACCCTAATGGGGATTTAGAAGATATGTGTACGTGTAATGTCTGTATCTGTGAGTACATTTGTGCTGTCTCTCTGTCATATAGAGAAAAGATTAAAGAGAAACCGGCCAAATTAGCATCTTGACATTTATACATTTGACCCTGTTTACGTGGGATTGTATAGCCAGTCCTGCAGCCTTCCTTCATCCGACCAGGTGGCAGATGCTTCTTGAATGCAGTTTTCTTGCCGCCACCACCCCCGTCTCCACTCTAATCTCATACAATACATACCGCTTAACTCAGCTCTGAAGTGACTTAACATAATCAGGGGAGAGAAAGAGAGTATTCTCCTTCAGAGTTTGACAGTAAACCAAAGATTGTGTCATCCGAATGGGCTGCCACCACACCAGAAATTAAGTTGTATGTACTCTGATTTCACTTACTTTTCTGAACATTCCTAATGGAGCCAGATTTGTTAAACATTTGTCAAGTGAGTGTGTGCTGTAGAGCCAGTGTTGGGTATTAAAAAGTAAAGAAGGAGCTTTAATGATGTTTCTGATCTGTAAAGGGGAACATTCAGAATGTCTCTCACCACAGCTCTGCAAGGCAGAACGGAGACTTGTAGTCCTTGCTTTTGATTTGCTGTGTTGTGTGTGTATTTTGTGTTAATTTTTGTGTGTGTGTGTGTTGTGTGTGAATCACTGTCTTATATAATTGACCAAGGGCTTCTACATGGCTGACTGGCTTTCTGTTCTGCCCACCCATTTTGCTGGTGCAGGGAGGTTCCCTGCTAGGCTCCAGAGTGTCAATGTGACAATCTGCCCATGTTGACTTGATATGTGTGTGTGTGTGTGGGTGTGTGGGTGTTGTCACAGCACATTTCCCCTTGTGTGTTGTTTCTGTTGCAGAAGATGATGGGAGGAAAGAGGGAAGGGATGTGACAAACATTAGGGAGGGCTCACTTGAGACTCAAGACTCACTTGTGGGGAAGTTAAGTTTGTTCAATTTACCTTGGCCGTGTGCGTGTCTTGCTGCCTGAATGTACTCTGTGTGTGTGTGTGTGCATGCGTGCATCATTGTTTGAGTTGCTGCTACTCATGAATATCCCACAGGCCCCTCAAAAACAGTCAGCTGAAACAAGAAAGAGACTCCAGTCACCTTTGATCTGATCTCTTTACATATTTTAGTCATCAAAGAGCCATCAAACACATGCTGTCCACTGCCTACAATTACAATGGGACTCCTTTCACAGCTGTGGCCCTTGGCTCATTGTTAATACTTTTCATTATCTGAGACCTTACCTGCTTCCTGCTTTCTGAAATTTCCAGATTGTTTCTGTCTGTTTTGTTCAACAGACACATTTTATTTTAGAGTGTGTGTATGTGAGCATGGGTGTTGGGTTGGTTGTCTATTTTATTCAAGATCAGTTTCTAAGCTAGGAGAGGTGATGGATTGTTTCTAGCAGCCATTAAAGTCCTGTTCTGGCGACAGGTTTGGCTGTCTAGCTGTGTTAAATGGTTCATCAGACAGGAAAGAGCTGACATACAGCAAGCTAAAAAAGTTGTTAGTTGTCAGTATTGGTTTGATGAGGAGTCCCAGACTTAATGTATCAAGAGGCATTGAAGGTTTTCAGTATCAAAGGCCTAGCAGCTGTTACACGACCCCTCCCATTTCTGCCTGCTGTTGGCTTATCTGGCTTTCCTGGCTGAGCTGGCAGTATGGGAGGAGTCGTTAGTTAACTGGTGGACACCTGGGTAGGCCTCAACCAAGACTATTTATACAAGTCATGTCTGATTGCTCTCGCTCTGCAGTCTCCTTCTCCTAGGATCCACATCTCCTGGTTTGGGTTTGGTTTATCGCTTTTGTTGCAGTTGTTGTTTGTCCACACATCTCTCACTCACACACACACACACACACCGCACACACTACTGATAACATTGATTCCACACCTGTTTTGATTCTTTTGTTAATAGTAGTTTGTTTACTTTACAATAAACACTTTATTGGCATTTTTAACCTGTTTGGTCTCCCCTCTTTTGTCACATGCATTGAGCTGTTTTGTGACAGCTGTGACATGGACATAATTGAGTTGTATAAGTAGCAAGGTGTACAGATACAAGGGTATACAGTTTTACACTATTTATGTAATTAACAGCCTGACAACTCTCACGCATAAACTGTGAGTCTCACGCAATTTACACTTTTCACACTCTCACCGGCACATCAATTTTCTCATGCAATGAAAAACAAATGTATAACTGATAGCACTGCGGTGTGAAAAGAGGACACTGACAGCACACTGACACACTGAATTCCCTCATATTTGAACTGTCATACTTTTTCAATGTAATCCTGTTCATGATGTCCCTGAGACCATGTAAAATCTGGGGTAATTTTACTTATTCACTCCAAAATTAGTTGAAAGGTTGGTAACACTGAATTAACTTGACGGTTTTATACTTAATAACACCAACAATATGCTACACTAAAAACCAACATCACAATGACATAGTAAAAGCCAGGATAATAATGTATTGAACACTGTGTTTAACTGCTCTAACACGTAACAAGCGTCACTTCCACAGCCAAGGAACACATCATTTACTAAACACATTTGTTAGAGCGGTTACAGGTCAAGTAAAATAAAGAACTAACATTTCTCCAATGTATGGAAGCTGGTCCATGATGCTGTCAGAGTTTAGGGTAAAGCTAGCAGCTCTGTCTCTTTTTGTATTTGGAGAAGTTTATACTCAAAGAGCATAACCCAAAATATTGTAACGTAAAGACTGAAATGGCAGTGGAGGTAATGAATTCCCAACCCGCAACTGAGTCAGCGAAGTCACAGCAGTGCGTTTCTCCTCAGCTGTCACCTGCTGTGACATCACTGATTGCCGAAGTGCAACATGTTTGAAAATGTGAACTAAAAAGAGAACTGTGCAACAGCAGCTGTTTGCTGTTGGTAATGTGCATAAAGCACAGATTGTTTCATTGAAATTAAATGGCATTATTTGTTGTAATCCAAAAAAAAATCTATATCTGTACTTATTTTCAGAATTATGTTATAATGTACTAATGTGTGCATGTTTAGAGTTCCATGTTTAATTTCAGTTCAATGTCTGTCAAATAATGCATTTTGTTATTGTCCAGCCAGCTTGGATCTAACTGGCTGAATTTACCACAATACTTTACACAAATGCTATATTGCTTCTGTCTGACAAAGCTAGATTGGGATTTTTATACCTAAACTGCCACTGAGTTGTAAGAGGAATTATTGGTCATAGGCTACACTTGCAAAAGCAGGCCCACACAAATCTGCGGGCACAGAATTCCAACAACACCTCAGCAGATTTTCCACAGATTTTAAACAAAGAAATAAACATTCCGCTAAATTCCGCACATTTTTGTTGTGGATTACTGCTGAAAACTAATAAAATCTGCAGATTCCATTTTGGGTTTGCTCATAAGTAATAGTCATGATTAATGGCCTCCTGGTTTTCAGGAAAGTATTATATTAATCTCTTTTTGTTTCTCTCCTTCTGTTCTTTTCCTTTCCAGTGTCCCTTGGTTTGTGAGTCTGCATCCCACGCCTGCATCGACAGAGAAAATAACCCACTGACAGGACCAGGTATGATTTATACCCTGAACACCTGTAATTTCACTATTCAATGCTGAAACGATGGCAATCAACAACAAAAAAAGCACATTTGTTCTCAAATTTTCCTTTTGGCCTACTTTATATTTTGATTATATTTAAGTTATTTTACAGGAGAAAAATTGCAAAAATACACCCTGTCATGGTTTTATAGGAAGGCTTTAAACAATTCATAGATGTTATTGCAATGCAGCTTTGTGCTTGCAATTAGCATATTCCTTTTTCTGAAGGTCCTTAACTTCACATTGACCTGAACTGACCATTTACAAGATCTCTTCTTCCTTTTTGATTAAAGAATTTATATTTTTCCTTCTTTTATTAAATAGGAGTCTTGGTGTTTTTAGGCAGCGAGAAAGAATAGTGGGAGGCATCTGACAATAAAGCAAACCCTCTCGGTTCATTGTTGATAAACTGAAGGCAAGCAAAATACACTATGCTAGCAGCATCCAATACATTTTGTGGCAACACAGAAAGCTAGCCCTCTCACTGGTAGAGAAAGAAAGAATTGTAGTAGTAAATGAAAGACGTGGACAGAAAAGGGGTAGACTTCTGTGTTGAAACGTCACAGGCCTTGTTCAGAGGACACTCTGACTAGTTTCCCTTTTTTCATCCCATGCATTCATTTGTTCCATACATGAATTCACTCTTTTATCCAGATTCCCACCATCCCACTCCCTCCCCAAACTTCCCAGCAGCCCTACACCTGTTGTCATGGTGTCATTGTCGCTTACTGTTTCTACTGTAATTACCTAGTGAACTGCAGCTATGTTTGCAGGTGCACATCTGCAGCCTGTCAAAACAATACCCTCCCTGCAGACCGCGCCAGATTGAGTGATGCAATTTAGTCTTCCACTTTTATTACCTTTCACAATGAGCATGCAGAGAGCAAGGAGAGAGGGGAGCCCACGCACAGCACATCTCGGGAAGTCATTTTCTTAAGAGCTGTTGGGGAGGGAAACGGAGGCGCTTGATTGGTGGTCAGATTAGTGTGGTGGCAGGGGGGAGTTCAGGGGTTAATCTGCTTCTCTGACAGAGGGGGAAGTCAGCAACTGTCGCTCTTCTGATTAAGGCTGTGTCTTCACCTCCTTCTCTCCATGTGTCCCTTTCCTCCCATTTATTTGTATCATCCATTTCACTTTCTCTAATCCCCATGCCAACAATGTCTGAATATCCCATTTCATTTAGTTGCAATTATGAATCCTTTCTGCAGTGATTCCATGGCCAGGCTCAACTGTAATTATAATTAATTTAAAAATCAACTTCAGCAGCGTAGAATAATAATAATAAGCCTCTCCATAGCCCATTTGGCTTACAGTTATTGTCCTTCAGAAGAGCTCTGTTGTCTGTATGTACCTGGGTTTATAGTGCATCCATACCATAGAAATAGAATGAGAGTAGAAAGGACGTTCACATTAAAATCAACATAGCAGGATGGTCAGACCGTTGGCCATTTTTTTGTGTAATGTTGCCATTGCAAAGAACACATTGTAGCGGGCTAACTACCGCATAAACTTCCACATAAACTGACTCACTGAGTTTTTGCAACAAACGAGCAGTGGAGAAGTACGAAGCATGGAGGAGCGTCTTTTGTGAACTGTCTGTTGCCTTGTTGCTAGAGAGGAATTTAGGATTGATGGATTCAAGTGCTTCATATTTGTATTGGTAAGTCATCAAGAAAACAGAGTTCTCAAACCAGTGAGTGTGTCACACTGATGTGTGTTGTCACCATAACAACTAACAACAATCACCATTTTCTCTTGGACTACAAACCGTTCTGCTCTCATTCTATTTTTAACCATTCCCTAAAATTAGCCTTTTTAATAAAATATCATCAAAATGTTCTTGCTGTTTTAATGCTGAATATGTATTTGTTAGTAAATAAAGAGTGATAGAAACACTTTTGGTGCAGAAGGTCAGAAGTGTCGATGTTCAAGAATTTTGCCACACTGCCCCTGAGCAGTGTCATATGGTGCTTCATTTCGGTGCTTATCATGGTTACTGTAGCTATTAGTTTGTCCAATTTTGCCAAGTGCATAGTTTTCACATTTAAAAGGAAAGGCTGGCATTATACTATTTTATTTTTGTAAACAAGTCCCACAAAATGACCAAATTAAACACTCAGTAGTTTGTCTTTCAATACTTTCCGATTTCTTTAGCCCATCTCTGGCCCCAAGTTTCATCCTTAAAAAAGGCTTTCCTAAACAGCTAGGTTTTGCTTTACACAAGCACATTTTTTATTTGGATTTCAAATGATTGCCCAAAATTCACTTAGAAACCAGCATTTTTGTTGTTAACAGTTGTTAAAACCAACCAGCCAACATACAGTACTTACTGATGACATTACTATATAAGAACACTCACTGTAGTGTGCCTTCTTGGAGCCATCTGCATTGAAGGGCATCACTGAACTTAAACACTCAAAGACAAATGACCTAGCACCACCAGGATAAATGTCTTGGGCACTTGGACACAGACAGATGACTTTGAAAAAAGGACAGTCTGGGGACAGATCAGGGTACAGTGCACTTTGACGGGTTTGGTAGGGGGAGTGTTTTCTGTGCTGACGGCAGGAGCAGAAGTGTGTCTCCCACTTTTGAATTCAATCAAAAATATTTTACTGGTGCCATGCATGTTTGACTGCTTAGAGTGAGATTGTCAACATTTCACCCCGGGTGCTTCAGCTCCGATTTATTGAGCGACTTCCTTTATGACTGCAGCTCTGGAAAGGAAAAGGAGTGGTAAACACTGTTCAAGGCACACAGCTTTCTTGCCCTCTGCTGCCAGCATGCAGATAAGAGCATTAGAGCCGTTTTTCGTTTCCAGCCTCCAATTGCTGCTATTAGCCACTCTCTACAAAAATGAAGAAGATGGGGCTGAATCTGAATAGGTTTTATTGGGGGGCTAGGTGGTAGGGTTAGCAAGCAAAGTTTCAGAATGAGTCATCTATCTCTTTAACCTAATAAACAAGAAATTAAAATGGAAATGGAGGAATAAACATTAAAGGTCCCATGGCATGAAAATGTCACTTTGAGTTTTTTAACATTAATATGAGTTCCCCCAGCATGCCTATGGTCCCCCAGTGGCTAGAAATGGTGATAGGTGTAAACCGAGCCCTGGGTATTCTGCTCTGCCTTTGAGAAAATAAAAGCTCAGATGGGCCGATCTGGAATCTTCCTCCTTATGAGGTCATAAGGAGCAAGGTTACCTCCTCTTTCTCTGCTTTGCCCGCCCAGAGAATTTGGCCTGCCCATGAGAAAGAGAGGGACATCATGGCTTTCAAATGAGCAAAGTGGCAGTTGGTCAAGGCCACACCCCCACCCTCCACCTTGCCCCCCCCCCCCCCCCCCCCCCCTCTCTCCTCAGCTACAGACACAGAAATGGCACACACTAAGGAAAGCTCATTGTGGGACTGGCTCTAGTGGCTGTATTTCTGCACCAAGGCTGAATTTCAGGAAAGGGACTTCAGATACAGTATTAGGGGACCACTAAGGCCTATATAAAAGCACCCAAAGAGCACCATGTCATGGGACCTTTAACAAGACAAAGTGTTAGTATTTCAGTCGGTATTCTAGTCTGCTGTGGCAGCACAGCGGACTAGAAAGAGAAAGGCCTTGGAAAATGAGAAACACCTTATCAATGGCAGACACATTTTTGATCATAGCATTTAATTTGTGCTTCATACCTCATGTGACTTTTGAAGAGTTTCTGTCTGTAGTGTCCTTGACGGTGCCAGCTGAAATAGTTGTTTTAGATCTTCTATTTTCGCTTTGTAAAATTTAAAATGTTAGAATTATCTTTGATGAGAACATGGTGTATTTTCTGCTATGTCAGATGGTTCAATATTTCTTTCTTCCTTCTCATTTTGTCTCCCTCTCTCAGTGTTCAAGAACCCAATATGCAAGGTGTACAGATTTCAAACAGTGGACAGCAAGTGGATGCTTGTGCGGGAACAAATGGAGGAGTGCACGTTGTCCTTTAGCATCCCCAAACAGCTGCTCTCACTGTATATTCAGGAGGACATAAGCAGGTAAGTCACTTTGAAATCATACTGCCGATCCTGTGGATGTCACTGCCAGCTTTCTCATTGCATCAGTTAGCTTGTTTCCAGTTCAGTTTGTGCAGGCTTCAACTAACCAGCCAATGAAGAACAATCAAAAGTTCAAAGTAAAACTCCAACCAGGTGTTACCTCATTATGTGTAGAGTAGGTGTAGTGTAGTTTCTAGACCGTCGTTCCCGACCCAGTTCACAGATGTAAATGATTGTTTAAAGGGTATGCCTATATTTGGTGAGGGGTGAATTATTAAAATCTGCTTAACACTTCAAAAGAGGCTCCTCTGCCCATGTATCCAGAAAATGTCAAACATTGTCTTTTTCAAACACACTCATGCACACCTTCTCCCTGTCCTCTGATGAAGCTTTGTAAGAACGCTCCTGGAACATCCTGCCACTGGTGCAGAATTAGACCAAAAATTTAAGTTAAGTTACTCCTTCAGATTTCAGGCCTGGTTAATTTGGTGACATGGGTGTGGATTGATACTTTAGGTCCCTGAATTCTGGGGGAAGCAAACATTCTCTGATCAGCAATTTTGTCAGAAATGCAACAGAGAAGCAACTAGTGTATTTGTTAACAGCGCAGCCAAACAAACTCATGGAGTAAAGTTAGTAATTGGCCTTTTCTTCCATCATGCCATGGGTGATCATGGTCTGACTTCATGCTGTGCACAGTGCAAGTCGTTTTCCACACAATGGCAGGACACAGTAAAGTTGGTTACCTTGCTAAGAAGCCTATAACTCGTCATTGAACAGCTCACTGTGGCGTCTCCTTCCTGTTCCATTACTCCCTCCAGTATTTATAGCGCAGAGCAGATTGACTGCATTAAAACATTGAACTCAAAAACATATTGCAATTAAAGTCCAGTCCAGTTTATACTGTGTCCTTAAGACAAGGACAGAGGGAGTACAGGGAGGCTACAGTAGACGCCAGAATGTAGTTATCGAACGACAACCCGGGCATACTGCGCAGGCGTCAACACACAGACCGTTATTTAAACCCTGCTACAAATTGGCAAAGTGAATAAAACATGGCCAAACGCAGCAATGATCTACTTCATAATTCATTATATATGATGACGTGACTCACCTCATAAGCAACGATATGTAACCCTAAGCCAATCCTCCAACCTTCATAGCTAACTAGCTGCTAACTTATGTGTTGCGCTTGCACAGTATGCCAGTTTCGGTCCGTGACTCGTTTGGTAACTACATGCTAACATCTACCGTCTCTGTGTGTGCACCAGTATACCCCATCAGGCTTGACCAGTGTTTGTCAAGGCAGATCATTCCTCAACTGGCCTGTTGTCTCTGGCAACCCCTTCTCCTACATAACACACATAGGCATGCAAACATACACACACACACAGATTCAGATGCTTTTCTTATACTCGCATTAATACAAAGAATAGCCACAAAACAATCTACTCAAAGATTGTTATGAACTTGGTTGTGGGAGGAGAGTTTGATTTGTAATCACCGTGTGCACCTAAAGGATCACACATAGTTCAACACATTCACATGCAAAAATATACACACTAAGTGTGATCATACCCTCCACCACACAAATACACATTGAAACACTTGCACAACCATAATTGACCGATTGACAAGACAAGCTTTGGTATCAGTTTACCTGTCTGACAGTCCGCTCACATTCCCAGACCATGGTTCCCTCATGTCTCTCTGTTTCTCTAACCCTTCTTTCTGTTTAAATAGAAGATGGTCTCCTCTGCAAACGGATAATTTAAATCACAACTAAATTTAGAAGACACTTACAGAATAATTATTTAATGTCTTATCTATATCATACAGCTCATGATATACAGCTCAGCTTGGTTGTTTAGGCACCTCTCCTATAATCCTCTTTAAATGTTGTCTTTCTCCACGGTGTCTTAAACCGATTCTGTCAGCCAGCCTCACACTGGTGCTACTGTAGCTAGATGTTTTTAATGATTCAGTTAGTGATACAAAGTTGTGAGTGCAGCAGTGGATAGTGGGTGGCTTAGTTTGCTTCCCCACTCTGTGATAATCTTGAATGCTTCTGTGTGTGTGAGTGTGTTAGTGTTGTTTATTGGAGCACTTTTCTTTTCAAATGTCTGCTGGAAGATGCAACACCAAAGTACCTGAGAGATGTTGTGACCTTTTTTTTAACACGGATATAGTTAATCAGCCTACACTTGCTCTTATTGTGCCCTTCCCCAATCACACCTTTACTATTTCCAGACAATAGCCCTCTGATAAAGGAGCTGATACTGTATCCCTCTACCCAGCACCCCTGTGCCTAATAACTCTCATTTAGCAAGCAGATACGTTTCTCTATTATTTTACCCAGTATCTATAATTTAGACCAGGATCATCCACCCTGACCTCATCTCCAACCCCAATACAAAATAACAGATCTCTCAGGAGACAATAGTCCACTGTGATGCACAAATAGCAGTGGCTGAGAGGTATAGTTAGAAGTTAAGATCATTGTGAATGGTTGCAATATCTTGGAGAGGATTGTTACAATTCAGTACCATGTAACATTTGCTGTATAAACCAGACCATTTTTTTGAGTTTTTTAAGCCACTCTCATTTACAACGATGGAAATCTCATTTCTGTGATTGACTATTGAAAAAAAACAACTTTTGAATACACATGTATATTTATCACTGGTCTCTGTTTAAATCCCTTTATAATTAAGAATGGTTTAAAGCACTATTTATATGCCAAAAGGGAAAATGATGCTTCCTTCAAATAACCTCAAATCAAACGCATGCCTGAGCTGCTGCCAGGCTGCTGCCTGTGCTGCTGCCCGTAATGCTGCCTATGCTGCTGCCTGTGCTGCTGCCCATGGTACTATAAGCTTCCTTTGCTCATGGTAATCTGAAATGTACTTCCTTTGTGAGGAAGCCTCCTGTCTATCTTTCTATGCCATAAGCATAACTTACTTACATTGCATGTGGCACCTCACTGCATTGAGGTTGTTTCCAGCTGCATGTTTGTTTAGAACTAGACAGAGGCGAGGGATGAGGAAAATGTCTCAGACTGTATGTGATCAGCCATTTGTTTTACAGCTGGTTCAGTTGTTTATTAAGACGGGCTAGAATGTCATTTGCAAGTGTTTGCTGTATGTACAGTTGTGTTCAGAATAATATCAGTGTGTTTAAAAAAAAGTTAATAATGCTCAAAATCCCTAGAATAGCTTTTAATTCCATAATATCAATGCATTTGGAACACTGCACATTCAATTCCAAATCAAAACATGACCAAAATTGATCAAGTTTGTGTTATACCTTTACAGAAAGTGAAGAAAAAGGAATATTAGGCTGTTCAAAAAAATAGCAGTATTTGCATTTTTCTTTACAAACTCAAACATTTACTGCATAAACTGAAAAATGTCTCAAGGGTTTGCTTTACTTTGAATCACTGCACTAATATTTAGTTGCGTAACCATTATTTCTGAGAACTGCTTCACATCTGTGTTGCATGGAGTCGACCAACTTCTGGCACCTGTGAACAGGTATTCAGGCCCAGGACCATTGAACTACATTCCACACTTCCTCTGCATTACTGGGTTTTGCCTCAGAAACAGCATTTTTTATGTCACCCCACAATTCTTCTATGGGATTGAGGTCTGGGGATTGGGCTGGCCACTCCATAACATCAATCTTGTTCATCTGGAACCAAGACTTTGCTCGCTTACTGGTGTGTTTCGGGTCATTGTCTTGTTGAAAGACCAGTTTCAAAGGCATTTCCTCTTCAGCATAAGGCAACATGACCTCTTCAAGTATTTTGATGTATTGAAACTGATCCATGATCCCTGGTATGCGATAAATAGGTCCAACACCACAGTAGGAGAAACATCCCCATAACATGATTTTTGCACCACCATGCTTTACTCTCTTCACAGTGTGCTGTGGCTTGAATTCAGTGCATGGGGGTCGTCGGACAAACTGTCTGCAGCCCCTAGACCCAAAAAGAACAATTTTGCTCTCATCAGTCCACTGAATGTCCCATTTCTCCTTTGACCAGTCAATGTGTCCTTTGGCAAATTTCAACCTATTCAGTCTTTTTTTCAGCAATGGGACTTTGCGGGGGCTTCTAGCTGATAGCTTTGCTTCACATAGCCTTCTTCTGATCCTAACAGTACTCACAGGTAACTTTAAGTCTTCTTTGATTTTCCTGGAGCTGATCATTGGTTGAGCCTTTGCCATTTTGGCTATTCTTCGATCCATTCAAATGGTAGTTGACCGTTTTTTCCCATGTCGTTCAGGCTTTGGATGCCATTTCAAGGCATTTGAAATCATTTTGGCTGAGCAGCCTATAATTTTCTGCACTTCTTTATACGTTTTCCCCTCTCCAATCAACTTTTTAATCAAAGTCTGCTGTTCCTCAGAGCAATGTCTGCAACAACCCATTTTGCTGAGTATTTCAGTGTGAAATGCACTATAACCAGCATGCACAACATTTGCTTCCTTCCTTCCTTCCTTAAATATGGACCATAACTGACACCTGTTTCTTCACAGAATCAATCACCTCACTAATTGAACACAACACTGCTATTATTTTGAACATGCCCCTTTCAATTACAGATTCACTTACACAGAATGAGCAGCATGCATGTCATGACTGTTGGTCTGTTGGATTTCTATGACTCTACAACACTTACTAATAAATTATTTATTATACTTACTTACTATACTTATTTACTTGACAACCCATGCAGATAATCTTTGGTTTAATTTGCCAGGTTTTGATATATCCCTCCCTGAGATTTCTGCCTTTCCCCTATTCTCACATTGCCAGACCTTCCTCCACAGCGCTGCGAAGGAGGGTCTGGCTAGTCCACACAACTGACTCACTCTGTCTCTCTCTCTCTGGCACTTTCTCTATCGCGCTCTGCTGTGTTTTGAAGTACTTCAAAGTAATCTAAAAATAACTTCCTTACCTGAAGGAGACAAGGAAATAGTCTGGAGAGGCTATCGGCGCCTAACGCTTTGTTGTAGTAGTTGAACTACAACAAAGAAAAATGCCTGGTCTTAACAATAAGTCGAACCAATGAGCATGCAGCCTTTCATTTTAAGACATACAGTATGCAAAATGTATGAGGTATAATCACTTAAAATTTGGCTCGTTATCATGAAAGCAATGCATATGACCGTGTATTTGTTATCCTGAATACCATGTTGAATGTCTTTCTACCTCTAATTTCTATAATATCACTGCAATTTACTTTTCAATGGATGCGGGAGGGCTGGTTTCTGAATGATATCTGTCCATATAATGTCGCCTTTCAGATGCAAATAATAACCCACTGAAAGAGACTGTACTTCCTAGTAGGGGATCAGCCCCACACACACAAACACAGACACAGAGCCACTGTTATTTCGTAAAGAAGGGGCACAGATGATTTTGGCGTTGGGCTGCAGGCACCACTAGATAAAAGACAGGCGACGGATCACTCCAGTGACACCAGTAGAGACTGGCTAGGTTTATTTTATACGTAATGGTAAAAGAATGGCAGGAGCAGGGGAGGAATTTGATAGGGCAGAGTGGATAAGTGGGCACCAGCTACTAGCCTAAGGTTCAGCAATGTGTTTATCTGGCTCAGAACAGGGGGCTTTTGGATGTTACTGTGTGCATGTGTGTCTGCGCCAGTATGTGCAAGGCTGTGTCTGTGTTTTGCCAGGATTGTTAATGTGTTTTTTATACCCAAACTAGAAAACATTAATAAAGGAGTTTGGGAATTATGGATATGACTCAACTCTAGATGTAGCCTTACACTAATATTCAATGCTTTTTCTCCCTTAAATTACAGTAGATTGTTTCATGTCTAATGTCTATGTTTTAAACACAAAGAAGCTAAGCAGTAAAAGCAAGCAAGCCAATATTTGTAGACATTATTGATGATATGTTTAATATTGATTAAAGGTCCTCATAGATCTGTGTTATCTGTAGGGTGCAGGACCTGAAGGAGCTGGGGGAGCTTTCTCCTCACTGGGACAACTTAAGAAAAGAGGTGATGACACGATACGGAGGAATCATCAGCTCCTACCAAGAGACTTTGGCTGAACTGGACAAGATTACTGGTATGACTGCACCTGCTGCTAAATTTTACATACATGCCTGTGTCCACGCAACAGATTCTCACTCCCATCTCGTAAAATACGGACGCTTGGTCAGGTGCCTTTGTCATCGTTATTGGCGCTAAAAGTCTCCTTTAGCGTCATATAACGCGTTTTAACTAAACACGCTTGGTCGGACAATTGGCGTCACTTTTGACGCAGTTACGTTAAGGAAAAGGTCGTGGGTGGGCTTACGTTTCCGTGACGCGGGAAGAACGGGACGGTTAAAGAAGAAAGAGACTTAAGGCCGGGCGGGACACGAACCCCGGTCTCCTGGGTGAAAGTCCTGTGTTTGACCCATCCACCACCCCAACCAACCTCCGCGGACTTTCGGCGTTACATACTACTCGCTAAACTCCGTGAAGCTGCTGCTCTCCCCGGTACGTTCTACAAACACGCTGAAAGTCGCCTTTTTCGTCGCTTCAGACGCTGACAGCCAACTGTCCAAACGTCTGTATTTTTTTGTGTGAGAACGAGTATGCACACGTGTACAAAGGCGTTTTACTCAAAATCGTATAAAAAAACCTCTTAGTTATGAATTAGTTCCAAGAAGTTTGGAATGTCCTTGGTTTCACCAGTGTCACTTTCTTCTGATATGAGTGTCCTGGTTATCTGGTTCAGTATATGAAAATATATTTTTCTCTCTTCTTATCATGGTTTTTCCTCGGATGTACAGAAAAACTGTATATATTATATATATTTGTAATGAGCCATCATGCATACCGTTGTACTGGGACAAAATAGCAACCTGGCAAAAGTTTGCAGATGGCACTGCATATCTCATCAATCTACCAAGTCAGTGTTGGTTGTGGTGAAAGTAGTCTTTTGCTGTAATGTGTAGTCCCTAAATATAGAGACATTATGGGAGTAATTAAAGGAGTGAGGTGTATAATGCAATCTGGCCCGACCTGTCCCTGCGTTAACTCTGTTATAACCCGATCATAGTTCAAAACACTGCAGCGGCCCCTAACCTTTTAGGTTAAGTCCAAAAAGAGAGGACAAGTTTAAGTTAAAAGATGGATTCTGGGTGATTTGTGTCAGTGGAATGGAAAGCTCAGTGAGAGGTTGTTTCTTTTATCTACTTGATGCCAAAGAGTTTTAATAGCAACACAGGTTTCATCAGGGGCAATTGAAATGTGTGTGCCCATGTGGTCTTCAGTGTTTTGTCGAAATAAACGTTTGCAGTGCACATAAAAACGAATGCAATTTTCTGCCGTGTGCAAACAAAAACAGTGTCTTGCATCTCATTTACAAATATTCAGTGTTCTACTTGGTATGCAAATAATTTTTGCACACTTTTTGCAAATGTTTTACATAATAAAATGAATCCACTCAGTTAGCTCTAATGTAGTGTACAGAAAGTAATTAGACTGTTTCTCATTTGCCTCTTGACACTGAACAAGGAAACATTGGACATGTGATTATGCCACAAAATGCCAGTGTGGTGAAAAAATGTAGGTAATGTTTTGCTGTGTTTTATTACTCAAAAGCAGGATGAAAACTCATACTACATATGAACATACGTAATATAATATACTTTATATACAGTGGTTCTTGTCCTTATACATGCACAAGCACAAATCTTATTGTACAATACAACAGTACAGTGCGTACATTATCAGTCTCTGTCCTCCACTGAACTTAATAAATTATTACAAATGAAAATAATGACAGGAATAGCAAACCAGACATTAAAAGTCCATAGACTGAGCTCCATAATCGCTTACCATGCACATTTTAGTTTCCTATGGCCATAGCAACATCATAGCTACTGATTTTTTTTCTCATCCCCATAATGAGATATTTGTCTCTGCTGCCTTTTTCTTTGCCTAGCTGATAAGAGATGATGTTGGCTAAGCCTCTGCACTGCCTGCCTGAGCTCTGAGGGCGGGAGTTGAGGGTGAGGGGAATGGGTAATGTGCCATTGGTCATTATGGTTCTTGACAAATCCCTTGTTTGGCACATATGCTGCAATGCACAAAGGAACCCCTGCCCAACTCACAACTCTGGTCCAGCCCTGCATTAACTTAACAGGATGACAGACAAGTTGGGTGGGCCGCAGATTAATTATTGATAAGTAATTTCATCAAAAAAAGGCAGATAGCAGAGACACAAAGAGACAGAGTGTGGAGGTGGTTTGAGCGTGAAGACCAGTGGATGAGCAAAAACAGGAGAGAAAAGAAATGACAAGGTTGTTACTCAAAATAAGCAAATGGTGACAAAAGCATTGAGTAGCGTCCGTCACAAGAGAAATTAATGTAAACAATCAACAAGCATCGTTGCTGTCTTACCTTGTATGTACATACAAATCACTACTTTTAAGGCATGTCAATATATATAAACTTTATTTCAGACTCAAGGGGATCCATATCACAATAATAAAAACACAGAGTATAACATACAATACAAAATACAAATACAAAACCTTCCACAATGTTCAGTGTCTGACATACAGGCATGTTCGCCAATGGTTCCACAGTCTGGAAGTAAATCTGACAGAACTGCGTACAGGGTTAGCCTAAACAGTAATCAGGTTATTTTCTGACTCAGATACCCTACACATAAATCCATACATCAGGTTACGTAAAACAGCAGAGCAGGTAGGTACCCCGACACTGACAAACATATGGCTTGCACTGGAGCTTCTTGGAGCTCTCAGCAGCATCCTCGTGCTATCATTATAAGCCACTATGAGTTTTCTAATGCTGCCTTGCTTATAACGACACCACAGGTAGGCAGTATACAAAGGTGTACAATACGCTCTGAAGAGTGAGATCTTCACAGATACAGAGCACATGCTAAACTTACGACACAGCATGTTCGCTTGAGCATACAGCTCCCGACGTTGTCGGAAGCTGTCAGACAGGTCATTTGCAATAACAGGTCATTTGCAATAATATGGCCCAAATATGTAATCTCACTGCAAGTGCAGTGCCAGACAGACAGAAGTCAGGGAAGGTTTACTGTCTGTCTTCTCTACTCCTGATTATCATGATCTTACTCTTTTTGGCATTGTATTTCATATCAAAAGCAGCACCATACTGTGTGCATATTCTCAGAAGCTGTTGGAGACCAGCACTGTATGGGCTAAAAATTACATACATAAGGTGATTAATTAGTGAGTCACCAACCCAACAACCTGTACCACATGCATTTAAATTCAAGGACAAATCATTCATATACATATTAAAAAGAAAAGGAGACAGAATTCCGCCCTGGCGGACACCATTGGTCACTTGGAGACACTCTCATTGTCTGATGTGAGTACCAATAAACCAAGATTCTTATTAAAAAACCAGGGACCCCACTTTTAGACAATTTAAAAAAATAATTTCTCATGATTAACATGATTGAATGCTTTAGAAGCATCAATGAAGCACATGAACATTGTGGAATTTTGCCTATTATATTTCTCTAAAATTTCCTTTAGTGCAAAAATACAGAAATCAGTGCCATGCTTTCTTTTAAAACCAAATTGGTTATCTGTAGGCAGGACGTACCTTTCAAGTCTACACAATAGAACTGTCTCCAGCACTTTAGACATAACACTGGTCAGAGCTATTGGCCTGTAATTATCTGAGCTGTTGAGCTTCCCCACTTTATCTTTAACAACTGGTACTAGCACAACAGAGAGCATAGAATCAGGTAACGCTCCATGAACAAAAAAACCTGTGTAGCACATAGCTACCAGAGGGCACAGTTTCTTACTGGCAAGTTTAAGATGTTCAGCTGTAATACTATCCAGACCACAGGCCTTATTATCTCTTAACTTCAATATTGCTTCATGGACTTCAGCAGAAGTGACAACAACATCATCACTAAACTCTACATTATCCACTCCAAACAGATTACTTTTTACACAGTTTAACAGTTCATAATATTGTTTCTGCCATAACTGTGAAATTTCATCAGGACCACACACACCATCTATATTAGATTGGAGAGTTGTTTTGCAATTATTCATAGTTTTTATTTCTTTCCAGAAGTCATTAACATTATTTTTTTGCAGCTTCCATGCCAGTGAATCTGACCTCATAGTGTTTTCATTTCTTTTAATATAACGAAGTGCATATTTAAATCTAGCATTAGTGCATTTCTTATTTTCAAACAAGGGGCCATGCCTGTTTTTGCCTGACTCAGCCCATTTTTTAAAAGCATTTTGGTCCTCTGCATGGAGCTCTTCTACATGATCTTTCCAACCTGGCTTAGCATTGCACACTTTTGTCCTATGTTTAAACAGAGGCCTGCTCGAGATACCGAGAGACTCCACAATAGCCTCATACAGGAAACATAAATCCTTACAGTGTTGTACATTCTTACAGTTCATATCCCAACACTATAAGGCCTCTTTTGGGACCTTAATATTACCCAACAAAGCATCAGAATGACTGAAATATTCATTGAGATCTTCCTTAGACAATTTTGACCAATTTATTTTCCCTACATCAATGCCATTATCCACAGGCAACAACACTGGTAAATTGCGTATGTTCAACACCATGAGAAGGGGTATATGGTCCGTAGTAGCCAGATCATAATCAATCTTCATCATATCGATGGAGTCATGGGCATCCACTGTACAAAGGCAGTGGTCTAGCCAGGAAGTAGAGTGCCAGGCCTCGCTGATATAAGTATAGCTATTATTCGGCAATAGTACCTTACTAGATAAAATCAATCCACTGTCTGAACAAAACTGCATAAAATGATTACCAAATAAAGAGTTATCATCAGTTACATCAGCATTCATATCACCAACAACATAGATGCAGGTAGAAGAATTGTCCTGAATAAACGACATGATAAATGCCCATCTATCCAATAGCCCAGTCAACTCCCAATCTTATAACATTAACCAACTGGTCATATTTTTTATTCCACATCGTGGCTACTTTAGCACTTAGGTCAGTTGTTGATTCACCTGCCCCATGAAAGTCCCTATGTATAGAATTTAGTCCTTCCAGGTCTTGTTTAGCCAGGAACGTCTCCTGGACACACAGAGGGTCACATCTGTCCATCAATTTGTCCACAACAATACGGCGTGATTTATCAGTTTCGCTGTGGCCAACACGCAGCCCACGCACATTATAAGACACGACACAGATGTTCATATAGGTTAATTCATATCATAGCAGCTACTATGCAGGCTGGCTCTCATGTGGAGCTGCAGGTGTACCATGGCAATTCAGTTCACCCCCCACCTCACTACCAAATGTCTTGGGGCCACGGGCCTCATAATAGCAACGAACATAAGTTCCGTCGGGCCAGAGTTTTGGATCGTACATATCTCCAACATTGTTACATTCAGTGGTGATGTGAAATGAGCCATACCTGTTACTGGCCAACTCGATCTTTCGACACATCACTGTTCTGTTCCCCAATTTCTCAAATAAATATTCACGTAGCGTGTCTGCATCCAGAGTGGGAGAAAACCTAGTGGCAAACACATTCACCAACTTTGTTTTCACCACTCCAATGTTGCTCTCAGTACCAGTTCCAATTATTCCCACATTCCTCTGGTCACGTTTCAAGTGAGCTTGTTTGTTGTTGGATTTCCGCGGCACAGTTGTTTTAAGGGACCCCGGCTTTTTGCCACCTTCTTTCACAACAACGCTCCACTGTGAGGACTGTTGTGATCGTGGCGATGTTACTGCTACATCCAGGAGCTCCCGTTGTTGAGCAGAGTCCACCAGCCCCTTCACCTCTCAGCGTGAGGTGCTGGCGATCCCTGTGTCCAGACCCAGGAGACAAGACTTCCCAGCGGGAGACGTTGTTGACTCCTCCTGTCGAACAGGGCCTGCTAGCCCCTGCACCCCATCTCGTGCTGCGCAATCATACCCAGGGTCGCAGCCCAATGTGCGGTACGTGCGTCTCCACCGCTGTCACACGGCGATCCATGGCAGCAATAATTGCCCCGAAGTTCTCACCCACTTCTGCCTGCATTTCCAATGCCCTCCTCAGGCCAGAAACTTCTTGGCTTAGCTGCTCCACTCGGCTAAGCAGCGCCGAGGCGTCCATATTGCCAAACCCTACAGGTGGCAGTTCATCCAAGTAATGTGAAACAAACCGCGGAATATTTTCACCATACTCATTTAGAACCCTCAGACAGGCCTTGATATTATTCACATCCTTCTGTGGGCCTTTGTGTGCGATACAGCGTAGAGTGGTATCCGGGCATACATCAAACAAAAACCGTTTCGACTCCTCAATCCACTCAGATGAAAAGTTGTTTGTTGCCAACAAAACAATTTCATCATGGCTGAGTGTATTCATTTTAACCACGATAAAGTTTAACAGTTCATCTTCCACTATCACCTTCCCATTGTCCGTTTTGTAGATTGCAGGTTTTGTACGGGGGCAAGCCGAGCCTCCAGCGGCACCCGCCATCATCATATATGATGTTACTTTTAAAATGTCCATCATATAAGAACTTAATGTAATCAGGACGTCTTTCAAGCTTATACACACAAATTTCTATCATATTTTATGGCAATGTGTTAGTCTATATAGAGCAATACAAAATGAATGGGAGGAATGCAACATATAGAATGCGTCCACAGTATAGAGTTTGTATTCTCCACATTTTATTATGTTTTCAAAATGGTTTGGTTTTGCATTTTTGCAAGTGAGCTTCGCTGTCTTTACATAGGATATTTTTGCAGTTATTTTCATTAGAGACGGACTCGAATGCATATGATATACGGTTAATCAAGTCAGAAAGATTTTCAGGCAAAAAAGAAGCATCAGTGGTCTGTGCACATTTCATGGGTCAGACGTAGGTTTTTCTTATTTTTATGTTGTGTTTTTTGTTAAATTTAAATCACGTTGGAAAAACTGCTGGTAGAGGAAGAACAGTCTGCTGGGAGGTTTAATTAGAGTCCCCATGTTCAGGTTCCATTTTTATCAATTTTTAATGACAAGCTGACCTCAGCAAACACTTCAGATACTCTAATAACTGTATTCCATTCATAAATTAATCCCTACTTTCATTGTTTACCGGGTGGCAATTTAAAGGCACAGAAGCAATCTTGTTAGCGCGGTGTTTGTTGGACCTCCTATACTGCCAGCACTTCTCTTTACAAAACTGTCAGTCACTCTTAAACTCCATTTATGGGATAACTTCAGCTTAAGGCCCAGAGCAACAAATTGCAGATTGAGGCTCATACCTTACTCTTTCTCTCTCTCTTTAATATCTGTATTAGAACATCAGTCTCTGCAGTCTGTTGCCTCCAGGTAAAGATGTTCAGCTGTGGAGTGCTTACATTTTCTGTTTTCCAGGTTACTACAGACAACATGAAAAATGGAAATGATAAAAAAGCCCTTAAAAATAATGACCAAAACATTAAAAGACATAAATTGGATCAACGTTTTTTTTTTTTAAATGACCCTCTTGTCCAATTCACACTTCTCTCGGGCTGATTCCACTGCTCACACAGCATGTGTCCAATCCTCCTCTATGTCTACAACATATCTAACTGTTGATTGATTAAAAAAAAGCCTGCTGTGCTCTCAGCACCACAGGAGCAGTAAGATAAAACCCTGAAAAAACTACAGACCTACATTGATCTGACAGACCTTACTTACAAGACGCTGTTGCTGTAGTTTGTGATCTTCTCAGCTTGTCCTCGGGCAGACATTTATAGCATAGGAAAAAGGTTGCTCATCTTCTAAAGCAGGGGTCTTCAACGTTTTTTTAAGCCAAGGACCCCTTAAATGAAAGAGAGACGGAGCAGGAACCCCTTACTACATAATTAAATATATATACAATTATATAAAATAAAATTAACCTGGGCCTACAATAACCTGTAGGGCAGCCTAAAGCCTTTATAGATACATTATTTCACATACAATACTAAGCTATTCAAATAATAATGTTTGGCATGATTTCACAAATCATGTTTTGATGTTAAACATACATGTGGCACAGTGAATCTTTTGAATTAACTGTGGATGGCCTTAGTGACTACCTTACCTATGGGCCAGTAAGCCTATTATGAGAAAGGCAGATTTACATATGCTAATAATATGTTGGATTTATGTTAGGCCAATTTGGTGGTCCCCCTTCAGTAACTCTGAGGACCCCCTAGGGGCCCGGGACCCCCTGTTGAAGATCTCTGTTCTAAAGAATCCAGTAGAACAGAAAAGTGGCAAAGACCAAAGGAAATTACATGAAAAGATTAAAAGAAGAGATAGTGGCCAGATGTTGGTCAGTATTGCTGGCATCCAGCCCTTCTGTCACATAGCCAGCCCACCTTGGCAAACAGATGGGGATCTGATATGGCTAATTCATCTAACCCACAACGGTCACTAGCTTGATTAGCCTGGTCCCTAGAGCTCTAAAGCAGACAGTGAGAGCCCACTGAGCAGGGATGACAGCTTAGCAATCGACTGGAATGTTAGCTTTTGGAAACAGCTCCTCCTAGCACTGAAATGTGTTGATGTGCAGACCAGTTAGATACTATCTGGGTGAAGACAACAGTATATAGGTCAGAAGTTTTTATTAACCACAATATGGATGGCAATGTTGGTCTGTCACCTGAAATTCTCAACAATTGGATGTATTTTATAATTTTGTACAGACATTCATGGTCCACAGAAGAAGAAGCCTTCTGCTTTTGGTGATCCCCAGAATTTAACTCCACCATGAGATTGACATTTTTGGTTTTTGAGTTTTTAGATTATTTGAAGGATTGCTGTGAAAATTCTCAACATTTAATTTTACGTCATCATCTGGTCAAAATTTTAATTTGCCCAGTACTGTGGTTAATGGCCATATCTGCAAAACTAATGATATTCCCCTCAGTCTCAGCTGTACTTTGTGTTTAGTGGTAATTAGCCAATGTTAGCATGGTAACATGCTCAACTTAGATTGTGAACCTGGTAAATATCATCTGCTAACATCAGCATGTTAGCATTGTCATTGTGAGCATGTTAAGCATGCTGAAATAGGCATTTAGCCAGCCTATTCAATTGGTGGCCCGCAAGCCACATCCAGCCAAGAAGCAACCACCGCCCAGCACAATCAGATAATTTATATTATATACAACATAGGCTATCCTTTATTGTTTATAATATATCATCAGTGTGGTTTCTTGCCCGATTTGCTCGGGCACGCAGAGAAAATAGACTAGATGTCAAAATATTGCTGCAGATCATGAGCAGGCCGGGGAGCTCTGTGGACTGCACGTCCTGTTGGTCTGTCTGAACAGCCCAATCTGTTAACATGGGCGACGACAGGAAGCAGGTAGGCTTTGGGGGGCTTCCGCCTCCTGTCTGTTTCTTAGAAATAGCCTAGTATCACTGTTTGATTGTGTTTTTGAAATTACATACTTATACCACATATATGCAGTCTAAGCGAGAGAGATGAGCAGACACACAGAGACACACAAGCAGACTGAAAATGCCTGGCCCATTTACATTTCTCGTTGTTTTTGATATTTGGCCCAACTGAATTTGTAAATGAATAGCCCTATTGTACAGCCTCATAGAGCATTGCATGGCTGTAGTCTCGCAGACACTTGCTCAAATGACACGCTAACTACTCCATCCTGGGGCGACTGCTCAATACAGCACATGTGTTTTAGGCAGAATGCGTCACATCTGCACCTGAAAAATAGGTGCAAAAGCCTTAGTAATTCTGGCCCTTACTGTTAGTAAGGGCCAGCTAGTAATTCAGCAGCCTTAACTTCCCTCACCAAGTACTGTCCTCACCTAATTTCCGGTCACCACAAGCAAACCTCTCCCTCCCCTACAAACCTACTGATCAGTGATCATAAATGTATTTTCTTTGATTTGTCTGTAAATGCTGACCCTTAATGTCTTAAAAGAACATTGCATTCCCGCATAACTCAGAATACCGCTGATCAGTTTTACAAAGCGCCTTTGCTGTGATATTAATAATAATCTCAATGATGTAGAATTTATTATGCAGTTTTCAATGACCATTGGTAGGGGTGATATTTGATCAATCCCCACTGTTTAACATCCATGTAAAGCAGCTGACAAGAACTTGTTTTTTCCACTATTAGTAAACAGACTGTAACTTATACTCATACTTTAACGCACTTTTCTCGTCACTTAGAATGTCTGCTCTTGATCGTCTTCAGTTATTCCAGAATGCTGTCACAAGACTCACTCTTATGTATAGAGCATTGTACGGTCAGGCACCTGCCTATGTGGCTGAGCTACTTCAACCATATTTGTCAGCTTGATCTCTTAGATCTAATATGTTAAATTTACTGTCTGTTCCACAGACATGGCTTAAGACCCGTGGTGATCAAGCTTTTCTAAACTTTGGAATGCTCTGCCTCCATCCTTACCTTATCCTCCAGGCATTTGGTTGACCTGTCTGCACTTCATGTATTATTATGTAATTTTAATCGTGTATTGTGTTTTTATTATGTATTTTTTCCTCTTGTAGGTTTTTTATTCCCCTATAAATCACTTTGTGATTTTATCTATGAAAAGTGCTTTAAAAATACATTGTACTTACTCATTACATTTCTACACATGAAGCTTATGTTTTGGTCTTCACTAAATGTATTTGACAAATTGTATCTTCAGTTGTTTAAATGGCAACTGTTTACATTTGCACTTTAATAAGTAGCAGCAAATCTGTTATCACTTGACGAAGAAGACATGATTGATTGTCAGTGCTTGGACATAAGTCCCATCGCTGTCAGCTCCAGCTGAGTCATACATGTTATCTATTTCTAAGGTAACACATTTCAGCTTGAGTGGGTCAGCAGTTTCAGCATTATATACATTGATGGAGGTGCAGTGGATTTGTTTTCATGTTTGGCAAACCTACCAAATGATGTTAAAAATCTGTGGCAGGGAACAGATTTTCTCATCTAGATTCTGTGTAAACATAAACCTCCTGCCTCGAGAGTAATTAATGAACAGGATGGAAGAGTGTTCACCTTAATATTTGGAAATAAAAGCAGAATTTCAACCATTAACTCCAGCCTTTTTGGTGTTGCTATAAGAAATGAATCATTGTTGACAATATACTGCAGATCAGTCAGTGAAATTTCAGTATTTGAATACATCGTTTAATTATTCATTTAGCTGTCATACTGTATATTCACATTGTCATAATTAGGATACTGAATGTGAGATATATAGAACCAAAAGGCTATCTCCACAATAACAGTCATGCATAGAGTATATAATACATAGCTCTTCATCTACGATAATATTAAATGGTTATGGTAAAGTAAAATAAAGACTTTTTTTGAATTTTTTTTTAGCTCTAATGCTAGGAGAGGAGATCTTGGGAGATCTTCGATGGGGGGAAAATAATAACCTCCTCTGGTTCAAAGGAATGTTATGATGTGTTTCCCTCAGCATTTGTCTGACAAAAAAAAAGCAATGTGTGGATATCCTTTGTGTCTTTGTGGAAACATCAGTGTTGCCAGTGGTGTGACTTGTATGATCTAGTATATGATCACAGCACAGCCAACTACATATGATAAAGGATCATGTCACAAGAAAAGAAAATTACCACTGTGATGTCATAAAAAGATTGAAATATAACATTGCTATAGCACCACAGAATACAAAGCTATATGCAGTGTTATACTAGCTAGACAAACGTATCTGAAAGGCCTAAAGAAGTTTACTTATAATGAAAATTACCAGATGCACGTATTTGCATATTTACTCACTTCCATGACATTAATCTACAGTATTTGTTGCATTACAATTTGGATTAAAGAATTACATCAACATGCTCAACATACATACCATCAATAGTCCACCACGACCACGTAATTACTTTATGCATACAAGCTGGAAAATGCGTAACTTGTACTAGAGCAGTTTTTACTAGTTTTTTAAACTCAATCTTAAATCCTTGGATAGGAAATTCAAAGTCATGTGTCTTTAAAGGGTTTTTTAAAGTTTAAAGATTTAATTAAAAGTTTCAATGCCAAACTAGATAATGAAACTTTAATGTGATACAATAATTTTTATTCATATTTTTGGTCTTCTGTACCCTTTTTGAATACCTTCATTTTGAATGACTTACCTCTGCTGTAAAACATCACAACACTTCTAAATTGCCTCCTACATTGTTCCTTGATTGTTCTTGAAAGCTTTGCCTCATCTCAAAGAGGCTCATCAACCCTATTTACATATTCAAGATTTGAGCTCCCAACATAAAATGTCAGATTGTGTTCTTAAATTTTAATATAAGCCAGAAACAAAGTGTCATTTGTCAGAAATTTTTAATTGGACATTTTGAGCAAAGTAGTGGCTGCAAGGGGCATACAATCCTATGCTTAAAGGATAACACTGCATTAGAGGATATTATAAGCAGTTGATTGAAAATTAGCTACTTTTGAGACGCTTGTTGATTTCTAATTGATATTCTTTATCTAATATACATAGATGTGTGTTATATTATTTTGCATGGACAATTAAAAGTGGAATGCAGCAGAGATCTTTACCAGGGACCCTGGGATCCTTTAGGCGTTCCTTAAGAGTTACTGCAGGGGGGCCCCAAGTTATTGTTTTAATCATTTAAAAGAAGTTAATATGTCTGAAAATATACATAAACATTTGTCCAACATATTATTACAAAGATAAGTCAGCCTATTTGTGATTTATTTTTTAAATTGACACACCATTGATGACAGGCTTATCGGCCTGTAGGAAAGGTAGCTACTAAGGTAACCATCCACAGATACAGTTAAGCTAAAGGATTTACTGTGCTACATGTATGTTTAACATTAAAACATGTATAAATATATGAATGTTAATAATTATTTTAATATATTGAATGCATCACAAAAAGGTATGTATAAAGGCTTTAGGCCACCCTACACATTATTGTAGGCCCAGTTTAATATGCAACTCAATTTTCACAACATACTGTATGTAGTGGGGGGGCCTTGGTCTGTCTCTCTTTCAGCTAAGGGATCCTTGGCCTAAAAAAAATGTTGAAGACCCCTGGTTTAGAGGTTTAACATTTTAATCATAAGCCAGTGCCAAACAAAGAATAATTTGTAGTTTACTGTTTTAAATAGTCTTTGTGTAATCTGTGACATTTAATGTTATATATCGTGCTTTCTTTGGGAAAATAGCTCTGTAAATTGGGCTCTACTAATATAAAACTTTGGTTGTGTTCTTTGTTTTTTGGGTATTCTGAAAGCATACTTAGTAAGTAAGTGACCACTCACTGGAGACGGATTGAAAATAGTCATCAGATATCATGCAGTTGTACTTGACAATGTGACATACTTGTGTCTCTGTTTTCTTTTTTAGGTCATTCATTCAAGCCAAGCTGCTGCAAAGCCCAGAAATCTTTGGAGTTCATCCCAATAAACTTGCACACCCAGCGGATGAGGGTGACATGCCCCAGAAAAACAGGTACTACGCTACTGCGTTAGACTTTTGTGAGACCTATTATTATACATAATACTTACACCTGGCGAAGGTATGTCCAATATTCACTTTCTTTTAGCTTTGTTTTTGGTGTCTACCAACTTCTGAAATATCTGGCCCTTCAGCTGCTAAATGTGCACCAGCTAGTTGCTAACTTTGTCTGTTTGCTGTTTGGAGCTGAGCAGGTAGTATACACACAAACAGCTACCTTCTCAAATAGTGCTATGAGAGCGGTAACAGTGATCCAAAACAGTAAAATTGCGGGCCGAACAGTTAAACAGTGAGCTGAAACTAACTATAAAACTCCATATAGCCGAGGGGAAGCAGCAGATTCAGGTGATAATTCTCTGTAGGATTATCACTGTGAGCCCTTTCATGTTGTCACATTATTTTTCATTGTCATCTCATACATTGTTGTTATAAAAAAATGAAAGCCACTTAAAAACATTTTACCATCCTGCTCAAAAGCAAATGGGCTCAACAGCTGTTAAACATGAAACTTTCAAACAGAAAAAAACAGGTATTATGGAAAGGTGGTTTCATATGCAACCATTTCTATAAGCTGCTGTGGGTGTCACCTACTGTTGTGCTGCTATGCCTGACTTCTCCATCTGTCAGAGCTACTCTGCGGGCTCAGACAGGGTGGTTTTAGGTCATCGCTCAGGTTGAAAGGTGAGAATTAACTTGGCCTGAGAAAGATAGACAAAACACTAATTAAGCCCTTTGCGTTTTTCCTGAAAGAGAGACTGGTCCGTCTCCTCCACCGCTGCTCTCTAGCTAGCAGAGCCTGTTATTGCCCTGAAACTGTCTAGTGTATTAAAGCGACTAATTGCTGCCTCACTACCTGTGAGTGGGCTCCATTTCAACTATACACTCGATGATTGATGGGAAGTTGAAGACAGACACACCTTGACATAAATGGTGCTTCTTTTAGTGAAAACATCAGGTATGACAAATAAAATAAGTAAAATCAAGTCATCTTACGACCCTGAAACTGCCTTGCACTGTCAAGGCAGAAAAAAAGGGAAAATCAAGATAAAACAAGCCTTAGAGGAGTTTGTCAATTGATTGATAGACACTGATATCTACCCTCTGTGGGGCCAATTCACATCTTTACTCGATTCCAGGCGATGGTGCTTTAGTTGATGTTTCTGTGTGTGTAAACTCCACTGTGTATACTACAGTAGGACCTGGTGTACCTGCAGGATACACACAGCTCCCACTGGCTTCATGATGTTAATTAAGAAATCTGGGTACACAGTATGTAAATATACTGAGTAACAAAAAGTCACAAAACGTTGGAAATCTACGTAAGTAAATCTTTAAAAATAATCAACCTCAGTCCACTAAATGTTTTATTGAACACGCTTTTATGCATAAGCTGTCTCCTATCCTCTTAACCTCACCTTAAACATAGTGTGCATCATCTTACATACAAGTCCGTTACAGTACAGGTCTACAGTAAATTCATCATTTGAATGATGACTGCATATTCAGGTCATGTATCTCAGAGTATCTGTTTGTCAATACTCTATTGTATATCAACATTATGCATGTATATGTTTATTAATAGCAACAGAAAAACAAAATTAGATCAACATGCACAGGTATTTTATGTAATGTAAATATTGTAATAACACAACACAAGAAAAGATGTGGCATTGTATACATAACGCAATGAGAAACTTGTCTTTGGATAATAAACATTCATTTTCATACTTATTTTGATACTTATTTTTTCAGGTTTTAGGTTTCCTACGCATGTATGCTTAACTGTCATTTCACCAATAAAGGCAGAAATGCACAAAACGTTATCTTTAAAAACACCACACAACGCCCATGCAGCTTTAGAATTAACCAAACTTGACTTAAGTGGCCACCTTACAACGAAGGCCTCCCCACATAGAAAACTGCTAACAAAAACAACGAAAGGGCCATTCCGTCTGAATATCAGACTACCTTCTAGTTTTCATTTACTGTCATATCCTTGTTTGATAGGGAATTGCTATTAAATTGCACATTTTGTTCCATTTAAAAAGAAAAAAAAAAAGAAATGATTGCAATCAGTCAGGCCCAGGAAATAATGGAACTGGCTTCGTAATGAAGCTGTTTCTCAGTTTCCAACTGTAGTCAATTGCTCTATTGTTCCATTTGATTTTCTGAAGTGATGCATTTCCTTGAGTTTGGCTATGCAATCCACTCAATTGATCATCCAGCAAGAAAAGGAAATTTGGGGGGAAAAACACTTAGAGCTCAAAACAGTATTCATTTGTTTTGCTGAGAATGACTGTCTTCTGTCTCCTAAATGACAAGTGTAAAATAATTCCAGCCTGAAAAGCTCAGCTTGGCAAAGCTGAACTAAAAGTATTGTTCAGAACTCATTTGTGTCAAAAAATCTTTTTTTCGTTGTTAAACAGGATTGTGGAATGGGTTAAATATGAATTCTAACCACTCAACCTGACTGCCCAAATCAATTTCCTCCTTTAGAAAGCAACTGTCCTCTCAGTACCTAAACAGCTTGTTTTGTTGATAAATTGAGAAAAGAATGATGTGAGACAAAGACCAGACAAATCATGCACAAATTGGTCATTGTGCTTGATATTCTGAAAACCACCATTGTATTTCAGTGTACTTCTGCTGTGGGATAGCCAATTAAGGGAACATCGGACCATTCTTGGGGCCAAACATGTGGCGGACAGGGAGCCCCATGGCCAGGCACAGGGATAATTAATGGAAGAAGCAGTGGGTAGTAGCAAAGCCCTCGCATCAAACCACTATTGGTCTATTGTGGTGGTGTTGGGGGACGTGATGCTGTTGGCCACACTGTTATTCACTTCTCTGTGGCAACACTTGGAGCTGTGTTATGTCATTAATTTCTATTTTCAAAGAATTTCCGGGCAGTGTTTTCCTATGGTCAGAGCTTTGCACTGTTGCTTTCCTGTAGGTGTTCATTAACTGACCTGGCACTAAACCACACCAAAATATTTACCCTGTTAAACCCCCGTCCACCCCCTCATCCTCCTCCCTTTTTTTACAGATTTAATTGTCAGCGTCATCCATTACTCATTCAAAACAAGGCCTGTTTAAGGACATTTGTGCCTGCCTAGCTGTCTGTGAAGTGTTTATTTACAGTGCCTTGCGAAAGTATTCGGACCCCTTGAACTTTTCGACCTTTTGCCACATTTCAGGCTTCAAACATAAAGATATAAAACTGTAATTTTTTGTGAAGAATCAACAACAAGTGGGACACAATCATGAAGTGGAACGAAATTTATTGGATATTTCAAACTGTTTTAACAGATAAAAAACTGAAAAGTTGGACGTGCAAAATTATTCAGCCCCCTTAAGTTAATACTTTGTAGCGCCACCTTTTGCTGCGATTACAGCTGTAAGTCGCTTGGGGTATGTCTCTATCAGTTTTGCACATCGAGAGACTGAAATTTTTGCCCATTCCTCCTTGCAAAACAGCTGGAGCTCAGTGAGGTTGGATGGAGAGCGTTTGTGAACAGCAGTTTTCAGTTCTTTCCACAGATTCTCGATTGGATTCAGGTCTGGACTTTGACTTGGCCATTCTAAGACCTGGATATGTTTATTTGTGAACCATTCCATTGTAGATTTTGCTTTATGTTTTGGATCATTGTCTTGTTGGAAGACAAATCTCCGTCCCAGTCTCAGGTCTTTTGCAGACTCCATCAGGTTTTCTTCCAGAATGGTCCTGTATTTGGCTCCATCCATCTTCCCATCAATTTTAACCATCTTCCCTGTCCCTGCTGAAGAAAAGCAGGCCCAAACCATGATGCTGCCACCACCATGTTTGACAGTGGGGATGGTGTGTTCAGGGTGATGAGCTGTGTTGCTTTTACGCCAAACATAACGTTTTGCATTGTTGCCAAAAAGTTTGATTTTGGTTTCATCTGACCAGAGCACCTTCTTCCACATGTTTGGTGTGTCTCCCAGGTGGCTTGTGGCAAACTTTAAACAACACTTTTTATGGATATCTTTAAGAAATGGCTTTCTTCTTGCCACTCTTCCATAAAGGCCAGATTTGTGCAGTATACGACTGATTGTTGTCCTATGGACAGAGTCTCCCACCTCAGCTGTAGATCTCTGCAGTTCATCCAGAGTGATCATGGGCCTCTTGGCTGCATCTCTGATCAGTCTTCTCCTTGTATGAGCTGAAAGTTTAGAGGGACGGCCGGGTCTTTGTAGATTTGCAGTGGTCTGATACTCCTTCCATTTCAATATTATCGCTTGCACAGTGCTCCTTGGGATGTTTAAAGCTTGGGAAATCTTTTTGTATCCAAATCCGGCTTTAAACTTCTCCACAACAGTATCTGGGACCTGCCTGGTGTGTTCCTTGTTCTTCATGATGCTCTCTGCTCTTTAACCGGACCTCTGAGACTATCACAGAGCAGGTGCATTTATACGGAGACTTGATTACACACAGGCGGATTCTATTTTTCATCATTAGTCATTTAGGTCAACATTGGATCATTCAGAGATCCTCACTGAACTTCTGGAGAGAGTTTGCTGCACTGAAAGTAAGGGGGCTGAATAATTTTGCACGCCCAATTTTTCAGTTTTTTATCTGTTAAAAAAGTTTGAAATATCCAATAAATTTCGTTCCACTTCATGATTGTGTCCCACTTGTTGATTCTTCACAAAAAATTACAGTTTTATATCTTTATGTTTGAAGCCTGAAATATGGCAAAAGGTCGAAAAGTTCAAGGGGGCCAAATACTTTCGCAAGGCACTGTACATGTGATGGCGGTGTGCAAATTGGAATAAAGCACTGTGACATTGGTCGTCCTTCTGGTTCAACGTGGGACCAACGCTACATTAAGACCAAAAGATGGCTAGAGAGAAATGACTAGTATTATAGCCATGTAGACACAATACAAATACATACATACAAACAACATAAAATATGTACG
Organism: Zingel zingel; assembly: GCA_023566125.1. Taxonomy (NCBI): domain Eukaryota; kingdom Metazoa; phylum Chordata; class Actinopteri; order Perciformes; family Percidae; genus Zingel; species Zingel zingel. The sequence continues at coordinate 18,409,346 of CM042317.1, forward strand.
CCTAAAAGAAACTATACTGGCAGAGTGCAGAATAATGTCATGTCTCTTATTTGTCCATAAATATGATGTATGTGTCAGCTTAAAAATACTGTGTGCAGGTTACAAAAGTAACCCCACCATATAACCTTTAATGTGAACTGAAGCCCTGAAACAGCTGCATGGCATATTCATAACTGACTATTAGAGGAATTGCTGTTGAGGATATCTTTGCAAAATTCTGACTCAAAATTAAGTTGAAGTATATCTTAAATTGAAAAACACACTTTGATGGGATGATTATAATTTTTTGAATTTGTCTCACCTCAAGGTCCTTTAGTGCCAATTTCCAAGGTGCTGTATTATACATTTCACTATTTTAAATCCCCTCAACTAATTTTTCTCTCTTCACAGATGCATTCTATGACGTTGTCACTGTCGGTGCCCCTGCTGCCCATTTCCAGGGGTTCAAGTGTGGTGGTCTGCAGCGTCTCCTTAGCAGATATGAAGCAGAGAAAAAGAGGTAGGAAAAAAACACCTTGCCAGAGGGAGCATGCATGATTTAATACAGGACACAGGAAACAGGTTTTTTATTGACAAAAGAATATGACTTGGGCATAATTGATAGTGGCAGACAAATTTGAAACTTGATTTTCCAGGCCCAAACAGTTACTTCCAGCCAATCCATGCTCAATTTGACTGGAGGAAACAGACATGATGCAAAGGGTTTGTTGAGTCACAAGTTCCTCTGTACTGGTTCTTTTTTCCTGGCAAGCATTTTTTTCTCCATTTTAAAAGTTGTATGTTAACTTGTCACTTTTTTTAATACAATTTCCCAGCTGCCAGCTGGAGCTCTCTCTTAAAAAGCACTTGATTTCAAAAACCATCGTCCCATCTGAGGTAATGAGGTATGTATATATATCTATATAATAGATATATATATATATATATATACATATATATCTAGATATAGATATATATAGATAGATAGATATTAGTGCTGTCAGTTAAACGCGTTATTAACGGCGTTAACGCAAACCCATTTGCGAGTGGGCGGGTCTTAGACAGAGCGCAGAGGGGCATTTTTAAAAGGACGGAGCATCGCTCTATTTCCTGCTCCAATTTCGCTCCGCTCACACCACGAGTCTGAAGCATGCTCAGTGAAGCCTGACCCAGAATCCATCTGTCTTGCACTGTCATCAACGGACTCACGTTATGGCTCCGTAGTAGACTTTTTTTTGTAAAAATAGGCTAACGATTGTGTCATAACCACGCGACTTACTGTCGCATAGTAGAGGAATTACCGTATAGTACAGGAGAAGCTCGCAGGCAGTTTCGACTTACATTAGCTGTTTAAGTTTAATTACTAATGTTAACTAGCATTTTAGTTAGCAATAATTAGCTTGTGTCCATGTTATCTCCTTACATATACCTATGCTCTCCGTCTCTGGAAGATTGGGAATGATTGAGATTTCTCTCGGCACAGCTACCAGAAGACTTACAACTTTCAGACAGGTTGCTCACGTCACATTTACGTCTTCAAGCTCAGTTGGAGGCTTCGCAGTAACGCTCAGCGCTCACCGGAAAAGTGCTTCTGACGCCCTTCACTGGTCTCCGTCCAGAGCAACGGGATATGTTGGTCCATTCTTATATCCTGTCTATGCTTGCGAGCCGCCCAAAAAGTAGTACATACCTGCAAACTAATCGCTTTTCGGCGAAAATCACCGTTTTGAATGGGAAATTTCATCCACGTGAATCGTGTAGATCCAAAGAGTTTTTATTTGGGGGGGGTCCGAGACTTGGTGCTAATATGGCACCAATGCCTTAACGACCATTATAGCATAGCAACGCGGATTTCGTGCCTTATTTAGGTGCCACTTAAATGCCTGCGCTTCTCTCTGATGCTCCGAAAACGGACGTTAGAGGGAACTGAAACATCGTCGCACGGGATGCTAGTTAACACTACACTTAGCAGCAGCTAACGTTAACCTACTGTTAGCTAGCAGCTGGAGTAAACACGGTTAAAATGCTGACAGCTAAATGGTGTAAAGTGTGACTGTATTTCACTGTAGAGGATTCTCACACCAGACTGTAGCTGCCGTTGTCTGAAAAACACAGACTCAGCCTCGCCTCGCCAGCCTCATGGTGCATTCAAAGTTATTGTAAAATACCCTTTTCTCATCCAGTGGTTGTTTTCGCGTTTGGTGCTGCTATTTTTTTTTAGATCAACTTTTTATTGTTTTATATTTTTGAACATACAGAACAGAAAAATACAATTGAACAAGGTGCTCATTTTTTAAATATATATATATATATAAATCTTTCGGTTCAGGCACCGTTTTGAAAATATCGTATCATGTTGATAAGAGCATTTTATGTCAAGGGACATTTAGAATAGAGAAAAATGTGCGATTAATTGCAAGTTAACTATGACATTAATGCGAGTAATCGCGATTCAATATTGTAATCGTTTGACAGCACTAATAGATATATATATATATATATATATATATATATATATATATATATGATTGATAGATAGATAGATGTGTGTGTGTGTGTGTGTGTGTGTGTGTGTGTGTGTGTGTGTGTGTGTGTGTGTAGAGTGCCATAGAACAGCAATCCATAACCATTGACTACCAGATGATACAATAGGCATAACAATAATCAATCATTATTACTGGTACATATTTCACATGGAGTGAATCCTTAATCTGTCAAAGTCTGAGTGATGTACTGGATTTGCACAGAGATATTTTGTGAATTGGTCTCACTGACTCACAGGGAGTCACTTAGATTAAGTTTTATGTTAGATTGTGTGGCTGTGTACCAGCTCTCTGCTTGATTGCGAAAATATGCCTTGTGTGTTTATTTTACTGACCGAATCCACTTGCTCCACAAATGAGACCACGCTATATACTGTAATACTGTGTGTTATACATACACAGATACAAAGATAAATGTATACGCACATATACTGACTGAGAGTGCACTCCGGAGGAACATAGGACTCCCTCAAACCTGAGATCAGCATTATCCTGTAAATGTTGCTGTCTTTGCCCTTTAGATGCAGGATGGAGGTATATGTCACTGGAGTTCAGTATGTGGTCACTTGAGTGATGCCAGAAGAAATGAAGGGTGATTTTTCCCAAAGCTCCCCATAGAGCACAAAGTCATTACAGACCATGCCAGATCCAATTAGTTACAGAGTTTGCAGCTCAAGAAAGAGGGGAAGAGAGGCAAGATGGAGAGGGCTGAGATGTGGGTATGAAATGGAAGTTGGTGGGAAAAATAGTTGGGGGCCTGTGCTGATAATAAAACATAAAAAAGGACTTTTTTACGCTAAAGTGCACAAGTGAATTTTCTGAAGATGGTCAGTTTTATCTGCTAGCATGAACTATGATAAGGTTAGCATATTTTCCAGAACCCACTGAAGTGAAATCATTGGAACGAGAGATTAGACTTCAGAAATAATTCTCCAGGGAGACAGAGCTTTTTGTTTCATATTTGACTTAGCTAATGATTCACTGTAGCTTAAATTTTCCAATTTTCCGCCTGGCTAACTGACTACGGCCTGCTCTGACCCTTATCCATGTTTGAACTGGAATGCAGTCATTTGTCAGTCATCGTCAGAAATAGGAATTAACTCTGTTTCTCTGTAATTTTACAGTGTGTTCGCAGTGGTCATTGTAATGAAGGTGCAAGTTTACTTTTTTATTACGCATTCACTAAACGTCGACCAAATATTTAGCCTAGGACGTGATCAGTTTTTTCTTTGTTGTGTGTGTGACTGTGAAGTACTGTAGTCATGTGCGTCCTGTCCAGTTGAGAGTAACTTAATTGCACAGAAGGTCAGCCTGTCTGAACAGAGCGTAGATACATGTGTGTGTGCACATGCAGACACTCACTTCTCCCAGTGTGTCTCCTCGCCTTTCTGCAGCAGCTTTTTGTAATCACATTTGATAAAAAAAAAAGGGGGACACTCGGCAAGATGTGAGACTTGGCTACTCAATGTGATATTAATTCATCAAAGAGGGGATGTTAAAGGATTGAGGGAGGGAAAAAAAAGAAAAACCTGAGCACAGAGGTGTTACCAGGAGGGCAATAAAAGAGCTATTCGTCTTTGTTCCCTGGACACTAGAAGAGAGAAAGGGGGGTTCTTTCCTGATCTATTAAAAACCTGCATTGGCCAAACTTGGCAATGATCAGAGTATGCGATGTAGTTTGTCTCTCAGGATGGTCCAGGAAAGAGTTTAATCAATAACTACACTTAGTATTCCTCCAGAAACCTAGCACATGTACACACAGGGCAAGAGCATTTGTCTTTCATTAATGCATGCAGTCCCACTTAAATGGCTGTTTTAAAAGTCACTGGATTTTTATCCGCTTTTAATTGAACCCTATAGACATAGCTGGGGATTTGCTGAGGTGGTCTAATCTTTCAGTAACAGCCTCTTTTGAGTTATTCAGCTAATCTGCATAACGATGCAACACACATTTTGAGACATGTTTTATGGAACCTCACCATTGCCAAATGTATTCCTACCTATACTGATGATGTCTGTGGGCTTTTATTGCACATGTAATGAAGGAAATATACAGTAGTCTGTTTTTGACTTGTGTGTTGTTTTTCAGTACAATGTCAGACAGGCCCGTTTGTAAGGTCAGCTGTACTTAGTAGGTGCAGAAGCTGTGCAGTAGAGCTCCTCTCTCTACATGTGTCTTTGAATTCTGTCCACTGTAACCGAGAGGGAGGATGCACTGTCATTTGGCCAGGCCTCCTGGTCAAGCAGAACTGCCGAATGACACATTTCTGGAACACAGAGTGTAGTTGAAACTACATCACACAGTCTCTTGGGGCCAATGTTCAGACTTAATGTGACTAGCAGCATGTTGTCCAACAAAATAGCCTCCTCCCAGGATTTGTGTGTGTGTGTGTGTGTGTGTGTGTGTGTGTGTGTGTGTGTGTGTGTGTGTGTGTGTGTGTGTGTGTGTGTGTGTGTGTGTGTGTGTGTGTGTGTGTGTGTGTGTGTGTGTGTGTGTGTTTCAGAGACAGGGCGTTGACAGTGGCTGGGACTCCATGCACCATGGATAGCAGCTTGTTAGTTCTTTGCCTGCTCTAGGTTCTGTGGGTGATGGTGCTGGCAGTAGCTTTGAGGTGTAGCTGGTCCTAGATCAGCGTTTCTAGTTTGTGTCTGAAATGAGGAAAGCGTTGGCTTTTACTCTGAAAATTGATGTGAAATCAGTGCCAAGTGGAGGATTCAACAACAGATGGACTTTGGCAGTTTAAAGAAGCTGGTTTGAGATCAGATCTTTCAGCATGTATCTATAGCAGACAGTATGTTTTTACTGTGGCTATGTGGCAGTGTCCTGGTGTATGAACCGTGATTACAGCGTTCTGTCTAAATAACCAAGGACGCTCTCACCTGGGGTGCTGCAGGGCTCTCTGCTGACGTCGCTGCATTTTACTCCTGCTGGCTGTCAGCAGCAGGCCACAAGCTCTTCATTAATTTCCTCTCCACTATTAATTAGCCATGCGCTGGAGATGCTGGCTTAATTAGGCCGCTGGGCCCAGCGGTTTTTTCCCTCTCATTACTGTTATAACCAATTCCCATTGATCATTTAGGAAAACCAAGGAGGAAGTTCATCCTTGACACACTGCTAGTTTTAGTAATATGTTAGTAGACTGGAGTCTTCTCTTACAGTCAAGTTTACCTGATGGAGTGTTGCGCCACAACACATGGATGGGTCCTTTTTCCTGGAGATCCAGTGCTGTTTTTCTCTAAAACTTGACTTATAAGAAGACCAAGGGAGAACATTTCATGAATCAAAGTCCAGGTGCAATGTGCAGTCAAGTGCACTGTGCATATTGTGCAGAGGGAGTGGCAGCCCACCTTCGGTATTTTCATGGCTGGAGGCGTGTGGCAAACCCAGGGTGCAATGTAAATGAGGTAGGATTAAGAAAAATCCATTATACATTATAAGTGAGTGTGTAGGGGTATGGCAGCAATTCTTTCTAAAAGCATTGCTCTCCCACAATGATGTACGGACGTCATGTAATGGAGTCTGGAGGAGCTTCACCTAAGAGGAATCTAATATTCTCTAACAGGAGGTGGAGAGTTGATTTTATAGTCTAACACAAATATGCATGGCCAGGCCAGATAAGTTGAATTCTAGTTTGAACATACAGTTTCCAGCATCATCCTCCATTGTTTTCTGTGCAGGCTGTTTGTCACAGCCACAGGTCAACCTTTATTGCATGTGTCTCCACTGTGTACTGCACTGCATAAACTGGGAAGCAGTGTTAGATCTGGCACATGAAATGGAAGTTTGACAAAGTGTGTCACACAAATTAGGATGAAAAATAAACCTGCCACCTTTAGATGGCTTTGTGGGGAGTTAATCAGCATAATCATGCTTAGCTGTTTTAGCTAAGAGATACTGATAAAAACCTAATGTTAAAATTGTCTCTAAATCCTGGAATTAGTGGCATAATTGGACTATTGGAGACTTTTGCAATAAGATGTGTCTGCAGGTCAGTAAAACATGAATAAAAACTGTGACAAAAAATATCACAAAACACACCAATGCACAGTGCACTGTTGACTACAAGCAGGTAGGTGGGTGTAGGTCGATGTAGGTATGCTGGTCACTATTAGCATAATGAGATGAGTCCTAATGTACTGTTTTATGTAGTTGTGTACAGTCTGCACAAATAAGCCTCTTTCATCTATGTGCATCTCCAATTTGAGATAATTTATCTGAAATAGAGTTTCATTTATCTTCATTTTCACATTGTGGCACAGTAAAATGGAACTTGTGCATCATTATGTTTAAAACACGCAAAAGACAACCCTCTAGATTGAAGTGTTAGTCCTTAGTTGGTCCCTTTAGAGGCAAAAAACAACACTAGTTCACTTGAAATGCTCTATACTGCATGTATGGACATTAATGAGTCTCCTAGGTCCATAGACATACACATAAATATTCATAAATTGCATGCAGACTTAAAAGTTTACATAGTTGCAGGACAAATGGCTCACATTATGAATATCAATGAGCATTCATATTTGCTTGCAACTGCTGTTATAAGCAAATAAAAACTCAAATTACAATCTATCAATTTTATTTTCTAAGGATTTTCAACTTTTTTGTGATAATTACAGATAATATAGTGCTACAAGGCAAAATAATACTATTGATATCAAAATGATCTGATCAAATGGTAACAGCATTAGAACCAAATGTTTAACTTAAAAGAAATTCATACAGATGTCAACATTAAATATGGCTACCATCAGACAAACGGTAAATAACAAGTTCTTCTGGAAGGATTTGTAAGGACGGAGGCCTTTTATGAGTCCAGGTGTGCTATGAGTCAGATTGAGGCTACTTCTTATCAACGTAAGACCTAGACAGTTGGGAGGATTTTCTGCTCTTGTGTTTATTTTGTTAATATATCATGTACTCAAATGGCACCACAATCTCTGGCCTCAGACATTAGCCCAGGGTTCAGTCATCACCTACATATTTAATGAAAGATAAATATAAGATCCACAAAGATAGTATTTTTTGCAGAGCTGTCTTCTTGGGTTGTGCGTTTGTTTATCCACCCTGTTTTATTGGCACCATGTTTTAAAAACATGGCACACAGTTCTCCCAAATCACATCATGGATGGGAAACATACCCAAGGCTTGAAATGACAATCAGATCCTCGTGTGCAACATCCACTTTGGCCTTTCATCAAGTTTGCATTCACTGATTTATGCTGTTTTACCTTTTCATGGTTTGCTGTCTTGGTAGACCCATTTGGACTGACAGCAATGCTGATGAGGCAATTAAAGTTCCTTGCCTTAGCCAGCCTTAGTGAGGATCAATTTTGTCGTCTAGCATCAGGTGGCAGGTCCCAAAATTCATTATTACCTGCATAGGCTCCCTAATGGGATTGGATTTGTACTTATGAGTCAACAGGGCTGTTATTGAATCTCAGTCGCTGAACCAATTGTCTTCCTCCACCAACTTTCTCCTTTGCCTCTTTTATGTAGTATCTGTATTGTTGCAGTCCTTCTGGATTTTTTTTTCTCTTAAGTTCTACATAATGCAATAAGACGAATGTAAGCTTGCAGGGGATGAAAAGGGTTTACAGACTTTACTTTGTTGCAGTAGATTATTCAATTATGGTCTTCTCTGTGGCTGAAATTGTAGCATTTAAATGTATGGTTTTGGAAGTGGGGATAACACTAGTGTGCAAGTAGACATGGTAGTGTTCTGTGTGGTTAAGTATTTCACACCGTTTGCGCTGTGTCTTTCTCTCACTTAGTGATTCCTTTGATTAGCCTTGAGCTTGTGGGTGGTAGTCCTCCAGGGAGCTCATTAGTCATAATGACAAGGCCAATATTTTAAAGTTAGCCAGTCAAAGAGGTAGTTAGTGGCTAGTACCTACTACTTTTAAATTCTTAAGGCCTTCAGATTTTCACACTTATTGAAATCAGGTAGTGCTGTTCCACACCGGGCGCTTCTAAAGAAGCACTCTTTCCCTTGCTGAAAATATTAGGAGCGCTGCAGAGAATACTGTATTATGCCAGCCCTTTGTATGTGCCCCTTTCTTCCCCTCTCTCACTAACTCTCTCTCTCTCTCTCTTATGTCAATTATGCCTTAGGATCTGGCTCTGGGGTCTGGCCTACATAGAGGCTTGCAGAGCTGACTCTAAACTAGCTGGGAGGGTTGCAAATGACTGCCTCGCTACACGCTACATCTGATGGCAGGAAGTCAGCGGAAACTCATTGAAAGTCACTGGAACTTTACCCGAGGAGAATGTTTGATTGGAGTGATTTGCCCTGAATCTAAGAACTGACAAAAGGTGTTTTTGTCTGAGATTAAATAGCTCCCTGGAAATGAAGAAGGGATTAATTATTCATAGAGCAAAAAATGGGTTGACATTGGACTGCAGGTCCAATTTGACAGTTCACGCCAAGTACCTGGAAAGCGTTGCTGCTGTACATTGGCAGCAAAAGTAAAAATTAGTGCGCAATAGCACAATGTTTATAGCCAATAAAGTCATTACTTTACCTCAACACAAAGACATTGCACATTGTAAAGTGATGATCAACAACTCTTTTTTTTATCAGATGAGAAAAGAGTTGTGAAGCTTTTCTACTGTCATCAGGTAACAATAAGAGTTATACTTATAGTTCAACTTTGTCAAGCTTAAGAGCCATACTATGTTTAATTGTATCTATGTAGTCAGGGACTGATTTACACCTGTGAATACTACAAGGTATATACAATTAGATGCAATTGACCGCTGTAAAGAAAGGTTGCGTTTGTTATTCACAGCAGGGCACTCAGGCTTACAGTAGGTGTATGCCGGTGGAGTTTAGAGCTGCTACAGCTATGTGCACAAAGCAACTAGACGTGGTGCGTACCATACTCCACAACAACCAAAGGCATCAAGAAAAATCAATTTCTAATAATAAAAGCAAACTGATGTGTTCAATACCAGCACTGCTATCATTTTAAAATGCTATTTTACAATAGCAGTCCTTGTTAAAGAAGCTATGAATTGTCTAACTGCAAAACATATTGGCACAAGTGTAGAAAAGCATGAACATTTGCTTAATTCACACCTTGCAGGAAAAAAAAACTAATCATGTTCTTGATGAGTTGTGTATGTGTAATGTTTTTGTGTCATCATTGATCTTGGAGCAGGCCAACCAGTATATGCTGCAGTGTAGCTTGTAGCTTGTTTCATATCAAATACTGCCTCTTCCTACTCTGCTAGTTTTGGCAAAGGCCGGTGATAAGTGGACTCTAGGAAAACCAGCAGCACTTATCTAAACAAACATGGGATGAGCTTCTGTCCAGTATTGTATGTCGACAAACTCATTGCAAGCAAGTGTGGCCCAGTTCTTATTAAATCAGATTTGGGCCACTTTCAAATGCATTTCATGTATCTACAGTCAATGTGCAACTGCAGCGACTGTCAAACCTGAATTGATGTGTTTTTTTCCTCCACCACAGCTTCAGCACTGCCTACCAGTGTATCTACTACTCCCCAGAGCACACAGCCAAAGCTCAGGAGGTACTCAGCACCATGAGCCTCCTCCAGCCCCTCATCACAAGCTTAGCGGACCAGCTCCTCCAGGCTGCCCAGGAGCACTCTTCCCCTGGACTGAGGGATGCACTCAAGAACCTTTCTGACAAGGTAAGGCAGCCCCCAAACCCTTCACCCAGCCTCACTTCCATCTAAACTATCCCTTTCCTCTTGGCCTGAAGCAGCAGCAGCCAACTATTTTATTCTTGGACATATCACTAAACATTGTCAGATAACATTTCAGCCTGAAAAGCATTTTATATTAGTCTTCAACTGAGGTGACAAATTAATTTAAACCCATCCAAAAAGTGTTCATTATTTATTCAGGGGTTCTGCTTCTAAGCCTATAACCAATAGTTTTCCTGGTAGAGTTCAATCGGAGGACTATTCAGGTCAATATATAGGCCTCAATTGACTTTGATACTCTTAAACTAAATGTTTACCCTCTCAGGGGAGTTATCCTACAGGAGAAACTTCTTAGTACCAGCCCTGGTAATATCACACGGCTAGTTTCATTGCAACAAAACAAATGCAAAATGTATAACTTCTAAAAATAACTTTACAACTTTAAATCGAGCAGTTGCTTCACACACATGCACACCCTAAACAGACAACCTCAGGAAAAATCTATAACTCATCATAAAAACGCCAAACTAACAAATGTGAATAGTAGCATGGAGGTTTATGGAGTTGAGGCGTTTTTATCAGTATAATTAATGAATTACATCTGGTGCTGTCAGATTGCAATCTGTTGTGGGAGAGATTGTTTTTGCCACAGTGGAATAGAGCCCAATCAGCCTGCTTAATTAGTACATTCACTCTGTCACTACTTCCTCTCATCCTTGATTAGACACACAGACATTGGCCAAGTAAACCCCTGGCCTGGTCAGCACAAGCAGGGCTGCTCTCTGATTAAAATCTCAAGGTGTGTGTGTGTGTGTGTGTGTGTGTGTGTGTGTGTGTGTGTGTGTGTGTGTGTGTGTGTGTGTGTGTGTGTGTGTGTGTGTGTGTGTGTGTGTGTGTGTGTGTGTGTGTGTGTGTGTGTGTGTGTGTGTGCACGCGGTTGAGGGTGTGAAAGTGTGTTTCTCTGTGTTTAAAAGCTGATGTTTAAGTAACATTATTCTCTTTAAGCCCCAAAGACTCCAATCATGATCAACATAACCAATTTCTTTTTCAGTATTTCCTCTTCTACATCTGGTCATCTATCTCAAAACTTTTTTTTTTTTACATACACAAATACCTATGTGTTCATATACACACAGACTCGTGCTCACTTGGACAAGTATGTTCACACCTGTGCACACACAAGTAAGAAAGGTTTATTCATATAGCCTAAAATCATAAATGTCATTTAAAAGACTTAAAGGAATAGTTTGACAATTTGAGAAATGTGTTTTTTTATTTCTTGCTGAGAGTTAAATGAGAAGGTAAATACCACTAAATGTAAGTCTAAAGCCAGCAGTTTGCTTAGTATAAAGACTGGAAAGAGGGGGAAACAGCTATTCTGTTCAAAGGTAACAAAATCCACACCAACCTCTAAAGCTTGGTCAATCTTCACATCAAAATGTAATATTTCCTAAAATATTGAACTATTTCTTTTAACAATACAAGAACACTACAACACACTAGAGCTGCAATGATTAGTCAATTAATAGATTAGTTGGTCGGTGGAAAATTCATCTGCAACAATTTTGAAAATGTGTTTATCGTTTTAGTCATTCTTTGAACAAAAATGCAAAATTTCCTGGTCACAGCTTCTTAAAAGTGTTAAAACATCTCCAGAGAAAATCAGGACCTTTTTTTATCAAGTACCTGCTGGCTCTGACTTTTTCTATCTTGGTTCCGACCACCTGACTCGAGGCCTAATGCAATATTTCACTCCAGAATACTTTTCCTGGGCACATTCTGATTAGCGTTGGACACGGCAGACGCGTCGTTGCTTCTCTATATATGGCCATGATTCTGTTGATGATAATAATGATTTCACTCTGATGATAATCACAGTGAAAAGGCAATTGCAACGCATCTCCCCTCCCTCCAGCTGTGTCCTAGGACAAGTTATATGTCTCCGCTGTAACATTTACCTGGGAAGAGCTGTGGTTTGATCGTCTATGCATGATTATGTTAGATTATATGGTGTATAGAGGTCATATACGCAATAGTGAGTAAGTGTCCTCACAGCCAAGTGCTACTGGAATCTGACCAGCTCTATCCATTCAGCCTCCCTTCACCTCTCAAGGGAAGTTACATTGGTGAAAAAGCTCTATTTTTAGGTCAGCCAAAACCTGCTTCAACATCCTTCAGGGTGAATAGATTCCTACAGTTTTCTTCTTTTAGATCAAACGCAACTTATTTTTTCGCAGTAGGAGTCCACAGAGGCACTTTCTGACTTGCACTTCTGCTCAGTCATAATCATATAGTCAGATATATTGAAGAAAGAGTAGCAACAGAATTCTTCCCAAGGGATTTTCAGCGTTTCAGATCTCTAAAACAGGTAGGTGTGGAAGAGCTACACTAGGAGTAGCTTTTGCGCGTGGAGAAGCAAATTTGCTTTGGTTTAGCCTTGGTAAGAGAATGACGCTGCAAAGCTTTCCTCCTTTGCCCAAAGGAGTGTACCTCTGATATTTTGCTTTGAACACAGTATCTATATGGATCCTGCAGTACAGTGTATCATTAAAATGTTTTCTGTACTTTGCTTTAGATCCTAATCTAAACCTAGAGGATACACGCCTAGGTACTGGCTGAATGTTTAGGAATGTGACTAAATGATTGGTTGGTTGTAATGTAATGTATTCCCTTTTATCCAAAACAAAGAAGCATGGATTGCATTAATAAGAAAATAACTTCATAAAAAGTTACCATATGAGCACTGGCGTAGTCAAATACATGACTTCTGTGACCTTGTGATTAAGAAGTGCAAATAAGATCCAGATTGTTTTAAATACAGTGTGTATCTTTGTTCACTCATCCCAGGAAATAAAATGAATAATACATGGTTTCATAGATTGCAAATTAACATTGAGGTCAGATAAGCAGAGTTCAATTTGAATATGAATTTACATTTTGAATTCCCAGTTCCTGTTAAGTGTTTTGGTTACTAAATCAAGCATGGCTCCTTTTTGTAAGTTTCTTTTTTTGTTTTAAAATTATGTTTGCTTCTCTGTGTACGATTGTGTGCGTCACATAATAGTACTCCAGCAGATATGCTTGTTCTCATGCAGTTACACACGCAGTCTCATCCAAGATCTCATTTGGATTCATGCAAGGCAATTAAAATGGATATAAAGTGTAGTCATCTTTGCTTTCCTGCTAAAACATTCATCAAATGGCCCATTCTATGTGGATTACAGTCTTAATATTTTTTTAAATCAAAAGAAGAACAGTTAAACCAGACTCAGATGTATCAGTAACATAAACATATTTTAGCCACCTAAAAAAGGCCGAGCTAAAAAAGCCAATATCAGCTCAGTATCAAATGTGAGATTTCCCTTGTTGAATTTTCAAAGCTTTACATCAACAAAGTGCGTCCTCCTGAGTTAAACTGTCACTCCTTAGTTAAACTGCTCACAGGTCATGCAGCACGTTTTTAAAGGGCTCACAAGTCAACATTGCTTAATTTTAAGGGGTCACAAGCCAAAGAATTACTCAGAATTACTTCCTTATGACATCCACACAAAGCCTCTGGGACAGGACTGGCCTGAGGTTCTTTTCCACAGTTTTCTACTTCTTTGTTGACTAAGCCGTATCCTCAAATTCTGGCAGTCTCTACAAGCTCACTGTTCACATCGGGGGGGGCACATATACGTATATAAAGGCCTTGCAGGTTTCTTTTCATGGAGGGCTTGGCTCGTGTTTTGTTACACTGTATTTTGCTGTGGTAATAAAAATGCTTATTGCAGTACTAACTCAATTACTCTTGAGAGCCCTTTTTATTTTTTATGCTGTGGCGGCAGCGAGTGTGTGGCTGCTTGGTACCGGGATCATCATCAACTTACAGTAGCTGATGAATTTGAGATCAAAAGAGGTGTGCTGCTCGGAGAAGCAGGCTAGAGGAGGAGTAATTGAATTGTTTGTTGTTTGTTGCTCACCGACTGTGCTGCAGTAATGGAGAGCAGCTACTTTATGTTGGAGGAGAGTGTTCATTTTCCTTGTTTCTCTTCTCTTTCTCTGTAAATAGTTACCCGCTTCCAAGCTCACTTCCATCTGTATTTTCTTCCACCCCCTGTGTGACAATCTCTCTATGTCTCTTTTGCTTTTTTAGCAGTTACATTTTAATTTGTTGTGCCCCCACACAATAACTTTCAGTATCTATCTTTTTTTCCAATCTCTCATTCTCTCTCTTTGCCGCAGACAGAACAATTTGTTCACACGCTTAAGGATGAATTGGTCAAGAGTGCACTACTGGCACTGCATGCTGCGCAGCCCGGATACATTTCCAAGAACCAGAAGCAAACCCCGGTGCAGGGAGGCCAAAACCAAGGCCACATCCACCAGGGCAGTGACCAGAATCAGAGCCCAGTCCAGGGACTTCCAGGCCACAGTCCAGCCACGTCCATCACTGACAGCACAGCAGTATGTAATAACATGGAAGGATCCCAAACCACGACTAGAGGCGAAGGTGGGCCGCTGAAGCACCAAGACTCCATACCACACCATAAAGAGTATGACGAGGAGGAATGGGTGAGTGTGACTACTTTTCCAAGTCATTGAGAATTCTTCTAAAGCTGTGACTTGTTAGTCTTTTTTATTTGTAAGTACAATGTGACAAATGTGTCATTTTATGTGCTGGTCCTCACGGTAGAGCACATTTAGGGAGATAAAATATTACTGTAATTACAGATAAAGATTTTTATGGCATATGATGATATACCAAACTCTTTTTTAATGAGTGTTTTCTCATGGGGGTTTCAAAATTTGATCCTCACAAACTCACTGCAGAAGATTACTTTGTGGTATCCTTGTCACCTAATCTCACGTCATGCTGCTTCCTTTCATTGAAGTGTGTGTGATTGTTGGTTTGTTTGTTTGTGAGGACGCCATCTGCCTCACTGGCAGCAGGAGTTTGTCATCATTTCTGCACACTCATGACTAATTATCGCTCAAAATATTCCTCACCATTATATTACGATCGAAACCATATTTTTGAAGCACAAAAGATAAAAAATCACACAATCACTTACAACACACACACACACACACACACACACACACACACACACACACACACACTTGGATTGTCATGTTTTTACAAACACACAAAGTGAAAGCATCTATACGTCCGTAAAGGCTGGAGTTCAGAAAAAAGCAAGAGAAAGCTGGAAACAATTGAAACACTTTGAGAGTAATCTCAGCATATCCCGACTGCTATTTCCTTTCGACCTTTTGGACACAGAGCCAGTTAAGACTGGACAGGGAAACTCATTTTTGTTTTTTTCCGGTTTTAGCTGCTTCAACAGTTTCTGTTTCAGTTTTTTTTTACACATTTTGGTTTTCCTCAATTTCACTATCTCAAACAGAGTGAGAAAAAATCGGTAACACTTTACTTTAAGGTATTGACATAATCGTGACATGACGCTGTCATAAACGTGTCATAAACTTTATAAACAAGTCATAAACGTTTATGACTTCTGTCATTAAGTGTCTTTCGGTTTTTGTCATGACAAGTTGACATTGTTTGGGTTGTCTTGATTATGACAACTTGACATTAATCAAAGTGACATTACCAGAAGTTGTCTTGGTCATGACAAGTTTACATTACATTTGTTTTGGATGTCTTTGTAATGACAAGTTGACATTAACCAGGATTACATTAACAGAAGATGTATTTGTCATGACAACTTGGCATTCAATTTTGGAGTTGTCCCAAGACAACCCAACCATTGTCAACTTGTCATGACAAAAACTGAATGACACTTAATGACAGAAGTCATAAATGTTTATGACCTGTTTATAACGTTTGACACGTTCATGACAGTGTCATGTCACGATTACGTCGATACCTTCAAGTAAAGTGTTACCGAAAAATCTTATTGATGAGGCTGATCTGACTGCTGATTGTGTATTCGGATCTTTTAGGACAGGGTGTGGGCCAACGTTGCCAAATGTCTCAACTGTGTAATCGCCATGGTGGATAAACTCCAGGAAGAAGACAGCAACAAGCAGGAGCCAGTCCCTGAGCAGCAGCTCGCTGATGTCATCACCTCACACAACCCGGGTAAATAACTGTTTATGTAATCAGTGAAACATCTATTAAATGTGAGTATATGTATGCTGTAAATGGGTTCTTACATACCTCTACTTTCTAAACCACTTTTCCTTTATTTAATTAAGCCTTGATATACTGTTATTTATACGAGACTGGTAAGTCAGCCACTTTGTTATTTCTTAAATTTGAATGTGTGAGATCTTAATTTCAATATAAACATTGGTTATCTGGTTCAGTTTTTTTTTTTTTGTTATAAGATAAGATAGACTTTATTAATCCCACACTGGGGAAATTCCTGTCCTACAGCAGCTCAAAAGAAAAACAATGTACACACATCAAAATAACACAAATACACATTAAGTTGACATGGGAGAAAAAAATCAGTTATAATAATAATAATAATAATAGTAATAAAAACAGACAGTATATATACACAGATATACAGATGAGTAAGGTGCGGATGAATAGATATGACATATTGCACCGTTGGAGGTAACAAAGAGTGATAAATAAATGAATATGCATAGTGCCGAATATTGTCAAGTGATGGCTCATATTGCAGAAACAGCGAGCAGTGCTACATTAACAGTGTATAATGTTGCATTGAAGAGTCTGACTGCTGCTGGAATGAAGGACCTGCGGTAGCGCTCCTTCTTGCACTGAGGGTGCAGCAGTTTGCTGAAGGAGCTGCTCAGGGAACTCACTGTCTTATGTAGGGGGTGAGAGGTGTTGCCCATGATTGATGCCAGCCTGGTTAACATCCTCCTCTCACCCACCTCCTCTATGTTGTCCACAGGGCAGACCAGAAAAGAGCTAGCCCTCTTCACCAGTCTGTTTAGTGTTTTCCTATCCCTCTCTGTGCTCCCAGCTCCCCAGCAGGCTACTGCATAAAAGATTGCAGACACAACCACCGAGTCATAAAAGGTTTTTAACAGAGTCCTGCACACACCAAAGGACCTCAGCCTCCTCAGCAGGTGGAGACAGCTTTAGCCCTTTTTGTACAAGACGTTTGTGTCCGTTTTTGGACCAGTCCAGTTTATTGTTGAGGTGAACACCCAGGTATTTGTATGTCTCCACCATCTCGATGTCGACACTTTGGATGTTCACCGGTGTAGTACCAGGCGGCCTCCTGTGAAAGTCAACCACCATCTCCTTTGTCTTGCTGGCGTTGATGTGAAGGTGGTTTGACTCACACCAGTTGACAAAGTTTAGGTAAATGTCTTTAGCAGCAGAATCACAACCCAAAACCAACCTAATGCTTATAATTAATCAAATATACATTTATATATATTTGTATTAGATGTATTTGTATACAGTAGTTAAATGTAAGCTATTAAATTAAGCTCTTTGATATCTGCATACAACCATCTGTGTGTAAAAAGGCTTACACTCAGTGATGATTTAGACATCAAAAGTTTATCTAATTTTTCAGTAAAAGTCAAAACCACAAAAAAATACAAAACTTAAGAACTTTTGAATATATTAAATGGATATAGTTTGTATTTGATTCTTGTTTATTGAAAACGGATGTTGTCTCTTCAGTTTAACAGATAACTTTGTACAGTATGTAAATAAATGGAGAATTGTCTTTAACTTATCTGTCATATATACTGTTAGTTTTGTATCGTGACTTGCCTAATATGTTCCATTCCTGTCACAAAACGGCATCTTATTTTAGCTTAAGAAGAGCTTTTTCGCCAACAAATATATTAATAACCTAAATCAAATATATTTCCACTGTGAGGGAAATAACACGGAACAGTCAATGTTTTTCAGTGTATCTACAGCCTGAGTGAGACAAGACTTTAGTCCAACTTCCCTGCTCCCTGTTGTTTAAGCATTAGCAAACTTAAATTGTTGCCAGCGAAGTGGATGAAAGCAATATTTGATATGCAGAGCCATTCACTGTTGACTGCAAGCTGCCCAGTCGTCCAATGAAATCCTGCTTCAAGCTTGTGTCCAGTCAAGTGCCCAGCCTGTTACAACTGCCAACTGGCACACAGAGCGGCGGCATTAGTCAGACCAAGCGACAAGGACTGTGTGCGTGTGCGTGTGCATGTGTTTCTACATGTATCTAGCTTTCCGAATGAGTTGGCAGGTAACAACAAGGCCATCCGCCCGGTGTTCAGTCTGAAATAGAAGCTCCAGCCCCCCGAGCACCTTCATTAAGATGCTGAACAGGCTCAGAGCAAGTGGCCTGTCTAAATAAAAACATGGACAAAATAATGACAGGGGCTTTATCTCTTGCTGAGACCGGTGAAGCCTGGGCTTTTGATGACAAGGCGTTTGGGGGGGGGTGGGGTGTGGTTTGATGTTTGGACAGGTGGGCTGGCGAAGAGATGACAGCTGGCGTTCTGTTTCCTCCTTCTCTGTGCAGAGGTGGTATTTGTAGAATGAGATAAGACATGATTTTTCTGACAAGGCAAGGCTGATTTGCTATACATTATTGGTGGTATCCAACTGTGGTTGTGTGTGTCTATGTGTCAACACTGATGCCCCCACTTCCCCCTAAGAACTTTTCAATATGTTGAAGTTAAACAGAATGCATGTTGGGAAAACTAGTTTTGGTACATTGCTTACCCAACACTGCCCCCTGTTGGCTCGTGAGATCATCAGAAACTTGTTTTGTAAGGAGGAAATTCATCTAAGACCCCATAAAAAATGTAGTATATAGTGTGACAACATGAAGGAAAATATAAGGAAATAGAGGAATTAATCACGGCTGCTAAAGTAAATACAACTTGGATAAATATAAAATCAGTATATTATGACAATTTGTATATAGTTTATAGTGAATACCTGGGATTCCTAACCAGGGGTACTTGTACTTTAGGGGCTACTTCTGCAGTTGTCAGGGCATAAATAGAAGGCTCAACTAAATAACTCAACCAAACCCAAATAACTCACCTGCTTGTGATTTGATTGTATGATATATTCATATATTTGTATTCAGTAGGAAGATGTGCAAATAGGATTACAAATTGGTGTGAGGCTGATCTTTAATCATGATGTTTGTAAATAATTAAAGATCAGCCTGATCAGTAAGCTGCACATCAACCTGAGTCAGTTGTAACACATCAACAATACATATTGCAATTGAATGTTTGGAAACTAGTTAGCAAGCAATGAGGGAAGCTGAAATAGCTAGCTAATAGTTGTTAGCTAAAAGTAATGACTAAACCGTTTCTCCAGCCCTGCCACAACCAAGCAATTGGCATACTGTCAATGACCCACTATCATTGACTTTCACTTTGGAGTAATCTTTCTCTGCATTATGTTTCACTCCAACATCCTGTTCCAACAGGAATTATACCACATTAAGGGAGTAAAATGACCTAGTGACCTACTGTACAGTGTGAGGTGTCTTTTAGGCATTTGGGCAGTAAATTTAAGGAGCCCTTTTTTCTTCATGATGCAACAACCAGAGCAAGCAGCACTCAGTTTGCTATTTTCCTTTGCTAATCTCCAGGTGGGAGATTCAATCAGATGAGGCAGTAGAAAGCAAGTTGTTGGTATTTTGGTCGACATTGACTTTTAGACAATGTGCAAAGTCATTCCACTGCAATGTGGTGACTTTGTTAAAGGAAACAAACTAAATACTTTGGGCAAATGTGCAGAAATAACTGAATAATGCTTAAAATGTAAAACTATTTTAACTCAACACCATCCAACCAGGAGATGCATTTAAATCAGCATTAAAAAATTACAATTAATGGGTGCCCGGATAGCTCAGTTGGTAGAGTGGGCGCCCATATATAGAGGCTTACTCCTCGACGCAGCGGGCCTGGGTTCGACTCCAACCTGCGGCCCTTTCCTGCATGTCATTCCCTCTCTCTCTCTCTCTCCTTTCATTTCTTCAGCTGTCCTGTCAACAAAGGCCTAAAAATGCCCAAAAAATAATCTTTATAAAAGAAGAAATTATGATAAATGTGGTTAAAGCATGAATGTCATTAAAGCAGTCTGCGTGAAAATAAATGGGTGATTCTTACAGTATTTGTTGTAAACAGCTGTGTAACACTGTATGAAATCCTTCTTCTTCAGTTCATAAATTCTCTGCAGCCATCTGATTGCAGCAGGTCAGATATGTTGATAAATCTGCAGCCTGTGATTTGAGAAGTGCCTGCCACAGCGTGGTCCCATTACACACGGCTGTTCACTGTGTTTATCTTGATTAAATTACATGCAAAAACAACACCAGGCTGTTAAAAACACCACAAACACCTGTACACACATCAGATTGGTTGGTTGTAACTATTTATTTTGTGTGTTTATGCGGGAGACATCAGATTACTGGGGCTCATTAATTCTGTTCATAATTGCTGCCTTTCCAACTTTTTTTGACAAACATGGTGTTTGATGTTTTATTCTTGAAATATATTATGGTGCAAATGCTGGTGTGTCACATCAATTACGGTATGATGTGAATGTTTAGGACGTAATGTAGTGTAGAATTATGACTTAAATAGTGTCAGGTTGATGCAATCACATTAACGGCTTCAATAAACTATTTGTTAAAATTAATGATATCGTCAGCATACTAATTAACTGTTAAGAAACCCCACACCATCTGCTTTCGGCTGCAGATTTGTGATGGTGTGTGTTTATGTCGTGCCACTAGCCAGACAACTATCATTTCCTGGGAGAGTGTAGCGCTATTGTTTAATATCATACTTCACTGATTTGCACAGCTTTTTCAGAGCTGACAAGTGAGGTGACTGGTTGAGAGTGTATTTATTGCTGTTATTCATTATTATCACCACACCCACCGATATATAGTTCTACGTCAACCAGCCCTTTACACTTTGCACTGCTGCACTTACATGAAGGCCTGAAGGCCTGAGGCCATGTTTTATTTTATGTTCATACAAAGTTTAATGTGTTATGTTTTTGTATATGGGTTTCTCAAGTTAACAGCTGGCCAATTATTTCCTTTAAACAGCTTGAAATGTTTGTATGTGTTTGATGTTTTCCTTACCAGTAATTACTCCCCATTTTCAAGGAAACATGAATGGCTAAACCGGTTTCACCTCACAGATAAACTGCATGTTGTTTTTGGCTGAGAACACAAGCGTTAAGGCATGTTTTAATCTACAACCACATCAACTCTGTGTACACCTACCCTTTTTTATCCCATATTTCTCTGCAGGCGACTGGAGGGAGCAGCTGCGTCCTCTAGTGACCAGGTTAAAGGAGTGTGTGATGGAGGTGGTGGAGAAGGCAAAGAGAGCCATGACTTTTGTGCTCCTGCAGGAGGCAGCCTGCAGCATTCCACAGGGCTTGCTCCTCCAACAGAGGCGAGATGTGGTCTTCAGTCAAGCAGTAGGTAGCCACACTGAGATAATAAACAACTCTATAAAAGTCCTCAGTAAATTTAGTTAGTTTATCTGACCCTAGTAAATGTTTAATTGTATATGCCCTCAGTTCACAAAACTAACAATCCTTCACTTCGTAAATTCAAATTTTAAAGAAATACTTAGACATTTTTAATTTTAGTCAATTGAACTGTAAAGTAATCTAATTGTCTGTCCTTTGTGATCCAAAATGCAACGCACTCATTGTCCGGGTTCGAATCCGACCTGCAGCACTTTGCTGCGTGTCATCCCCCATCTCTCTCCCACCTTTCCTGTCTATTCACTGTCACTCTGAAATAAAGGGAAAAAAACCCCAAAAACAATCTTTAAAAAATTAAAAATGTCCACATACACTCAAGCCGTCAAGTCTTGAAGCATTACATTTTTTTAAAGCTCATAAATGAATTTTCTCACTGCTTGCTTCAACAAGCTGTTGACAAAAATCTTCATTAGAGAAGTACAAGTGTGTGTGTGTGTGTGTGTGTGTGTGTGTGTGTGTGTGTGTGTGTGTGTGTGTGTGTCTGTGTGTGTGTGTGTGTGTGTGTGTGTGTGTGTGTGTGTGTGTGTGTTTTGCAGCTGGCAGCGTTAGCCTGTGGTTTTGTCATGAGGCTATATGCAGGAATGCAGGACCAAGGCTTCCTGAGGCAGCTCCACCTAGTTGGCCTGGTTGCCCAGTTTGAGAGTCTGCTCAGCACCTACAGTGAGTCATTTTTTAAGATTAAAATCAGAAATGGCAACCTCAAAGCCTCCACTCAACACAGCTATTTTGCTTTACTTTTAATTGAGTAACGTAATGAGTGAATGTTAGGCCATAACAAATCACAACATGTAGCAAATGAGTCATTGGTTTTGTTGGGCCTTTCTTACAGGCGCTTTTACAACTTGGTTTTATACAACATGTTCCAGGTGAAAGTTCACCAGTGTATTATGGATAGATTCAGATCAATACAGAGACTAGAGATTGAATTTAAGGGAGTTCCTTGTAAAATATGAGTACCATGCAGCTCCTTTATGCTAGTTTGACAAAGCTCGTGATTCACCTCTCAAGGAAGTGAAATGTATTGGTCAGCAAAAATAAAAGCTGAAAGACAGCTTATTCCTTAACCCATTTATATGATAAAAGCAATGCATCTTCATTAGCATATGTGGGCAGTTTCTGAATATATTCATCATCCGGATTTAACTCGGAAAATTGAAGCCGAACTTAACTCATTTTAAGTAACTAAAAAGACGTTTGACTAGGAAGTATTAAATCACTGCTAATCTTGTTTTGTCGAACCGTTTAAGGTGAGGAGATCGGGATGCTGGAGGACATGGAGGTTGGAATCTCAGACCTGCAGAGAGTCACGTTCCAGATTACAGAAGCCAAGACAGATGACCTTAGTGACCTCCAGCCTTTAGTGTGTGGCCGGCGGTGAGACATCATCTCCTTCTCTGTTTGCTTTTCTTTGTTTGAATATAACATGTTTAATTTGTCTCTTCATTAGAAAAAACTACTGACCCGATTTTCATTAAACTTGGAGGAAGGGTGTGGCATGGGATAAGGAAGAACCCATTACATTTTAGGATCACGCGGCAGATACACACACATTTTTTTCTCACTTTCAATAACATTGCAAAATGAGGCGTTGAATGTGTGCTGCATTCACGTGGTGTCGGAATTATCAGAAAAATTCACACTTCCTTAACATTGTAAGATAGCGCACGCCTTGGCCCTTCCAGTTTCTTCATAATTTCTTTAAAAGGCTCGACATGTAACTGCAATTTCTTAGAAAGGTTTAGGGAAAAAGAAAGCAATTAGGTACTAATTATAGGGTGTGTAGTTTGTAAACACTACCCAACTATGCTACAACTGTGTAATTTGTTTTCTTACTGTGAAAAACTACAAAATCCTGCAAATGAACATATTAATTTTACCTGTCTGAGGACTGAAACGCTCTTAATGAAGTGATTAAAATGATCAACAGTGTGCAAGTGTTTTGGCTTTTCCTCAGTTTTTTTTTTTTTTAATGAGTGGTTACTTTTACTTAAATTTAAACCAAAATTCCATGGTTCTTTCCAAAACACATCAAGGAGCATGTCAGAGTAAAACATGTGCTGACCTTTGAAACCTCATCTTCCATGTTTGGACTTTCACCCAGACAGAAACCTGTCTATTGACTATTCACTATGAGAATACACTGGTGTTATGGTGAATTTCATATGACCTTATAGAGACATATGAGTATGTGAAATATATATATATATATATATATATATATATATATATATATATATATATATATATATATATAGTTTTTTATATAGGGAATAAAGCAATATATTCGATGTTCTGAGATAAAAGATAAAATGGGAATTGAACAGTATCGATTAGTTACTGTAATATTACTGGAGGGGATATTGATATTAACTAATCTACTAGAATCAAAAGTCTGCTTTGTTTTTGTGCCACTTTTTTCCACGTGCAGCCTGTGAATCAAACTCCAGATCACAAGGCATGAATTAACATATTGTCTTGTTACAGAGTATTTATTATCCCCTCTCTAATCATAATTATTAAAGGTATATGTGACTTATATGGCACTTTGGGGGCAAATTCCAGCGAGTGGGTTTGTTTGTGTAGTTACAATTATAGCAAAGCTTGGTGCTCAGGGGGTTGTAGTATGAGCTGTTTATGCCAAACAAAACCCCAAGTCACCTGTAAAATAAAGAAATGCTGTGTGATAATATGTCAAGCAGCACTACTGTGCCATACAGCCGGTAAAGAGGACATGGTTTCTGAACCATGTCCTCTTTACCTCTGCTGCTTTTGAATCTTAGCAGTTTGAATACCCTCCCCCTTCTGCAGTAAGTAAATACTGTAGTTTACTTGTACGACATTTGCCACGATAAGGTCAAGTCAGTTATGTGAGCCGGTCACTGTGTACATTATGCCAAGTGTGATAAGATGATACACTCCTCTTGCCCCACCCCATCCATGTCAATCTGTAAAGCAATCTCTTTCACACACTTACTTTCTCTCTTCTCACATGCATACACACAAACAGTCTCTCTTGGTACAGTTTGCTCAGGCATAGTCTTTACGTGTCAAATTCTACAGCATTGCAGAACCTATTGAATTTCTGTTTAATCATGTTTCTGTTGTCTCTTTTACCTCCCATTTGTTTTTCTTCTTCCTGCATTCAGAGACCACTTCACAGTAGAAGTGCCATTACCACGACTGGTTTTCCAGACCTTGCCAGAGGAGATCAAGGAGGGCAAACCTCTACGAGTATTCCCGGTGCTGTTTAACGTGGGCATCAATGAACAGCAAACAATAGCAGAGAGGTACTGCAGTCCTTGTTCACTCTAGTCTGTTGCACTTAACGCAAGCAACATGTTAACTAATGCCAGTGTGGTCTAAAACTAATCAATAGCACGTAAGAACTGTAGTCGTGCACAGCGTCTTCTTTATTCATTCTTGCAAAGTGCATCTATATCCAAAAATTTAAATTAAAATAATCCTTCTATGCTTGAAGCATTCAAAACTCTAACGGTATACTCACTTTTCCTCATAGACAAAGAACTGCTTAACATGTAACTATGTTTTATTTACTTATGTTAATTGGTTGAAAATGTTTTAACAAAAAAACAAACTATTTTCATGGTTTATCTCCTTATTTCAGCTGCATTTAGCATTCGCTTGGCTATATTGTAATTTCGAATGATAAACTGTTATTTGTTAAACGTCTTGGTGATGCTCCACCATAGCCCTCATTCTCTCTGTCATTCTCTCAGGTTTGGAGATATCTCTCTACAAGAAAGAATAAACCAGAGGAACTTTGAGATGTTAGAAGCCTATTGCAAATCAATAAGTGAACAGGTGCCACTAGAATGTAAGTGCACAAATGTTTCTTTTTTCTTTTTTTACCACGGACAAATACTCTATCTTTGTCAATCTTTGAAAAATACTATAGAACTTGTGTTCCAGGGCCCACTGCTCCAGCAAAGCGACTCTTGCAGTAACAAAGATGTTGGGGGAAAAAAAAACTGTATTGACAAATAACCGTTTAAAACTGTTTCAATATGCCTTGGGTATCTAATGGAGTTCACCACATCAGGACAATTATACAATGTCACTTTATCAGTTATAAAGCGAATCTTGGAATGTAATCATCTATAACAAAGTGTGTTAAAGGTGCAGTAGGTAAGACTTATTAAACTCATATTATTATCATATTTTCTGAAACTGACCCTATGTTTGAGTAGAACTACATGAAGCATGAAACTACATTTTTTTAATTAAAAAAAAAATCTGGCTCCTCTGGCACCACCTACAGCCTGTAGTGCGATTTACAAAAATCCACAGCTCCCTGTTCAGATGCACCAATCAGGGCCAGGGGGGGGGTGTCTAACTGCGTGTCACTCACTGCTCATGCATACGCATTCATTCTCCCTCGTGGGGGGAGGGGCTTAGGAGACCGTTTGGGCTTTAGCAGAAAGGGGGGGGGGGGGGGGGGGGGGGGGACTGAGAAGTTGTCAATGTTCAAATTATTTGGCTAAGTCCTGGATCTTCACAATCCTACCTACAGCACCTTAAGTAAATTGTTTTCTTTTTGTCTGCTAACACATATTACGCCATTAGAACCTGCATTCAGCCCTGAGTGGCAACCTGTTCTCAAACTTTTATCTTCACCAGAACAAAGTATGAAACAGAACCCCTCACTGGCAATGTGCTTTGTGCTTTTTATCAACAGGTCTACCATGTTTTCAGACACCAACTGACATAAAGGAATTACTTGAAACCCTGGGCCAGAATGTAGTTACAAAGAAGAGAAAGAACGTGGAGATACTGTGGATTGCTGGAACAGTGAGCACTGTTTTTATTGTAACTTTTTGTCCCTGTCAAGGAAGACAGTATTCCATGAACCGTATAAATAAACATCCTCTCTTGCATAACCAGGGTAACTATGATCTGTAAACACTTAGATGCAGTCTAGTATGAAGTTTTTGACATTTTGACATGTCATGGGCTTTAATGGAAGCTGAACAAAAAGCCTGAGCATGATGGATTGATTTCGGAAGACGATATTGCATAGACGCTGACCTTCAACCTGATATTCAGTATCTGTCAATGAATTGTAGTACATGTTCTTACTTGTTTCTGTTCAAACAAGACTAAGAGTTTACAACCATGCTAGCAGCTCTGTGCAGATGTTAGATGAAATAATGGTCATGTTTATCATCTTAGTTTTGTGTGTTAGCATTCTAATAACATTTGCTAATTAGCACTAAACAAAGTCCTGCTAAGGCTGATGGGAAAGTCATTAGTTTTACATACGTAATCATAAAACAAGTATCAAGTATTGCACTGATAAAAATGTTGACCTAATGATGGTGCTAGATCCTCTGGGGATCATGAATGTCCCTACAAAGTTTAGTGGCAATCCGTCCAATAGTTGTTGAGACGATTCAATGTTGACCACAGTAGTAGATCGATTGACCGTCAATGCCGCTAGCATGGCTAAAAAGGCACCATCAAAAATCTCCAGGGTTGGATGATACTCAAATTTGCAATTTATGTCAAAAAGCAAACGTAAAACCAGGCATAGTTTTCTTACAAGATGGGTCAATTACTGACAAAAAAGGAACAGTTCACATTAATGATGCATGTAACCATTGCATTTGTTTTTTTTCTCCACTACCCTCCAGATCTGCCGAAGGTTAAATGGCATCAGGTTTACCAGCTGTAAAAGTGCCAAAGACCGGACATCCATGTCTGTCACATTAGAGCAGTGTGCCCTCCTACGTGACGAACACCAGCTCAGCAAGGATTTCTTCATCCGTGCTCTGGACTGTATGCGGAGGTAAGACCGTGATAAAAGATAGTATAAAACTATTATGGGTGCAAGTTATTGTTCCAATAAATCCCAAACGTGCTGCATATAAAAAGTCATTCATCCAAATAACATAAAGGCATAGTTCTCTACTTTGCTTCAGTAGTATGGAGCCTTGCGGTTTTGTTTTGTTTGCTCAGATAAAATCTCAGGGATCTGTCTCCGAGATTTCTGCCACCACCCCCAATGCAATGGGTAGCAACTTGTCTTTCCAGAGAAAATGTGCTGGTTCCTTTGGATAATCCACAGACCAGCGAACTGTTTTAATTGGAACTACTTTCTATAAAAGAAATAGTTCCTATAAAAGCGATAGACAATGAGCTCTATGGATTATCCAGAGCAGCCAGGATGTTGTTTCTGGAAAGACACAATGTTGGGTTTTTCAACTTGGTTAATTTTCAGTGCTTCGAGGAGCACAAATAAAATACCATTCACCTCTACTGTGTTGGGTTGTTAGCAGAGTTGTCAGTGAGGATATCTCAAAATCTCAACTCGTAAAACCTAAACTATCAGCATGGCTAGATACTACAAGAGGCAAGTGATAAAAATTGGGTAAACTGATCCTTTAGCCAATATTGCCAGATAAGATTTAGCAATTGCATTCTGTAATACTTTAATAGACATATTACTACAAACGTCTGGTTGAAGTAATAACCTGCACCCATAACACGTTATATGAGCAAAAGCTGGGTCCACCGCACACATCAAAGACATGTTGTCTGCACTTTCTCCTCCCATATTATCACCGTTCGATGTGCCAGTAAAAACATTGTCATGTGTTCCCTTTACCATCACCACCTTACCTCACACATTCAAAGGCAACCATGCATGTTCCTATCAGTGCTGCAGGGACACTGCTGCCTTTATTGTTTGTATGTGCCAGCAGGGTAAACATCTACATCTGCGTCTGTCTGAATCTGAAAAGTTCTAAATTTAGAACTTTGTTAAGGCTTTTGGTGAACTGCTTATCTAAAATGCCTGTGGTAATGACCTGGGCCAGCGGATGACAGTTGTGAACACTTTATTTGAAGGGGTATGCATAACCATGACATGACACTTGTCATGAACCTGTTATGACACTTTTAATGTCAAGTTGGCATTGTTTGAGATGTTTGTGTTATGGAAATGTTACATTAACCTAGACAACATAGCCTGACAGATAGCTTTAGGCTACTTGTTGCAAAGTGAAAGTGAAATAGAAAGTCTGTTTATTTTCCTTGGCCCCGTGGAATGAAAACCCGGAAAGAAAACCAACAACAAATATTGTCAGTTGTGTTAGATGAATAAGAGGACGGGACATTACATGACCAAAGATACAAATAACAACTGGTCACAATTCAATCACTAAACATATTCTACAACTAGGGTCAGAAATTTGGTGGTTTGTACATGCAACAACAAAGCAGATTCAGTGCATACAGTGTCTTTTAGTCTATTCTTCTTGTCAGTCTACCCATCAGGTGTTTGGCTAGATAGTATTTGGCTGCTGTTTCTATCACTCCAGACTATGGCTAACTAAAACCTCCAGGTATGTGCATCTCTGTCTTTCCGAGTTCCATTATCCACACACGCTAAATATCCTTCCTTACATGGACCTTCTGCAATAGTCCTGATTATCTCGAAAGGAAGCAGTTTCATTCTTTGATAATTATGTTTTCTGTGCTGCTGGCAGTGAGTTAAGTCTGGCTTAAACACAGTGTGAATGAAATCAAATACTATCCAAAAGGAAATCGAAAACAAGTGTCACAAAGAAACCTGTTAAACACTACCGTAAACAAGCATTCTTCCGCTCTAGACTTAAGTGAATGCTTATCAGCTGGATCAGATGTAATGAAAACACATTCTACATAAAACCTTCACTATAAAATGTGCATCAAACTGCATGACTCCTCTCTGCATCCTCTGCCAACCAAGTCATTTCATTATGTGGCTTAACGTGCAGCTTTTCATGAGCCTGTTTCTTACATTTCTGCTCCGTCATCGCTGCCTGCTTGTCTGTGGCTGTGGCTCTTCGAAGCAAAGTCTGTACCAATGGCTCTGTGTCTAAGTGGGCCTTCTGGTACCAGCCTGTATGGGCTCTTAAGTGATCAATCTGTGCTAGAAGTACCACTTAGACAGCATCTAGACTGTAATAACACCCCAGTGTTTTGATCTGTCTCTGTTCGTTCTGTTTCACTCTGACGGGCGCCCCTGCAGTCGGCTGACCCAGGGAGACATTGGGCAGTGGGAGGACCCTGAGGCTGGCGCCGTGACAGAGAACAAACCAGCGTCACGACACTTTTACCCCATTGCCCTGCTGCTTGTTAGCTCGCACTTACTGGTTGTGTGGCTCATTTTAAGTCTTGTTTTTCTGCTTGCAAAATATCAATAAATTGCTGACAATGCCATCTCTACTTACTCCTTTATTCTGTGTTTGCTGGTTATTCTTCTATGAGTAGTTTTAGTGTGATTTGACTGACTTTTACGTATAAGGGTTATTAGCAAGTGGTTTAATATCGACCTCAAGCTGTTGGGTGTTAATCACCAAACAGCAGTGGAGGATTGGGAAAAATTTATTTAAATCAGATGGTATTAGGTAAAATAACTGTCAATTAAGTTTCCTCTTTCTTGTTTCGTCAGGAATATTTTATCCGGCAAACTTTAGGTAAGTCCTTAATATCTGACAACAAACTTACCAAAGACTAATGTTAGCGTTAGGTTTACACTAACTGAATATCAATATACATACAATTTATATTGACTCTCAGACATCTTCATTTTAAGGTTAATGGATAAGCCTGACATTAATCTATACTTTTCTACCATGTCTGTCACCCAGCCCCAAACCCATTGATTCCTACTTTAAAAGGATCTTTACAAATTTACACTTTAATTAAAAAAAAAAAAAAAATAGTTAAGTAATTTCTGGGAACTGTAATTTTCTTACAATCGTTACTCAAACAGGAATACATTAGTTTGGGACTACTTTTAACTGCTTTCACTGTACTCTCAGATGGTCTGTGACAACGCAGGTCTTCCTATTTATTTTTAATGGGGGAAGTGCTAGGCTATGGTGGTGGGGGCAATATGGGGGAGCCGGAAAAAGAAAATGCAGTAGTCTACCAACGTCACCCTGCGGCATGTAACCAGCAATCAGAGTATCCATCACCCATAGCAATACTCAATTTGGAAACTAAAACAATGCTTTCATGCCTTCAGGTCTTACCCTTTAACTCGTAATATCAAATGAAACAGAAGCTCTATGTGAAAGTGATGAGTGAAGTTTCTTCGAGGATTATATTGCTGAGAAGGATAAAACAGTGGCACATAAACGAAAAAGTACAAAATATTGCATGTCTGGAAGTGTGAGTTGTCGTGTACAAATTTACGTTGTACATATGTTGTCAAAAAGGTGACAATATTGTCGTTATTTGCATGTCTTCTTAAGCTGCAGTTCATCTTAATAACTGTAGACATCTCTTTTTTAACACCTGCGGATGCGTAATCCTGTCCTCAAACTTGAATAATTTGCTTTTGTGTCAGCAGCACATACAGTAAAAGTCTTACATAGTTTAGAAGATCCCTGTGCAGCTCATGCTTCGACCCCGAGACTGAAATGTCTGCGCTCACTCTGACATTGACCAGAGTACAAAGGGAAAGTAAAAACTTTCCTCCTTATCTGTTGTAATATCTAACAGTGCAGATAGTTTCAGTTTCCCTCAGAAGTTATGACATCTCCACCACTGAGACTTCCACTTCCCTATCCTACAATGTATTATGGGTGAATGACATTTGGTTTGTGGCTCTACAAGCATAAATAAATTACATTTAAATTAATTAAGCAGCATTTTTCTCCAGAAACAATGTCCCACTTGTACCAGTTATGAACAGGCTACTATACAGTAGACAAGAAACCTTGATTCATGATTTGAGTGAAGTGACCCTTAAAGGAAAAGTTGGAAGCACACAGAAGGCCAGTTATGTATTGATTAATGGCAAAAACATTGCAGTCTATCAAACTTTAATGGTATCCCAGAATTCAGATGGTCTCACTTTTTTTACAGGCTGTTTTAATGCTTTAACATGGTGTTATAATTCAATAAAAACAGTACAGCAAAAACCACATCTGTGAAGCTTGTAGTCTTAATTATATGTTGAGAACATGTCACAGATGAGCTGAGGTATTTGTAGGTCATAGTTGTGGTGAAGGTGAAGGTGTATTGGATTGCATGTAGTTTTTGAATTTTTAAGTATTTATGTCAGTGGTTTTTCATTGTTTTGGCTGGATTTCCCACACTGTTTATCTAATAGGGATGGAAATCTTCAAATTAAGCATGCATGTTATTACTATAATCAAAACAAAACTGTCATAAAACATACATACAGCACTTCATATAGTGTGGAAGAACAAGTATTTGCTGTTGCACCTTACAATAAAATGCTAGCTTTGCACCTAGAGGCACCTTTACAATAACAGACAGAGGTTCACTTCCTTTTTCAGGGGCCATCAGTTACTCTTGTCTAAATCCTGAAAGGCAACACTCGTCACTCGTTTGTCATGTTTCTAGAAAGCTAACCGTCTAGCTCTTGCCCAACACCACATTATGCTTTCAAACAGAAATATAATCTTTGATGTATGTCTGAAGCATTAGCAGACACAAGTTAATACAGTGTCACAGCACTTTAAGGTACTAAAACCTGATTAAATGAGTCTTGGCTGAAAGGTAGTTTTTTTGATTTATGTAACTACTATTTTTAAATATAAATGATATGAAATGAATATAATGACCCACATAATCATCCGAAGCATTAAAAAAATCATTAAACAGGAAAGTGCTTCACTGGAACATGTTAAAATACAACCGTTTCTTTTGACAATTGAAGAGTCCCGGTGAAGGAAGAACATATTCTTAGTAAAAAATAAAATTGGAGGAAAAAGTCACTCTTTACCCCTGGCATTGACTGGTGCTGAAAACAAATTAATCACACAAAGACTGTAGAATATTTAATACAACATGGCCCTGACAATTCTGGATTCTGATTGGTTGGAAGGTTTAACAGGGACACTAATGACGCACGTGTTTGTTCGCAGTTCTAAATACGTATGCCTGTTTTAAACTAAGTAAAGATAGCAACAATGAAGTTTAGCTAAAGAGTAAAGGGCTTAGGATAATTTGTGTAACTGCCAACAACAACAACAATAACAACAACAACAACAACCAAAAAAGGTATATAATTAGCTCAACTACAAGTTTCATTTCAAATGTTTTTGATATTTGTGTGATTGTTAGTTGAGGTCAAGCTGGTAGCCTAGCAACATCTAAGGGACAGCTGCAGAGAGGGGAGAGGACAAGAGAGGAAATACGACCAAAATATAAAGATGTGGAGAAGTTGCAGGTCCAGATCTCAGGGAAATATGTATACCTTCATATTAGGGAACACATACATTAAACAACTGTACTTATTTCGGAATGAGTTCCACTGGAAGTGTTAAGTCAACAATAAATGAACGGAGAGAGAAAGCACACTTTCACTTGATGCAGTAAAAAGACAATTTTACATTCAAATTCAAATCTGTCTCAATCCGAGCAAGAACAATCTTTGCTGAGTTGTGTTTGTGGCCATGATGTTGTGGCCCTCCTCCCCACGGGGTTCAGGAAAAGTTAGATTTTTCCAGCTCGCTCCGTTAGCGGTGAAGGAGTTGGCTAAGGCTAACGCTAGCGATGCTAAGCCGACGTCACGACCAAACGTTAGCGATTGGTTATGGCAGATCCAGAGTGGCTCTGGGCAGATCCAGTAGTTTTAAACTTCAACAGAGTACCTGCCTTCAAGGAAGTTAACACTTGTCAATGGAGAGTGGCCAGACTCTCTGTCAGTCTTGTATAAAGTACTTGAAAGCAATATTTGAGTAAAAGTACAAGTATCTTACCAGAAAATGACTTTGGTAGAAGTTAAAGTCTCCTTTTAGAATATTACTTGAGTAAAAGTCTTAAAGTATCAAATATTTACTGTACTTAAGTATCAAAAGTAATTTTCTGATATTAAATGTACTTAAGTATTAGAAGTAAAAGTAAAAATACTTTGATCATGAACTTTATGGCCAAAGGTGTGTAACGTGTGTAACTGCAGCAGGTGCTTCCTCCTCTCATTTGCATTAGGTCACCAACTGGAGTGGAGGGTGCAAGCAATGATTCTCCAAACCTGCTTTTTTTACAGTGTAACAAATTTCTTCTGATTTTATTTTGTAGTAACGTGTAACTAAGATGCTTAGGGGAAATGTAGTGGAGTAAAAGTATACATTTTATTTAGGGAGTGGAGTAAAAGTAAAAGTTTCCGGAAATATAAATAACAAAGTAAAGCACAGATACGTGAAAATTCTACTTAAGTACAGTAGCAAAGTATTTGTACTTCGTTACATTACAACACTGCTCTCTGTGCAAATGAAATGTCCTGGATGGACACTTGAACCCATACCAAACAAAAGTTGTAAAATGGAGTCCCAAAGTGGTAATCAGAAGTTGTGAGAAGCAACAATGGCTGTCTCAGGTGATCTCCGCACAGATGTGATTATATACAGTAATTTATGACTGATGGTTTAGAGACCAAATTAAATTGTATTTTGTGTTTATCATCACAAACCTAATTTAAAAACTCATTCATGTTTACTTTTTTGTTGTTCTTTCTTTTTTTCCCTCATTCCCTCTTCACCCTGTTTATTTGATCACCAGAGAAGGATGTCGGATTGAGAACGTTCAAAAGAATATTAAATGCAGGAAATATGCCTTCAACATGTTGCAGCTGATGGCCTTTCCCAAGTGCTACCGACCACCAGAGGGAACTTACGGCAAAGTTGACTCTTGAGGACGTAAGCCATGTACTGTAAAACCAGTCATTGTGTGTTACCCAAGTAGTTATTTTCCATGGTCTAAGCAGTGCAACTGTGTTGGCAAACCATAGTTTGTGTGGCTGTACAGTATGTTAATGATGTTTTAAGATGTTAAGCCGTTCAACCTGCATTTGTGTGCATGAAGAATTGTGTGTGTGTGTGTGTGTGTGTGTGTGTGTGTGTGTGTGTGTGTGTGTGTGTGTGTGTGTGTGTGTGTGAGAGAGAGAGAGAGATAGACACAACAGTATTAACTAAAGTTTTCACTTACTACCTTTTCTGAGCTATTTTAGAGGTGATTCAGTAAAAACTTCGAGTTGAGAGTATTTTTTGTTAAATATGCTGTTCCCAAGGTCGAGAATAAACTTCCATGCTACAGTGATTTTTGAATAGGAGTATAAACCCCTCTCTACATTGACTTGGAAACACCGTTTATAGCCTAATTCCATGTTTGGATGCACTTTTACATAATGAAAGTGCAGATTCAGAGCTGAAAGTGTCCTGCTGTACAGGAATTTGTACATTTCTGCAGTTCTTGATCAGCTGATCTGTACATTTTTATGGCATCACATATTCAAGTCTAAACTTTGCCTATATTGTTTTTGACTGTTGTAGACATATTTTCATTCATTTGTAATAAGTAACATACCAGTATTTCAAAGCACATGTTGAATCCTGTTTTCTAACTCATTCCATTCTCTTAATGGTCCATTCACTTAATCTTTTTCCAGAATATTTTTATATCGCAAGGTACAGGCCAGTGAAACCACATGAAGTACAAGTGGAAGTTAGAACAGAATGAGAATATTGGACCATCATTTCTGAATGCTATATATAAAATTAAAATATTTATTTTTGTATTCTTAAACAATTTTCTTTTATTCTAAGGGTTGATACCTTGGACCTTAATGCATGTTTGAAATATATTTGTTGTGTTGTACATTGGACATTTACAATTGTCTATTTGAAATAAAATAATGGATTGAGTGGATATTTGTGATTGTATAATGATATGTGTTCAATTTCACAGGTGTGTGTTTAATTGAACAAGTAAACTACTACAGTTAAATTTGTCATGATTGATCAATTCATCATTATTTAATCCATGTGTACCATTACCAACTAGCAAGATATATTCAATTAAAACTAACACTCAAAGAGATGAAAAGATTATGTTTTTTGTCTGGATAAAATGAAAGTAACCTTTAAAATGTATGTTTTAGGTCTTTGATCGGCAGGCCATCATATGCAGCTTATTGAAAAGCCTTAGGAGTAGAGACCAGCTTTCTTGTTCTCTTGGTGTACGTCCTGGACGATATACGTTTGATAGCTTCAAGATCTTGGCTAAATCTGGTTGTTTTATACTTACCTTCAGTGTTGTTGTTCCTTACTGGTGGAGCTGATTTGTAATCATTTTCTTTGGTGTTTCCTTTATACTCACTGAACTTTTGACTTTTCCACTGATCAGGTTGGAATTTGTTTTGGCGTGAGTTGGTGGGGTAGGGGTTTGGCTCAGTTCTCTGTTGGTTCTGACCTCAGATCAAGGTGGTTTGAATACCCATGACCTGGGTTTATCTTTTGCGACCAAGGCTGTCGCTGCGCAGCGGTATGAGGGTGAGCTCAGATGGGTTGTTGGCAGGGGCACGTGGCCCCTTGCTGGTTGATCCTTCCAACTCCAAAGCGGAGGTTTTAGTCTCAAAGCTCAAGATGTTAGGTTCTGTCTGCTTAGGCTGAGACGCAGGTGCGATTCTAGGATCTGACCTTTGGGGGGGCTCAGCCCTTAATGAGCAGCTGATAGCTAGGGGGGTCCAGGGCATGCCCCCGTATGATTTTCTTTTTCTTTTTTTTTAAACCCTTAAATCATGACTTCTGGTGAGATTTGGGGAAAGAAATCGACAGATTGAGACATGCAATTATGACAAACTATCAACAGATTCAAGGCATCTGCTGTGAAAAAAAGATGGCAACTATAAAGCATGATTATTGCAGCACATACCCAAGGGCGTCGGACTGGGGGGAAAAAGGGGACTGAGTACCCAGGGCCCTCATGTGAGGAGGGCCCAAAAAGATGCTAGAATGAATAGCTGTGGATGCAGGGAGGGGCCCATAGAAAATGCCTTTCTACAGGGCCCAGAATTTTGAGCTACACCCCTGCCCATACCTTGAACTGGTAAAATAAGCCTTAACATATTTTTAGACAGGATTATTCATGTTTTTTCTGCTGTTAATTTTCAACTTTTTCATCATTGATAGAAACTGATATGGTTATACAGCTAAATGATGAATAATCTAATCTAATAATGCCTCTGAACCAGATGGGGAAAATCCAACATCTCTTTTTCTTAAGAGCCTGGGCCTGATAATAAAAGCATTTACTCTAATACAACAACTACATTATATGATAAGTAAGACATCAATAAATCTGAGAAGACCAACTTTAATGATGAGCCACAAATCAATATTATGCAATACAGGAATAGGATGTATATAGCAAAAATCCATGAAATGCATATGTAAATATAATGTGAATGGAATATTTTAAGTGTTTTAAGTGTTTTTGCCTATACAATATATGTCCACTTTCTCACCTGGTTCTTCCAGGTCCCTCTCTCTCTCTCTCCTGCTCTCTTTCTCTACCCCCCTCCCTCCATCATATCACTGACAATCACATACAAAACATTTTGTAATCAACTAGGAAATAATCAAATAAAAGAGAAAACAAAAAACACAGTAGTCCTACTATATACTGTATATATGTCTTACAGGCTACCTAGCCATTTTCTCACCTTGTTCATATTGCTCTCTGCCCTTCTCCCTCTCTGTTCTCCTCACTCCTTTGTGCTGTCAACCAGAAGGCACATGTAATCAACTAATCAACAGAGAATTTATCGTGTAGGCTACCAAAGGTTATACATTCACCTATTTATAACATATGTGAATATGGGGTTGCTGTTCAGTGCAGAGGGATAATGTTAAAGCCTTATCTTATACTTTTTCACCTGAACCTGGCTGTTTTCTTTAAAAAAAAAAAAAAAAAGAAACGTATATCCATATATGGGGAAACAGAGTCAGGGTTTGTTCTTCCAATGTTTCAGTTTCAGTTCTGATATGAGTGCGGCGCTAGGCTATTTTTAGCGGTGCTCAAGCTGTTATGGCAGGCTATTAATTGCACACTTTAAAAACTCGTAGGCTACTCCTAAGCTATATTTGTCTAACGTTGCACAACAAAATTGGACTCTATGGTGAATAAGCTAGGCTAATTCAGATATAATTGCCATCATTGTGATCAGGGAATCACAGACTGGTTCCACAAATACTACACCTGTAGCCTACTTAACGTGTTCATTCGATTAGATTTAGATTTTCACTCCATTAGCCATACCTTTTCAGTGGTTGAAAGTAGCCATACTGACGACAAAGTTATCTGCACAGACTGAACAGTAGGCTGAGGTGCCCTCGTTCAGGGAATCGCTGATAGGCTGTTGACTTTAGGCTACAACTGAGCTGAACCTGTCATCATTTATCCTATTCCATCGCTAAAATCAAGTTTGCAGAAGTAATAATGTTTGAGCACTAAACAATTTTCACAAAATCACAATGATGAAGGACTTTATTTTTCAGGGGTGCTGAGATGATTTTTAGGAGTGCTTCAGCACCCCTAAAAATAGCCTAGCGCTGCTTATGCTGAGACAGTTTGTGTTTTGCAAACCCCAAAGAAGCAAGATCACGCAGATTCTGGGTGGTTGAAGTGTGTAGGTTTGCCATGACACTGAGTTGAGCACTGATGGAAGGATGGAGATTCTGAACATAGAGAGATTTAAATCTTCCTCTATCCCAGGCTCGTTCCGAGAACCAAAATACGCTTGTAGAAGGCGAGTATTATACTGTTAGGGAGATTCTTGGTTTTACCTGTCTCACTGCCATGGCAGCAGTCAAACCGGCTTGTGTCAAGTGGTCAGAAAACTCTCTCTCTATTGCCTGATAGAACATGTCATACTTCTGACCTGGTTAGGCTGTTGGTCAAGGAATTTGCTGACGTTGCGACTGGAGGTTACCTTGATTAGGTAAAGTTTGTCCTCAACAGAGGCACTTGGGAACTTCCGTAAGTAGAACTTGTGTGTTTTGGAGGTAAGTAAGGTCATTGAGCGGGAGCTGGAGTACCTGTGTCCTGAGGGACCCTCCTTGTCCCAAAGAAATTAGTTGTGATTGGTGAAAGGAATGACAGAGACACGATTTATTGAGCTCCCTCAGCAGGTTGATCGTCTGTCTTATTCTCTAAGTAAGCATCGTTGAGATGGGTTTGTCGGGGGCTGTACATTTCAAGAGAGTGTATCAGCTCTTTCTTGATGGTGGCCAATTCTTCCTTCTTAGCTTCGCTCAGCTGACAAGCCTGAACTACCCAGTCATTGGTCTCAACCAATTGTCGTTGCAACTCCTTGGCCTTCCGTAGCCTCGGCTAATGATGCGGTTGGTTCGGTGTTGGCTGTGCACGGGCACTTGCAGTGAAAGTTCTTTTAAGCCGGAAAGTGGTCGCTACAGATAGACGAGCAAGCTCGGATAGAGCTGACGATGAGCTGATAAGTGGGTTCAAAAATGAAGTCGTCTCTCTCAAAGTTAATTTGAATACTTCCAAAAACAATTCAGTTGGCCCAATAAAAAACTCTATGATTCATCAAATGAAAGTTCTGAGTTCACAGGTGAAAAATCACTGGAAGTTAGGTCGATGAGCTTCAAAATTGTAGCAATGAAGACTTAAAAACAGCAAAAAAGTAAGTTTTAAAAGTCACATGAACAAAAATAGTGAGGGAATGAGTTCAAAAAGGAATAGCGGAGAGACTTAGTCAAAACCTGCTGCGTGCCTGTTCTGAGGGCTGTCTCCAAGACAAGAGGGGATGGCCCAGAAGTCACTCCCTTTCTGGAAGTTTCACTTTGATTAAAGTTTATTCTAATTAAATTGTTAGACCAAATTTTTACGCTAGAATAACGGCTTTTTCCCATCACTATCATATTAACACTTAATTAACCTAGCATATGTTAGACATTACATGAGTTATGGATAAGAAATTATTGTGTACGAATATCAAGTTATTTAATTTACTGTCCTGTTGTGTAGAACTCAGTCCCAGAGGCATAGTATACTTAAAGATAGTTGAGAGTTCAAAGGTCCTTGTTATTCCACTGATACAATTATTGCCTTTCCAGAGTTGTTATGGTGTCTGAAAAGTGTTCAAACTCTCGGATCTATTACTCAAACTTCAGTTTTCAGTCTGAATGCCCATGCTTGATGTAAGCAACTGTTTTCAAAACTAACTCTAAAATACACCTTTAACAAACACTTGAGGTATAAGAAAGACAAAAGAAATACAATGAAAGACTCTATAGTTAGGTGATATATTTTACTGGATGAGCAACAATTCTAAAGATACTAGAGTTCATTAGGCATTCATTATACTGTATAATAGGTGTTACATTCAGTAGTGTTTAGCAGTGAGCTTAATAATATACATTCTATACAGTACATGCTGCTACTCTATGATACTTCTCTCAAACCTGTACACCTGAAGGCAGATTGTGACCAATGTCAGAGACTTCATCTGTACAGTTAAAAATAATCAACGGCCTGAGATGCAGTACTGTCCTTCAATACATTTAAACTGTTATATTATAAAAGGCATAGTTACAGTGTGACACAATTTACAAAATGAAAACTTAATTATTTACAAATATATACAAATACATTTGTGTAGCTTACATTATTTACATCACATTACGTTTTATAAGTATTCCACTGTGTAGTCATTTCTTCCAAAAGGTTATTTAGTCTGTCCAAGAATACTGTAATATTTTTAAGTGAGTATGCTTCACATGGTCGACAGCCAACCTAAAATTAAAAAGAGACATATTTGAAAATTAATAAAATTAGTTTAAAAAAGAAGTGAAAATATAAATAAAAGCTGATATGACACAGAAGTGTGTTTGTGTGATGTCATAAGTTGAGCTGGTGGTAGACATTAATGTATCAGCCATGAAAAGCTTTTTTTGTTAAAAAAATAAAAATAAATGTTCATACAGTTTTACACAAAACAACTGATGTTAATACCAGCTTCATCAGTGGTTATGAGAGAAGGACAGGTAGTTTAAAAAAGTAAGTATAGACAAAAAAAAAATACTGTAAGGAGGAATTTGTTAACAGGACTTACAAAGTTATCTTTAGGCAGTCTGGCATTAAAATCAAGGATGCAATTTGCTTTAGGGCCCACAATTTCTTCTTCCATGATGACCACCAACAACTCCCATATGTAACATCTGAGGGACATAACTTTACAGTTCTCCTAGGAGAGAGAGAAATGCATCAGTACTATGGACACATGCAGTTACATGTTACATCAACTGTTATAAACAAAAATGTACATGTTTTTGTAGCTGTGTCAGGCCTTTGAGCACACCATGATTGATGCAGGTATGTTCACAAATCACAAATGATTTTTTTTAATAGTACAACTGCTCACCTAGCTATATTATAGCAAAAATTGTGCTGAACCATAAATAGAAAAAAATATCTGTAGACTAATGGCAATGTGACGTTTAAATTTGAAAGGATACGTTGGCATTATTCTGTCATGCTTTTCTTATTATCAACCAATCCCGTGGAAAGACGAAAACTATAAATGCCTCAGTCCGCCTGTCAATACTTTGAGTTCCCTGCCCTGTCTGGGGCACTTAGCCGATGCAGATGCAGATATAAAGCTTGAAAAATAGTCACAAATATAAATATATATAGTTAATATATAATATATAGTATAATTTTTAAGAGTCTACATCCCTGCTAGCAGCTCTGTGATGTTGCACTTAGTCACAATATAGTGCTAGGAATGTAGGAATGGTTTTGCAGGTAGTTGTTCATAAACCAAAGTATTACACACATTGAAATGTTGACCAGATGGTGGTGCTATATGAAAAGGGAATCACCAAACCTTATTACATTTCATCATGTTGGGGACAAAAATGCCTGTACCAAATTTCATAGCAATCCATATAATAGTTAAGACAGTCAACTCAAAGCTGCAATTGTCAACCTCATGGTGGAGCTAGAGGAAAGATCAGAGGATCACCCAAGTCATTAGTTTTCATCCTCTGGAGACCATTAATGTTTGTATTAAAGTTCATGGCAATTCATCCAAAAGTGGTGGACTCACTGACATTACCATCCATATAGCCATACCACCAAAAACACGTTAACATTAAACACGTTACTCAAACAAGAGTAAATGGTGCAACTATTTTCCGTCAGGGATTAATACTCATTTGGTGCACTAGTAAGTATTACTGGGAGCTGGGCGGAGGTCGACTCGTTTACTCAAACTACAGTGGCCATGTTCATTGCAATGACAGAAAATGTCAATGTAGCTCAATGATGCATTTATTTGTTAATAGAGGTCTGTGACACCCCCAGGCTTTGACTACAAAGACAATACTTGTTATTATAATCAATTAATTGTTGGTTTTGGTCTTTTCCATAGGATTTGTTGAAAATAAGAAAACGTATCCTTTAAGTTTACATTGGAACATCATTGACTCAAGTATACAGACATGTACTCTGATCTTCTCATCGTTCTCCTAACTGAAATCCAAACCAAAGTTTAACATGTTCTTTCACAACTTACTTCGACATCATTAGCTGACGGGGCATACAGCATAGCGTCAGATTTCTGAAAAGGGGTACGAAAAATAAAAAACAAAATTTAAAGGGTTTTGGGAATAATGTTTCAAATATTAAACAAAACTACATGTGTAAAAAGGGTACACAACAGGAAAGTGTCAACAAAGTATAAGTGAATATAAAATCATGAACAAATGCTTTTAATATAAGTGGTAAAAGATAAACATAACCAAAAT
The DNA here is from genome assembly GCA_023566125.1 of Zingel zingel. Lineage (NCBI taxonomy): Eukaryota > Metazoa > Chordata > Actinopteri > Perciformes > Percidae > Zingel > Zingel zingel. The sequence continues at coordinate 18,451,607 of CM042317.1, forward strand.
GTTGTTTTTTAAATATTCCTTCTCTCACCTCAATGGTGTTTTTCAGACTCTTCAAGCAACTCTGTGCATGTGATGTATTAGGCACAAAAGCAGCAGACGTAGATGTACTCAGGAAGCTGTAAGAGAATGAGACTGATTACAAAAAATTTTTTTTTTTTTAGTTCTTGCAGGCATTTAAGAAGTACTGTATGTTTTCCTGACTCACAACATGTAATCTTGCAGACATATATAATACTCAACTTATTCCCTTCTGAGGAAACCTTCCCAGTATTACATTACATGTCATTTAGCTGACGCTTTTATCCAAAGCGACTTACAATTGCTATATACTGCATATTCCTCTGGAGCAACTAGGGGTTAAGTGTCTTGCTCAGGGACACATTTTTTTGAATGTAGTGGGAATTGAACCTTGATCTCCCACACCAAAAGGTATGTGTTATATCCACTGCGCCATCACTTTCCGTTAACCACCACTATTAACAAGCCATTTACACTTGTATCGATGAGTGATATTAGGTTATACAAGATGTTTTCGGAGGAAAGAGAATGACTCAATTTGACAAAAAACATTTTTAATGCCTTTATTGTCTGGTTTATTGGCATTTCTTTAAACCAATCACAATCGTCATGGGTGGCGCTGGACAGAGTCAAGGTGCCGCTGCAAAATAGCCTCGGGAAGGAACTTGTTTTGGTGTAACGTGTACGTTCAAAAGTTGTTTTACTCATGCAACAGAAAATTGTTCAGCCGAAAAGAGGGACATCTGGCAGAATTTATAGCAGCACTGGAGCGATCCCGGAAGTGGAACGTCGTGGATATAGACTATATATTTTATTTAGTTGGTAACCGTTGAATGTATAATCCATAGACTGTGTACAAATAGGTATAATCACAATATTACACGCAGGCGCCTCGGTCCTGACCGCATCACTGTCGTGCCATTAATGACATTAAAGCACACCCTCTAGTGTAATATTGCTTAAATATCTGACTAAATTTGTGTTGTATTTGGTAATGTTTACTTCTAACTACAGAAACATTCCCTCTGTCTTTTTAATGTATGTTAAACAATATTTAAGTTTAGACAAACAAGTCACACACTGTATGCCTACCTCAGAACTAAGAAACAAAGCCAGACCTGAGTTTTGTGGCTATCTCTGCAAAGGTTGCAGGTCGACTGGAAGTGGACGCCTTTCTAGAAATAACACAAGGAAATGTTAGTATGTCATCCTGGGTTATTTTGTCAAGCTTGAATGAGACTGTTGAAAGAAAAAGAGCTGGTTAGCAAGATCAATTTTACCTTAATGCCTAATGCTACGATTAAGTGCTTAGTACTTGGATTTTATAGTTATCAATATGATAAAAATCAAACAACATATGTTTTAGGTCAAACATACATATATAAGACCCAAGGCAAGACTCTTTGTGGTTGTTTAGTGTCTCTTTGTGGTTGTTTTAATGAACTTTCATAATGAACTTTGTTTATTTAGCACCTTTCATACAGAGAGTGTGGCTCAAGTGCTTTACAACAAAGTGAGAAACCACAAAACGAACAAAATCACCAATCCCCATCAAACGAGTGCAGACACTTGTGTAATACAACCAAGCAATCAAATGAACAAACCACAGAGGAGTGAATATCAATAACAGGTATGCCAAGAACAACAGAATATGTGAAATATCTAAATAAAACAGGGGAAAGCAAAGCAACGATAAAACATGTAAACTATGATAATTAGGGCTGTCAGCATTAACGTTTTAATCGCGATGTGATTAAAGGCCAGACATAACGCATACATTTTTTATCGCATTAATCGCATGCCGGCATTTATTCATTTGTTTTACACTTTGCCGAATTGACAATTTACTCCAAAGTTTTTGGAGTTGAGAGGCTCCATAAAGTGACGCGGCCGCCAGCTTGCGCCTGCCGGGGCCGCTAGGTCGTCGCCGATCACGCTCGGAGACCCTGCTGTAAGCCGGAGGTCTCTCAGACCGGTCCTGTAAATAAGAGGCTTTCATTTCGCCGTTGACTGATCGTTTGTTTAAATATCACAACACAGGTCCATCATAAGATTAACGGGAACCTGTGGTTAACTGCCTTTTCGGAGTTAAGCTCCACAAGCACAAGCACACACACACACACACACACACACACACACACACACACACACACACACGCACAGCGCAGCAGGCAGAGGTGGGGGAGAGAGATATAGGCCTACCCGTTTCTTTTCGGGAGACTTGTTTAAATTATGCCATAGGCTATATATTAGATTTAGTATTTAGTTAAAAAAAAATTGGTGTATTTGTTTTCAGATTTTTTAGAAGTTGAGTTTCAATCTGCATGATAAATGAACAGTTGTACATAAAGTGGTGCTATGTTCACTATATATATATATATATATATATATATATATATATATATATATATATATATATATATATATATATATATATATATATATATATATATTGCATGCAGGAATCTGAGACAATGTGCTGTTTAAAAACTATATAAACTTCTTTGTCATGTTTATCAATGATGATAAATGATCTGAAGTCTATAATTTTAGAACATTTAAAGTCATTAAGGTTTTATTAGACTCAGTAGCATTTCCTTGCTGCCTGTGAGGTGGATGCAATTTTCAACAGTGATGAGTGTTAAGGGACATGCATTATTCTGCAGAAATGATTGATCCCGAGTGCTTGCAATTCTTGGCAGGGATGCAAAACTCAGCACAACACCAGAGCTGAGTGGCTCCATGATGTCCATAAACAGAAGCCTGTGCTGTGGCCACATATGAAAACTCTAGAATAAACTGATCCTTAATTTTGAGCTCTGGCAAGAACCTATAGCACAGGTGTATGGTTTCACTAAAGGCTGATTTATAGTTTTGCGTAAAATCTATGCCGTTGCTACGCACGTAGGTACGTGAAGACACAAACCTACGCCGGACCCTACGCCGTATCCTGACATGCACTCTCGAAAAATGTAACTAGACGTCGCAGCAATGCACATCGCTCGGCTGTGGCTTGAAAGGGTTGCATTTCCCCAGACTCAACTCCTGGTTCTCCTTCTCCATAAACAACGTGATATCAAGGAGAGGGTTAAGTAACAAGTAGCAAAGTAACAGAGACTTTAACTGCATGCTGTTGTGTAGTTTAATCTGCAATGGTGCATCGTGTTTTTTGGAAGATAATGAATGTTATGTATGTGAAATCAGAATCTGCTGAGTAACTATATCTGTCAAATGAATGTAGTAGGGTAAAAATTACAATTTCTATCTTTGTAATGTAGTAGACAGTGGCGGAACTTACTTGTACTTTACAGTCTATTTCATGCTAAGTAATACTTCTATTTTACTACATTACAGAGGGAAATATTGTACGTTTCACAACACTGCATGTATCTGACAGCTGTAGTAACTTATTTATTATGAAGCTAAACTTTTTTAATGATGCCATTTGTACTGTTACTCAGCACTTTATCCACATTAGAATATTTATTATACACTTAGTGTGAGAGTGGGCAAGTTGTGTTATTATGTTATGGTTAGGATGTGCTTGCAGGAAAGATGAGTGTTTGCTATGAATGATGGGTGAGATGTATTCTGTGTGTGTGTGTGTGTGTGTGTGTGTGTGTGTGTGTGTGTGTGTGTGTGTTTGTTTTACTTTATTCGTGGGGTCCAAAAACCAGGGAATACAGTATACTTGTGGGGTCTGCACAGCCTTGTGGGGCCCAAAATGTTGGACCCAACAAGGTTAAAGGTCTGTTTGAGGGTTAAGACTTGGTTTTAGGATTAGGGTTAGAATTAGGTTATGGTGAGGGTAAGGGTTAAGGTTAGGCATTTAGTTGGGATGGTTAGGGTAAGGGGCTAGGGAATGCATTATGTCAATGACGGGTCGCCACAAAGATAGTGAAACAAACGTGTGTGTGTGTGTGTGTGTGTGTGTGTGTGTGTGTGTGTGTGTGTGTGTGTGTGTGTGTGTGTGTGTGTGTTTGCAATGAATGTGTTGTGAGATGAGTTTTATATATGTGTGTTACAATGATGATGCACCTTACTAGAGTGGCTCTACAATTTCATTTTACTTAAATGCAATGACAATAAAGGCATTAAACATTCAACATTTTGCAAATTAAGATGTTACACATAAAACATAAATACATTTATAATATGTTTGTTTGTTTTACAATAAACAAACAAAAATCCAACAATATATAAATGAATCAGAATTTGCTCCACCTTGACTAGCTACATTGAAATGTTTTTTACATGTTAATGATAATGACCTTCTAAGCTCCTTCTCGAACTTATACTTTTTTATTATTTATTTTTTGAGTCTTTGGTAAATTCAGATTGTTTGCGTTTGAATTTTGGGTTTTTTTTGTTTGTTTTTGTTTTGTTGCAACATTGATGATTGATCGAGATAAACAATAAAATGAAAATGAAATGAGTAACAACGTGCTTTACACAAAACAAGCAATAAAAACAAAGACACCGGATTAAAAATAAGCAATGTAGAAACAGACACAAGATAAAAATCTAAGTTACATAGCGCATAAAACATGAGATTTTGAGCATCAAATATTAGTTTTAAATTGTGCTTTAAAAGGAAAATAGTGATTTGGCGGCAGGTATGTGAACGATAATATATTAAGTATGATTTTATACTTTATACTTATGTATTGAGCTTTTACTTAAGGACAGTCCAAGCTCTTTTCCCAGCACTGGGAGAAGAGGTATTGTAGCATAAAAATGGGAATAGCCTACAAGTTGAGTACATGTAACTCAAAGTATGTGCTATCTGAACTCTCCGACACTGAGTACCACAAAGCTTATTACACTTAGTTTGGTAAATTAAATAAACAGCAGAAAAAAAAAAAATTAAATTAACAGGTATATGCCTGAGGTGCACGTGCCTCCTGTTCATTCCCCCACACTTTTAACAGCTGTGCAGGTGTTTTTTTGTTTGTTTTAATTAATCTTTATTGACAGACATGGATGTAGAGCAGGTAAACGACATCATTGTACATCTTAAGAGTCTACAATCACAAACATGTCTCTGGATTACCAAAAAGAAAATATAACTAAAATGATAGCAAAAAGATTCAGGTAAATATATTGTAAAGCTTACAGAGGTCATATGATTTAACAGCTTTTTTGTTTGTACAGTTAGATATGGAAAAAATGTTGAATGCTTAATATTGGCAGCATGCTCCAATAAGCGTTGCTTCTTTTCTTCTTTTTTTGACTTAGGCTATGTAAATAACATTTGGTTAAAACTATGTATCACATATTACTCTGAACATAATTTCCTATCATTTTTAAGTGAATCCAAACAATACATTTTCCCAAAGTAATGTAAATTGAGGGTAAATATTATAAATCAATCAATAATCAATAAAATGTGACAATCTGGTCTAAAGTTTCTTGGTATGTAGGACAGACCATCAATAAATATAGTTTAGTTTGTTTAGTTCTCCACAAAAAGTACAGCTGATATCAATGTCTTTTTTTCAGTTTCTGGTAATGGTTAGTTGGGTAAAACCTGTGAAGCATTTTAAAAGAGATCTCTTTAACTTTGTTGATTGAGAAAATCCTGTGCCAATAGCCAAACCTTTTCCCAACAAATCTCTTTAACATATGAAGACCAGTATGATAAAGTAGCAGGTGTACTCTAAACGTCTTGTTGGAAAGAATCGCCTTATTCTTAGGCTACTTTTAGATTGCAGTGAAAAATACATATATCCCAACAGTTGTTTCTTTACATCAAGCTGAGCATGTGTTTGTTGGAGCGACTCTTACATAAATCGGAGCTATTTAGAATCTCCAAACAGAAGGAGGAGCTTGTTGTTGAAACAGATCATGTCCTCTGCACCAACTGAAAATGAAACTAAACCAGTGACGGCACGGTACTTGTTTGGTTTAAACCAAATAACCATAATGGTGCACGATTCACCGACAGCATTTGAAATATCTCCCGTGGACGCACGTGGATCACCAAGTTGACGCACCTCCGATCATTACGCACCAATTCTTCCCGGCCGGTGTAAACTTTGCCACTTGTCTGTCTTCCTAAATGAAAACTTTTACTTATACTACAAGTCCAGAATCTGAGGTGTAGCTACGCTACAGGTTGGTTACACTTGTGGCACACACACACACACACACACACACACAGAAAGTCAGCTCACCGCTTGCAGGTCTCCGGGATATGTGGGCTGGATGAGGATCAACGGGAGCGCCGTCATGAAGTCTGTCATCTGCGTAGCAGCAGCGGTCTCTTTCCTACCCAGCGGAGCAACAAGTCAAGATCATATTTTTTCATTTCCCTTGTTCTTATACAGCTCTTTTGTCTCATTGGTCCGAGTTAAGCATTATTAACGCCTGAGGAGACAGTGAGTGCGGTCCAGATTACGCTCCCGACACCGACTCACACACGCCCAACTCGCTTTATGTTAAGTTCAAGTTCACTCCTCCTCTGATTCGTCACTTTGTTACTCGCCAGTACGTATCAGTGGAGCTGTTGATTTATTTATTTTTAATTGCACATATTACTAGTTCAGTCAGCCTTCCAGTCACAACGATCAGAATCACCAGTCATTTGAACATGGTCACTCAAATAGTATTTTTATTGTTTAGTGACATATAGTTAACACAAACATGTCTCCACAAATGCAGCTGATTACATGAGTCAGGGCAAGTACGTCAAGTTTTGCGTTGCATTGAAGCAGGGTAGCCCCAATCCAATTACCATAACAGACTGCAAATTAATTCCTCAGCAGAAGCAGACTCATTACACAGTAAATATATCATGAATGTTTATTTCAGACTGTCACAAGGGCTGGATTACCAACCACACACATGGGCTTTGTGGGTGGGTGTGGTTGGTGGGGATTTAATTAACTGCTCATTTGTTTAGGAATATACACCACTAAAGTAGCAATATAAACTCAAGTCATTAGGGCCTCAAGGATTATTATTAATATGCATTATTGAGTTGCAAAGTGGGAGGGGTTACTTCAGGCACCCAAAGTTTAAAAAGTCACATCATCAGCACAAAGGATGACCAACTACTTTAGAAAGTATCAAAGCTATGAGTCTGTACACATGAATAACATAAGTAGAGAAGTTAACTAAGACTCTGATTTCTGTAAGAATCATCTAAATCACTGACATGACTTACAGTAATATTCTGTTATGTGCAGCGGGAAAACAAACAAGATAACTTTTTTATTTTTTTTTTTTTAAGGATGACCACACACTGCATCTTAAAGAAATTAACATTCAGCTTTTGGGTCAAGTTTGGATCAATTTGGCAACTATAGCTCCATTTTTGTTCACAGCTACAAGCTACAGCTCCAACTTGCACCTGTGACCGTATTCTTCTCTGTAGCTACAGCGGCCGAGGATCATGGGTATTGTATTTAGAGCTATCCACCACGCCAAACATGATATCTCCGAAACAAAGTTGAAATAACTATAATTGATGATCAGAACATAAACTTATAGCATTGTTACATTTAACAGGAGATCCATATGTTTTTATGTTGAGGAAAATGCAGAAAATCATTAAAAAGGTAAACTTTGAATTGGGAATTTACGTTTTGAAAAAACACTTTTGGGGTCTCCCACTGCGCAACTCTATTAGCTGCCTTGTGGAGGGGCCTGTGTCACACTGTACATGGTGCATATTCCTAATTAAAAAGGTGTTTACAGCTCATTTCAGCAACGGGGCCTCCTAGTGCAATTAATCCAGCCTGGAATGTAACAACAAAGCAGAAAACAAGTCGTCTCTAGGGATGGTTATAGAAACCTCCATTTATTTTCTAACTCTTTTAAATGTCTGGTCAGATTCATAATTGTGCATCAGTACATTTTTACTATTCTTCTAGTTCCTGTGCAGCTGCTTCAGTAAGTTTTGTTAATATTAATATTATTAATTCCTGCATTGTAACAAGTGAACATCCACTGAGACTCATCTGGATCTATGGGACTGTGCTCTCCAGTCTTTGCCCCGGCTCAGGCAGTCCCATCCAGTTTAAGACCAGCCACGGAATCCGCAGCCTTTTCCTCCTCATCCTCTTCTTCCTCTTCTTCATCATCATCTTCCTCATCGTCATCCTCATCTTCCTCATAGTCATCATCCTCTCCATCGTCATCCCGTTGGCCGCCTCCAGATGCTAGGTTCTTCCAGTAGGAGTCGTACCCTGACGCTCCGTCGTCATAATCGTCATCATCAGCGTCAGCCTGGCGGCCGAATTTCAGCGTGCGAGCTGCAGAGAACACACAGATGTGACATTAGCTCTGGTTTCATTTACTGGGATGGTGAAGTGACAAAAACAGTCAGGGAAGGTTTCAGAAAATCATGTTTGTGTATTACGGATCCATTGCAGTTTACATGTATTACTCTGTGTTAAAAGTTAATTTAACAAAGCTAAGCACCTGAAAAATAAATACTTGCTGATCTTTGAAAAACCCAAGGTTGTTGAACATCATTTACCCCAGTTTTAAAAAAGGTATTTCCAGAATCCTGAAAGACCATCACGGATGAAATAAATATTCCCTCCGCTGCACGATAAATAAAGATTTTTAACCCTTTTCTTTAAGTACAGCTCTGTTTCTTATCTGGGTAGCTGGAAAAGTTATACGTCGTTGCTCGTTTTGTACGACACAAGACAAATATAAAAACATCTTATTTTTTTATGAAAACAAAAAAGAAAGGAACATCAATGTAGACAAATATAAACGGATCAGGTCTGTGATTAAACACTTTGGAAGAAATCTTTTCTTTTTGGTCAAGTTACTTTTTTTTTACCTTCAAGCTCAATAACTCAGTAACATCACATTCCACATTGGTTACACACTGCAATGTTGCATTTGAGTTAGTCATGGAGGATCTAATAAAACATGGTTTAAATGCCATTTGGTCCAATGCACCTCTTTTATAAAGCTCTCATAAAAAGTGTAGTAAATGTGTTAATATCACTGTACATTGCAAGTAAAAGTTGAAGAAAAATGTGAAATGAGGAAAAACACTTGTTTGTCTCAGAGTGGACAAACAACTGTCAAGGGAATTATTTCAAATTTGTACGGGAAATAAAAGGACATTTCTTTAAAATGTCCCTGATTTCACTCTTTCGGTATCATTTCTTAAAATCATTCAGCAGGGAAGTCGAGGCTGCTGCAACTTCCTTTACAACAAAAACAACAACTTCAGACTCACTGGACATGCTGAGGTCTTTGGTCTCCTGGGTCTCGTGACCACACTTTGGGCAGGGCGGGGCTTTGCCTTTTTCCTGTTTGAAGACCTTACTCTTAGCGTGGTCATCACAGTAACAGGCCTGAGAGGACACAGTTGAATAAAATCATCACATGGAAATGTTTACATCAAGATGTGTGTGGTGTTTAGTGTAAATTGTGGTTTGAAATATGAGGAAGAAATCACATGACTGTTCAGGCTCATTAAGACAAGTAATGCAATTCATCCACATCTATTTAAATCAATAAAATAAAATTAAAATTGTAATTTCCCCACTAGGGATCAATAAAAAGTATAAATTAAATGTAAAGCAACGTATTCATGTCTTGACAGCTGGTATATCCTTCTCACCTGCCCTGAGGATATACAAGCTGTATTTTCTCCTCCTGTACAGTTTGATAAAGCTTGTCTGACCATTCCTATTTCCATTTTATATCTATGTTAAAGACAAATCTGACAATCAAACTGTGTTCTTACTAAGGCTGAATGATAATTCACTTTACAGACAGTATTTATATAACTGTTGGGACTGATCTACGGGCTTAAAAAACGAAAAGTTTGGATTTCTTTCAGAGGTATTCCTCATACCCATACTGGCATGGAAATATTCCTTCCTAACATGAGTCCAGTAAAAGACGAGGGGAAAAAATCCACGAGGGCATTCTGTGAAAAAATGCACACTTAAGTTCAGCTGAAGCTAATGAGGCACCAACCGTGTAAACTTTTCCTTTGTCTTGTCAGTACAAAATGTCTTCTTTGTTTCCCCACACAATGTTTACTTTCTGAGGGATACTTTCTGTAATTACATGTGGTTTTGATGTAGGAAAAAATGCTTGTAGCACCAAACTCACTAGATTCGGCTAACTGAATCATATTACCTTCCTTATTTGTTTCATCTTGTTCTTTTTGAAAAACACTCACTTTCTTGTATTTTATTAATTGTATTCTCCTCTACATGGGACTTCTGGTTGTATACATTTCATGTAAAGTACGGACAGTTTACCTGTAATGAAATCTGCTATATCAGTAAAATTGCTTTGGAAACTAATGCTATCATAAGCTGCCAAGTCACTTGTGCATTTTGTAGATTAGTAAGCTGCAGTGTGTTAACGTTCCCCTACCTTACAGCGCAGGCAGGAGTGCTGTCCCAGTCTATTACAGGAAACACCTAAAATAGAATGTATACAAGGGCAACAGAAAGTGTAAACAATCACATTCTCTCTTTTGCACAAATACCCTCGAGACAGTATTCTCTGCAATGGATAAGATAAACTTCACTTTACCCATTAACCACAAAAAAAACAAAAAAAACCCAATGAATGAGATTGTGAAAGGAAAACCAAATGACTCACATTTGTATGTTTCTGCCTGGAGGACTTGGCAGCTTGCCTGGTGCTCAAACTGATCATCCTCACACAAGAAGTTGTGACAAAAGGAACAGCGGAAGATACGCCCTCCTGTTCAGGGAGTTTAAACAGACGGATATTTGCTCAAAGTAACTCCAACAGTTGATATTAAGTGTGATACTGATGTGACCAGGGTGAATTTCAAACAAATGCGGGTGGGGGGAGGGGGGGTGTCTTACCATGATCCCACACAGCCCGGTCACACTCGATGCAGTCGGCATCAGTCAGAGGACACACACAGGCATGAGTGCTAAGACATTTCCTGCCGTGGCACACCCACGCTTCACAGAAGTCACATACTGCCCCCTTGTGGTCAAGAAGAAAATTACAACAATGATTTATTTTTCTGATGCCACTGTATACTAGGGGTGGGCGGGAGGGATCAAAAATCGTATGTATCGTGATATTTAAATTGATTCTTTTCCCTAGAATCAATCAATCTATCTATCTATCTATCTATCTATCTATCTATCTATCTATCTATCTATCTATATTTTTTTTAAACCAATCATTCACCAAAATATTTTCTGTTTATGCGGTACTGCCGACGGCAACGACATCATAGCCATTTCCAGCAAAACAGACGGAAAGCATAAAATGCATGTACTTCTTTACAAATGTTATAAATGTCAGACTGACATGTGATGTGCATTCTTTATAGTAAACAATTCGTTTTTAGAAATGTCTCATGATATATTGTCCCTAGAAGTGTATTATTAAACTTTTTAGTTAAAGAAGGAAAAAGAAAACAACAATAATACTCAAACTCAAGTGCAATAAATGAAAATCGCAATACAAATTTAAATCGGCACCCATGTATCTTCAAAGAATCAAATCAGGACAAAAGCATATTATCCCAGCTCTACATACATAAAAATAAATTGAACTTAAGCAAAAAAGAATTTACTACATTGTAAGGAACATTTGTCACGTTAAAAACACACCTAATAAATAAACGCACACTTGCAAATAATGGCTTGAACTAAAATAACCCAACACATTATTAACAGACAAACACACTTAAAAAAAAAGAAAACTAGTACTGTACCTACTCTTACATCGCTGCAACAACCAAATGTCCCCATAAGGATTGATGGATCAAAGCATAAAGAAGCATTCTTGCGGTGTGATAATAAAAAAGAAAGAAATGTTGCCAACTTACCACCATGGCCATTCCAGTGCTGTGGATGCCTGGATGCTTGACGACACAATCTGATGACTTCATGCACTTGGTTTTGCCTGACAACAGAAGCATTAAAGTGCTCATATTATGCTCATTTTCAGGTTCATAATTGTATTTAGAGGTTATATCAGAATAGGTTTACATCTGTTTTAGCTACAGAGTGAGGCATCACACTTCTATTCCATCTCTGTTGGGAGTCGCACATGCGCAATAGCTAGGTAAGGGGCTACTACCCAGTCAGCATGAGGGAGTGCCATGCTAGCAGCTAGGCGAGCATTATAACATGTGTTACAAAGTGACGCATGTTCATCACGGAAGTTAAGGCTGGACTAGGGCAACACATCTGTGGCTGAAAATAGTCCCCAACAAATGCACATCTAAACTGTTTGAGTAATTATTGTTAAAAACTACAGTGATTCATGATCTATTTCTAAAGGCGCGGACACACAGAGCCGATAATTGGCCGTTGGACAGTCTGGCGAGGTCAGTGACTCGAGTCTGTAGTCTGTTCGGTGTGTTCCGTGCGGTCGTCCGTCCGAGGGGCCGTCATCGTTCATTTTGGCCGATTTGACATGTATAATCGGCGGGGCGGGCACTGCCGGCAGTCGGACTCAAATGACCCATCTGATTGGTAGAGTGCTAACCTGGAAACGGGCAGCGGGATAAGCGTGACTAGTGTCCCTCAAAATCTCATGAAAATCTTTTAAACTGACCTTTGTCGATCTGAAATGAAGACAGATTCAGCAACTGCATGGCCTATTTCTCGCTTGAAAGGTTTTCAGAAACACGTTTCGGTGAACAATTTTAGTACAATATGAGATTGTATTCTGAACAAGCCGCCATTTCCAGAGAAACCAGGCCCACGTGACGCATTCGTCCAATCAGCTGCCGGTTTTAATTTTTGGGCGACAATACAGATTAGCGCCGCCTGCTGTTATGGAGGCGTATTATGTCTCGTCGCTTCGGTGTGTTCCAAGGCACTTTTTTGACCAACTCGGGGAGACTGATCAGTCCAACTTCCTTTTCTGCTGTGTGTCTGGGCCTTAAGGATTTAGGGCAGGGGCGACAGTAAGATTTGAGAGAAGGATTAAATAGTAAGATGTTTAACATTATAGTAACATAAAGTACTTCTTAACATACATGTAAACATTCCACACTTCTGTGCAGTTTACTCACCACACTGAGCGCAGACAGGCAGCTTCTGCACTGAACTACAGAAGTAACAGAAAGCTCTGTTCTTCTGTTTTCTACCAGGTGACATAACAAGGAGAAAAAAATGTTGATTTTTTTTTTTTTTTTTTTAAGTGGTTAAATAAATGTGCAAATAAATGTTATATACCACAATACAGTCACTTACCTCTGACATTTGTCACAGTCCTACAAAAACAGGAGATAATAAAGAACAATATAAGAAAAAGTACTTCAGATGTGATACTTGAACGTGTTGCCATTATATCTTAGCTACACACCATGTTAAAGTTGCAGGGGTGTTTGGCCACATCGACAACATCCCGATTGGCTCGATTCTGTTTCTCTCGCTCTTTACGACTCTCAGCCTTTTTCCGGGCACCGGTTTTCTTTTTGGGCATTTCTGGTTCAACAGGCTGGTTTCCACAGCACTAACAGCTGGTTTAACGGCTGGTGTCCACAGAGATAACAGCTGGTTTATTAACGCTGGTGTCCACAGAGCTAATGTCTGGTTACCTGCAAACCAAGGAAAATGGAAAGATTCATTTTAAAGTTGAAACAACACAGATATGATACGTTAACAACAGGGTTCAAAGTTAACTTTTTCGTCCAACAGCTAAATAGCTAGTGAATGTTAAAATGTTACCAGCCACTGGATTACCATTGTTTTTTTGGCTGGTTAATAAAGCAAATCTACTAGCCAATTTGATATTTTACCAGCATTTGGCTAGTAATTGGTGCTAATTTGAACCCTGGTTAACGCAATAAGTTAGTGTGACTTCCTATGTGCCTCCTTCAATAGAACTACACCAAAGACACCTATACAACATTCTAATTACGTAGTGTATGACTTTCCTTATTTCTAGTTCCCTTGCTGCAAGCACGGAACATTAGTTTGCTAAGTTCTGTTGTGGGGACGCAGTTATTTTATATGGAAGCAATTAAGCTAGCTAACCGAGGAAAACTTCTGAGTTAGTAGGTAACGTTCTAAGTAGTAGTACGTTGTTTTATTTGACTTCTCTTGTCCATAAATACACACGGAATCGAATAAGTAAGGCAATGATCGATAACACATTGACGCATTATGAAGTAAAAACATTAACGGTAACCCATCAGTTTATAACATGTCTGTTCATGTTTGCTAACGTTAGCTGTTGCAGGCAGCAGACTGTTGATCTGACACGTAGAATCACATGGTAAATAAATTAAATTAACTTTAGTTATTGCCGTTTCTATTTAATATTTAGAGTGTCTAGCAGTTACATTAATGGTCCACAATGTTAAATCTAAGTGTCATTTTAAATGTAAGAGTCTGATGTGCAATTTTTTACCGAAATGCTCAGCACTCCCGACTTCTTGTAGGTCCGGTCTGAAAATTCGTCCGGGCTGAGAAATACTGCCGAGCTGTTCGTTCCTACTAACGTTACTGCTATAAATATGTTACAAGCAGGTTATCTCACAAATATTAAATATATATTATTTCATATACTTTACAATTCAATTACTATGTATTTGAATTCTGAGTTTAAAGTCTAAATTGTTTTTTTTCACAAGGGACCCTAATCCTCTTCCGTAGAAAAGCTATAGCCTATCGTTATTTTAAAGACATTGAAAACTATTTCACTGAAGCAAACCAATTTCTTAGGTTACTATAATAACCCTGGACTTACTGGGCTCATCCCAACTTCTGCTGTTTTCAAGTGTCTCTCTAGAAAGCTGATTAAGATTTAACAAGATGTTGCATCAATTTGTCATGCAGAAAGACAAAACATATGTAAATTGAATTGTCAGATGTAATGGAATAACACATATAAGTAATAGGAATAACACAAAATACAATTTTAAAACCTTTTAAAAAATAATTTTAAAATGCAACTATTCATTCATAATGTATAAACATAATAACACAATAGTATAATTAATCGGCTAGATTCATGATTAGTTCATATGTTATATTCTTTGCTTTTGACAAAATACAATGCAAACCCGTTCATAGTTAGTACGGAAACTGTTCATGTGACTCTAATGCTTGGTTCATTTGATTGATTTCTCTGGCAGTGGATTACATTATTTATGACGTAGATGTTTTAGTTTCTCCACATGCCATGGGACTGTGACGCCCATATGACGTGCTGGTGAGCGGTGAGCCAATCGCGAACGAGGACAGGAAACAGCTGACGGTGAACAACAACAACACACACACACACACACACACACACACACACACACACACACACACACACACACACACACACACACACACAGTCGTCTTCTCCTCCTGCAGGTGGTGGTGTATAGTAGACTCCTGCACGCACGTAGCCTAGCTTACACACACCTTGTCTATGAAGGCAGGTGTCTGGCTCTGGCTCTTATGCAAGGTTAATGTTTTTTGGTACCTCCTGTAAAAACAGGGACGTGGTGCGAGCGTTCCACTGAGAAGGAGACCCCGGACAATCCATCCCAAACCAGCCGCTGTACAATGGCACCGTCCCTCATCCGAGCTTGCCGCAGTCTGGCTCTCTCGACGTGGCTGCTGTCGTTTTGTTTCGTGCACTTGCTGTGCCTGGACTTCACGGTCGCAGAGAAAGAGGAATGGTACACCGCTTTTGTCAACATCACCTATCTGGACCCCATTACTTCGGAGGTCAAGACAGAGAAAACCGAATGCGGTCGGTATGGCGAGCAGTCGCCCAAGAAAGAAGCCAGAGGTCTGGTCCTGGTGCCGTCCGTCCTGCAGGACAGACAAGCGTGCGACCCAAACGTCAGGTTCCCCCCTGTCTCTTACAACACCGCCTGGGTGGCGCTGGTAGCTGCGGGGAACTGTACATACCGAGAGAAGATCCGTAACGTTGCAAACTATAACGCCTCTGCAGTTGTCATATACAATGTGTTCTCCACCAGTGCCAACGACACCATAACAATGCCCCATCCAGGTAAGAGACAACCTGTCAACCCGTCTTTTCCATCATGATAACTGACTGTTCAGTGGTGTGATGGAGGCCTGAAGGTACAAATGCCATTAATTCGTTGCTTGTTGGGTACCTTTGATCAAGATTAATGGATTTCATTCCCCCTGCTGAAGTCCCAGAGCTGTTCTGCATCTTTGCAATCAGCTCAGTAACCAATTAGTTTCGAGGTAAAATAGAAAAGTTCACTGGATCCCCAAGCAGATGGATTGCCATCTTCCAATGATCTGCTGGATTTTCTAACTGTCTGTAGGTCTTGCTGAAGTTTTTTTCTCAAATGTGGACTATTGACCATTGTGTGCCCTGTGCAACCATTGCAGGCTCAATATATATACCACCTTTTTGTTATAAGTAACACTTTGATACCTGAGTTCCAGTGCAGATACCAAAACAATAGAGTTTTTTTGTCGATACCTTACTAGTGTAAGGTTGATGAAAATCAAGAACTATCTGATTAAAGACTGATTTAACAAGATTACAAATCTGACAACATATCTAATGCCAGCTTTTGGTACTTGACACTGCTTGATATCCGGTGCCACAGACACATATCGGTCGGTGCCAAAACAGCATTGAGGGCCAATAATACCCGGCTATATACCATAGAATGCTGTCTCAAATAGTCACTTAAAACTATCCTTATGCGTTGTTATTATGATATAATATTATAAATAATATAAAGAAAAAGAATAATAATCAAGAAAACTACACAGGTGAAGCACAAAGACAGTAGCAAAGAATTGGAAATGGGTTGTCTTTTCAACACAATGCTAATCAAAGCACTCACAAATGCTAACAGTTGAGCCCAATGTCATTAACCTCTTAACAATCGGCTGCATTTTCAAGCTTTTTGGTCTAAACGTCATACCCAAATTAAAAGTGGTGCAGCTCCCATATACTTTGACACTCAGGGATGTGGGTGACATCATTGGAAAGGAAACACTCTCAAGTTTTTGTTAAAAGTGTCAGGGTGATTCTAGGCCTTACTGACACAGAGTTACAGAGGCTAGAATGGAGGGGTTTTATTTCCGTCGAAGTCATACATCTGTAAAATTATTAAAATACACTGCTGTAAACACATCTAGTGAGATACAGACAACACAAGGTCATAGTCTCAGCTTACTATAGAAAAAATCCAGAAGCCAAAAGACTCAAAAATGGATTTTATATGAATTTTTTTCTACATATGTCTGTGCATTTTTCTGATTTCCATTTGAAAAGTGCAAAGAAAAAAGCCAATAAAGTACAAAATAAAACACTTCTCAAATACACAAACACACCCACATCACTCATACACATACTTGAAATAACTATATACATAAATATATAGAAATAAGTCATTATACATTGCACAGGGTGCCATATGCTTATAGGAGGCCCTGTTTTTGCTTTGACACAGCTCCAGCCATTACAGGGTTAAAATTTCAGTGGCACATTTGGTCTCTATTGACTTGTCTGCTCATTGCTTAAAAATTTAGACGGGTCTTATAGCATTTAAATCTAACTGGTCCGAGCAAATGTCGATCGTTTGCACGTGGGCTCACATCGTGTCAGAAGACTCTTCAGCTATCTATTGGTGTATCACAGGCAAACATGCACCGATTGGCTTATACCAGGTGTCTATGGAAACGTTATAAGTCAGAGAATACAGTGACGCCCACATCAAGTTGCCAGGGCCCTCGAGAGAAGAAGATAGTATGAATGAGACGCGAAAGAAGTGCGGCAATGAAATACAGTTTAGCAATTTTCTGTTGTTATTCGGTCAGAAACGTCAAGATTGTGAGGCAAACAGCTCGTTTTTGGATATAATGGCTTGGCTATTCCATTTCCTTGGACTCTTGGGGATTTAAGAAAAAAAGGTTTTGGGCAAAAAATCCCCGCAGTGGCTAAAGGGACAAGGAAAAAGGTATAGAGGGTTTTCACGACGTGTCATCAGACCCGAAGTCGCCATGTTGGAGGTACTCCGCATCACAACAAAGCACAGGCACTGAAGTAAATCCCGAACGGTGTCGAGGAAAATGGTTAATTATTGCCGTGTTTTAGGTTGTACCAATAGGTCAGACCGAGAAAAACATTTGGAATGTTATCGACTTCCAAAAGTTATTAAAAACCAGGGAGAGGAATGCCAGAAGTTATCAGAGGAAAGGAGGCGCTGGTGGTTGGCAAAGCTCAACCAGAAGCTACGAGGGAAAAATCTGTCTTGTTCGGTTTTGAAATGAAAATAAACGATTGAGAGTCACTTGGCTACACCTTGGGTATCGCAATGACAGGTAAGGTTAGGTTGATTAAAGACGTTATTGCATTACTTACTTTGGCCTTCACAACACAACGGTCGTTAATGACTTGGTACTGCATCTCCCTCACCCATCCACACTTCACTTATCTGGTTATAAGCCTCCAAACTTTTGTAGGATTTAAGGTCTTCCGCTGTGTATGTGGTCGGCGAGAAAACCAGGTAGTTGACTATATCGGTATATGCAACTGAAGGAAGAATCACCGGGTCGCCATGGGTCCAAGAAGAGGGAGTCAACTTCTGCACCGCCAGTAAACTGTAATTTCTCAAAATATCGAGGCTTTTTTTTATGGTCCAAGTCCTTCCATGCCTTTGCATCTTGGACGCGTTTTGATGAGCTTTTCTTTTGTTTAGACATAAAGTATTAAAGTATCCAAAGTACACAATACTCCATTACTCCATTCAGTTGTTTACACCGAGTGCCTCCTACCGTACACAGTACAGTGAACGTTAAGAGGTTTTAAAGAAGAATACCAAATATTTATCATTTCATAGCAGCACTGCCATGTGTCTAGTTTCCTCTGGTGGAGTTTACCTGCTATACTGTAACTGCAGAGGCAGTTATTGTTCCATTAGTGCTCCTGATTTATTTACTTTTTAAAGATTTTTTTGGGCTCTTTTGGCCTTTATTTGACAGAATAGCTGAAGACAGGAAAGGAGGGAGAGAGAGTGGAGACGACTAGCAACAAAGGGCTGCTGCTCAGAGTCAAACCCGGGCTACTGCAGTAAGGACTGAGCGTTAGTATTTGGGGCACATGCTCAACCAGGGGAGCTGCCAGAGCGCCCTCTGATTTATTTCTAAGGAATACATGATTACGAGGTTTTCAGAACAAACAGGAAAATGCTTGTCACGATATGTGTCAAGAAGCCCACAGACGGCAAACATGTAACGTTGAGAGGGTGATCAAGAATGCAATTGAAAATGTTGCAGACAAGCACATGCTATAAACTCACAGGTCCATTACTCCTCAAGACAAAGCTGAAGAACATTACAAACCCATCGTTTGACTTTAAGCACAGTCAATACACCACCAAAGCAATCATTGAAGAACTGAAAGGAATAAACTATGTGTAAACAACGAACCCAGCTAACACACCTTTTGACACAATGTATGCAAAACCTCCTGAAAACACAGACGGTTCTTCAAAAGAGAGACACATTCATTTCCCTAGTTTGCTGGAGGCAGTGCAAGCTGATATGATTGGATAAACACTTGGCTGTTTGAATGGCACCAACAGAGTCATTTGTTTGCAGTGAATCAGATTAGATCATTTTGGGGAATTTTTTTATTTGTTCGATGATACTGGAAGTCATAGATCATCTGTTTTTTGTTCATATGCTCTTCATCAGCACACACACACCTGCTTCACCAGTTTCCCTTTTCATAGTGCCACTCATCTAATTTAGTAATAGCTCTAAAGCTGTCCTAGAGTTGGAATAAAGCTTTTTTCTTTCAGGCTCGATGGAGCGGTCAAAACTCCAGCAACACTTGTAGTGTATAAAAAAAAAACGTTATAGTATGACCCACGCGTCCCTGATGAAGGCCACAAGCCGACACACATCAGACTTAACAATGAAGTTGTTCTATACAAAGTGTTGCTGAAGTTTTGACCGCTTTAGACGTCTTTCCCCTCTCCATGTGAAGCTGTGCCAGAAATCCCCTCTCTGCTTCCAAGCTTGCTAAACAGTTAAAATTATATATTTTTTAGTTGTCACCCTGAACCGATTAGATGTATTATTTGTGTGAATGAAAGTTACGAGGTTAAGGCCTTCAACAATATGCAGAGCCTTTTTTTCCCACTTGACTTGTATTTCCATTGGAAATAGGCTCTTAGCTTGTTGCTAGTTTTCATAAAGGTGTGGCTGATCAGACCACCACGCATGAAGGCTGTTGGACAAAAGGATCTGTGCAGAAACAGATGTTTGAACAAAAAACACACAACACCTGACGACCTAAGGGTCTAATTGATTATGAGATGTTTTTAACTAAAACATTCTTTTGTATAGAAGTGTCACATGCACCTGTCAAGATGAGCAGATGATTTAAATCCTATGCAAAACCTCTAAATATTTTATTTAAATTCAGTGACTTGTCTCAGTTAGTGGAGACCAAAGCAAAGCTAAAAAGAGGGTAAATGTAAGCTTGCATTCACTAGGTTGTTACATACATAATTTCACATGGATAAAAAAAAAAAAAGCAGGTCCTTCGCTGCTTTAAGCCATGACATTAATATAAACTGAGACACTTCAAGAGACAGAAAAATCAGCCAGGAGAGGTGTGATGCCAAAATATTTAGAGAAGAGGAAGGTAACACAGAGAATGGTGACAAAGGAACAGGTCTTAATGTGTAGACTCAATGTTACGCTGCCAAAGAAAGAATGGAGCACTTTCCTGTTCAGCGCTAACACAGCTGGGCTGTAAAATCCACAGTTGCCAGAGCCAGAAGCTTCTCAAGGCCTGGCTTTATTTAACCCTTCCATCTCAAGGCTGAGTGGTATTACACTCCTGATACTGCCAGGTCAGATACTGCAGGTTAATCAACTCTGAAAGTGTGGGGTTTATCCTAAATCACTGTGTTACTTAGCTTAACACAACGACTGGAAGAAGGGGAAACGGCTGGCTTGGCTCTTTCCAAAGGTTAAAAAACAACAACATTGCCTACCTGGTAGCCCTACCAGCATCTCTCGTTCATTTATTTAATTTGTACAAAAACAAAGTATAAATATTACATTTAGCTGTTTTATGGCGGGCTGCGTTCCAGACTATTTCTTTGCCTTCCTGGAGTCTCCACTGGTTGCCTGGCAACTGCTTAGCACCAAGTAATAGTTTAGGAAGTAATTTTTGTGTTCATTAATTACCTTTAGAGCTGCTGAACTTTGTTACCGTTGGACAGAACCAAGCTAGCGGTTTCCTCGGTTCCAGTCTTTATGCTAAACTAAGCTAAGCTAACCGCCTGCTGGCTTCAGCTTCATGTTCACTGTACAGATATGAGAGTGCTATCAACCTTCTCATTTAACTCTCGTCAAGAAAGCGAACAAATGTATTTCCCAAAATGTCAAACTATTCCTTCAGTCACTGACTCTGAAGCTTTTTTGATATACCTGCATGAATAAGCCACAGCGACGCCAACTTTATGTAACTGTCAGGTTCAGATTAGTACATGGTTGTTAATAAAGCGTTTACCAGTTAATTCTGTAGTAATCTGTACCTAAGTGTTATCCTCTCTTCAGCAGACCAAAAGCCTGTTGAAGACATGAAATTCCCAGTGCGGAACAGGATGGTGTCCACTGAATTAACCCATTCAGTATTTATTCCTCTTTGCTTCCGCATTTAGGCCAAGTGGATCTGAAAACAGATCTTTTCACAAGTTCAACCTCAGCCTCAGACATTGCCCTCCTGTTTTAGAAGCAGCTATTTTTGTCCACTCCTCTGACTGCGTCACAGTGAACAGTAGAAGGAGATAAGAGTCAAGGATTAGGCAAATCTTACATGCCTTGTTATGCCTTTCCTTATTTCTGCTGGCTTTGATGTTGAAGGTGGCCATACACAGGCATTTTCAAAAGTCTACCAAACATTTGCCTGTTGACATGAGATAAAGTGGTTATCTTGTCTTTACAAAGGCAAATGTTACATCACAGTTATTTTCCCTCCGCACTATATGGTCATGCTTAATAAAATCATTCATCTGCAGGTCAGGAGTGTGTATATCTGAGGTTACACACATGAAAAAAAGGTTTACAAAACAGTGAACAGATTCAATTATGTTGTCAGTTAGTCTTGACAATTAACTTGTATTATTGGGGAAAACAGGTAATATATTTTTTGGTCAGCCTATTTTAAAACTGAATATGTCTTTTAGCCACATGTTTAATTTTTTATGTCAGCGAGAAAGATGTAAACAAAACCTTCAGTGAAGACGTGTGAAAGCTAGTGGCCTGACAGTGTGAATACACAGCGGTGTCAGCATCTTAACACCTGTTTGTTGTCCAAACACAATCTTTTGTTTTCTCAGTCATTGTTTGTAGCAGGGTTTGCTTTAGAAGCTCTAACATACATAAACTCATTTTGAGGGAGCAGCCACCGTAATACATGGATAAACCTTTGTGTCAATACTGCCAGCTGGATTACTATGTGGCTGTGGATCTGGCTGTTTTTGCAGAGGATTGTACAAATGAAATGCTTTGCACCCATTTCTACCATACTTTTGAAATGATTTGACTTAAAAAAGAAAGTCAAATTTTACCTTCATTTAAATTGTTTATTATGAGATTTTTGATTGTGTGTCTTTGTCAATGTAAGCCACCTTAATGTTAGCCATGTAATATATTGTAATATATAACTTCGTTTTCAAGATATTTCTCTATTTGCTTGGTTTGTTATTGTTTTAATTTAATTTAATTTTTGATTTTACTTAGTTTTGTTGGCAGATATTGTTGCATGTATTGTATTTTATTTTATTTTATTTATTTTCTGTATAGGTTATGAAATGTTTTAATATTGTTTGACTAAATGTAGTGTTGGACCCCAGGAAGACTAGCTGGTCATCTAGGCATCAGCTAATGGGGATCCTTAATAAATACAATACAAATACAATACAATAGCCATAACAAATTGTTAATAACAGCATTTGTTTAATTGTTAAAGCAACACCAAAGATTCTTTTGTACCTCAAAATCTTTTCAGTGGTTCATCAACTCGTAACAGGGTGAACGGCACTTCTGCATTCGCTTTGCAGCCCTCTATGGGCTATAACCGCACTATGCAAGTTTGCCCGATCGGGTAGTGGATCTGTAGTTTGAATAAAACCTAAGAAACTACTACGACAGCGGTAATGGACAATTCCGCTTCCAACCTGTAGGGGGACCGAAGAGGAAAATTGCTTTGGTGTTGCTTTAAGAAGGCTGCTTTTGCCCAAATATATTTACTGTATTTTGTTCTGAAACAAAAACTACATCCAAATTATTATTGCATATGCATGGAAATAAAACAGTTTAAAAGACATGATTTTGGTCTGACTTCTCAACCCTGGTCATATAAAATGTAGCAGCTGTGCAGATTTTACAACAGACCTGTTACATAACGTGGTTAATGAGAATGACAGGATAATGCATTGCAGCTACATCCTGAAAATGAAGCATATATTTCGGATTCAAAGCCTTTTACTTCTCTGGAAAACCAAAAAACACCACATTTTCTGTCAGTCTTAGTGCCTCTGTGGGAGAATCACTACAGAATATGATGTAAAAATAACATAACTCTGTGCATGATGATTTGTCTGTGTATCTGGCAGTCTGCACAGGAGGTGCTTTTGGTGATGGCACATTGAATAAAGCCATGTTTATGGTGACTGATAGAGGGACTGAAGCACCACAGGGATCCACTGTGACTCCATGCAGCCACAGTCATAAACAGGCAACAGAAGGAATATGATGTAACAGTATTCAGGTTGTTGATGCAGTTCCTGGAATTATCAACCTGCTGCTGAGAGAGGAGAGCCTTGTTATACCCTTATTGTGTTGTTTAAGCATGATGTCCCATGTGTCCTTCCCTCATTACAGACAACTTCAAATTAAAAGAATAGAGCCTGAGCAATGCTTGATTTTTTTAGCGACAGGAACAGATATATATTTGATAGCTAGAGATCAACATATCGACCGATATTTGTCCCATAACATTAGGCAACATGTATTATGCCTCCTACACTTCATGTTGATCTTCAAGCCAACAGGCAAATAAAGGCAAAAATGACAAACAACAAGCTTATTTTTTTTAAAGAAAAGAAAAATAAACTGTCAAACTACATTACGTAATGGTGACACCCTTTCTAAATTACCTCAACATATCTTTGTTACAACAAGTCCTCCTTTGTTATCTCTGTACTGCAGTTTTTGGTTACTTATTCACTAATACCAATACTTCTGTGAGAAGCAAATACCAGGAAAGAATATTTGCATCGGGGCATCTATACGTATAATCTGTGTGATTGGTAAATTAAAAAAAAATCTTTTTGTACATTAGAGCTGAAATAATTAGCTGAAGAATTTATTGATTTATCAACAGAAAAAGCTATTTTGGTAATCTTCTAATTGTCTAAAGTCAAACTTATCCAGCAAAAAATGATTTAACTAGTTTCAGCTTCTCAAATGTCAGGATTTGCTTCTTTTCTCTGTTTTGTATCATTGTAATCTGAATATCTTTAAGTTTTAGACTAAGGCCTTATAAACCACGAGGCATGAAGAACGTAGGTAACAGGTAACTGTTACGAAACAAGACATTTGAAGGCGTGTCCTTGGGCTCTGGGAAAATTGTGATCGACAGTTGTTGCTTTTTTGTGACAATATATACAAAACATAAATCGATTAATAAAAAAATTAATGAATGATGAAATTAAAAGTTTAATAGTTTACTATCATGTGTGACAAAGAAAAGTGAAGCAAATTAGCAAATTATTGGTAATTTTGTTCTAAAAATGACAATTATCGAAATTGTTGCAGATTCATTTTATGTTGATCGACAAATCAATTAATCGTTGCAGCATTAGACATTATGCAAAATGCATTACAAGCTTATTTGCTTTACAAAACCACTGTTAAGTTATATTTTTTGCTAGTTAAATTTCACCAAGTTGTTGCAGTTAGCGGGAGAGAGAGAGAGGACCCAAATGCAGGGAGAGGCAGGCAGGCAGGAGATGGTTTGAATTTAAGAATTTAATCCAACAGAAAACAGCAGTACAAAGACTGGAAAAACACTCAAAGTCTGGCAGGGAAAAACCAAAAGCGAATGAGGCACCACAGGCTGACGGCAACACAGGCAGGAACAAACTCAAACTCGTAGGGACAGGACACAAAAGGATACAAAACAATCTGACACGCGACAAAGGGAACACAGGGGTTAAATACATGAGGGAATGAGCAAACGAGGGACAGGTGATACAACAGGTGAAACACATTAGGGCGGGGCAGGACAACCAACAAGGGCGGGAAAATACAGAGAGTAAAACTAGACATGACAAGACAGAAAACAGGACTGTCAAAATAAAACAGGAAACAGAAAGAGACAATAAACAGAACGCAGTCAAGACAGAGTAAACTGAAACCTACACAATAAACCGGGAGATAACTAAACAGAAATATGCAGAATAAATATACAAACACAGGAAACATACAGAATCTCAAAACAAGGCAACAGAAATGTAACGAAATACAAAGCAAAATACTGAAACCATAACACTAAGTGCAATTTCATAGCTTTCTCCAAACCAGATATAATTCTGTTGAAAGAAATACAACATTCCTGTATGATGTTTTTATTTTATTTAATGTTTTTTGGCTAAAAAAACATATTTGAATATATAGTCTATTCACCATGTATAATATGTGTGTAATAGTAGAGTTTAAACTGCTCTCCAGGCATTAAAACACCTGAATGAAACTGAGGAGATGTCTTTAGTAGGTGGTAGCTACTGTATAGACTTGATTCCTCTCCTAAACATCTAAACTGGTACGTTCTGTGTTGTATGTGTGTGCAGGTACAGGCGAAGTTGTGGCCATCATGATCCCAGAGCCTAAAGGTCGTGAGATTTTGGCCTTGCTGGAACAGAACATCCCGGTCACGTTGTACATCACCATAGGAACCCGCAACCTGCAGAAGTACGTGAGCAGAACGTCGGTAGTGTTTGTCTCCATCTCCTTCATCGTCCTCATGATAATCTCCCTCGCCTGGCTCGTCTTCTACTACATCCAGAGGTTCCGTTACGCTAATGCACGAGACCGCAACCAGGTATGACTGTGCACTTTGTTTAATCATAATACGCCTCTATGAGCTGATGTATTTCTGTCTAAAATTGATACAGACAGTGGTGCAGTGCTGTGGTCTCACTCTTGACATTGGCCCATGCGTTTTCCCATCTGGTGTCGGCTCTGTGATGCTTTAAAGGAGAGGCCAGAATTAGCCTGACAGCTGGCCGAACAGAGAAGTGGCAAACCAATGAACCATCAACCTTTGAGCAAATACTTGCTATTGCCTTCTTTTTATTGTGAATGGCCGTCTCTGACGTTTTCCTGACGTCTGTAATAAAAATTCATCATTGTGCTTGTTATGATAGGAGTCGGTGCCATGACAACTATTGTTTGTGTTTTTACTTTGAATTATGTTGATTTATGATTTCAGCCAGATTGAACATATCTGCTATTAATCCATTTCCACGGCAGCCCAAAAAAACTGGAAAACTTTTCAAAAATATTTTTTCTGAAACAGGTCAAATAATCATATTACTGTCAAAAAATACATCTTCAGACACATTTGTACACTACCAAAGCGTCCAGCTCCCTTTAACTCTTGTCCTATCCTGGTAGCTTTTTTACAACCATCAAGAGTTGAACTTGGATACTTTGTCGAACAACCTGATCTCTTAGTTTTAAAGTCACGTTGTATTAAAGGTAACTGGTGTACAGTTTGTACCCTTGATCCTGCACACTGCTGAGTCACTGACTGTTGACTGACTGTCCACTATTAAAAACCCACTGGTTGTGTCAGTAATAACGTTTTTGTATATCTACAGAGGCGTTTGGGAGATGCTGCCAAAAAGGCCATCAGTAAGCTACAATTGCGCACCATTAGGAAAGGAGACAAGGTAAATGATATTCCATACACTGCAAACCGTACATCTCCCATTATCCTCAAAGCATGTTTGGCTATTCAGTAAGTTCAAAAGTAAGCTACACATACATTTACTAAAATGTGTTTCTCCGAGTGAAGGACAATATTTGAATTATACAGTACTTTTTTATTTGGTATATAGATATATTTGAAAATGCATTGGTCTGTCTTTTTGTTTATTTTATTTTTTCATTTTTATTTCTTTGTTTTAGGAGACTGAGTCAGACTTTGACAACTGTGCAGTTTGCATCGAAGGTTATAAGCCTAATGATGTTGTGAGGATACTACCATGCAGGTAAAATTTGTGTGCTTGATCTTTGTCGTACATACTGTAGGTCTCTCAATTTGTCGAAGGCATAAAGTCAGCACATGCACCATAGCTGCCGATATCTACACATTTAACTCTGCCCTGCATTTTAGCAGTCATTTGTTTTCAAATGGTTTATTTGTGCACTGTGTTCTTGTTTGGTCAGGCATGTCTTCCATAAGCACTGTGTAGACCCGTGGTTACAGGACCATCGGACGTGTCCCATGTGTAAAATGAACATCCTCAAAGCCTTGGGAATCCCAGTAAGGTCCTTTTGGTTTGTTTTGCCAACTTTTGACCAAGACTGATCTAATTCTAAAATGCAAAAACACAAGAATATAACACTGATAACATGCATGATTGCCTCTAAAGACAAGATCTTTGGCACGTTCCAGCTCAATGCAGACTGTTCCGATGACGTTCCTCCAGACTATGAGACATCTGTTGAGGGTGCACCCACCAACCCCATCAGCGGAGCAAGTGAAATCACCTTTAACGAGAGCTCGGTGGTTCTGGATCCAGCCGGAAGATCGATAGACTTACAGCAGCTCCATCCTGATGAAGAGCTAGAACTTCAGGCAGGGGAGAGACACATTATCGCCAGCAGTAAGTACAGACATTGCACATTTTTAAGGACAGTCTGTGAAAAGGGATTTTGACATATGTCCCATAAATTGGGACATTCAATCCAGACAGAATATCACCACATGCTCAACATTAAGTATCTGTCCATTTCTTTGTTTCTCGATTATTTTACACAGTGAAGCTGCACCATTTGAGAGTAAAACTGCTGGTTCTGGTTCCTTTTTTCTTGTCATTTATGGGTTGAATTGTTTATTCTGAAGCCTAAATCAGGCCAAGCAGCCACCTGGTCAGTGTTCCCCAATTCAGATCCTCCTGGGCAACACAGGAGGGTAAGAATAGTGTTCCATTTTCAGAAAGACAGATCTAACCCACAAACACTAACATATGTTATGTTGAAGTATGCTCTATATTTTAGGACCTTCTTCAAACACCTAAGGGCTGTTACTTTAACTAACTGACTATTAAACATCTGCTAGCTATCAGCGTTCTACAGCATGAGCACATGCTCATACATGTGTTGTTTCTGTCATTTGGAGGCTGAAGCCAAAACATTTCCCCAGAACAGAGATGTAGCCAGAGTTTTAAAAGTATTTCGCTGGATGAAGAAATAAACAGGGGTTAAACAGGTTTTATTTATTAGTTTTGTTTTTATATATAAAGAACAAAAAAGAGACAAAAACATTTATCCTCATTTTTATGCCAAATCAGTAAATCTGTGTAACAAGAAATTCAGCAGGACATTTATGGATCATACATGGATTAATGCCACTCTGTTCTGTAAATTTAAAAACAATTGCTCCTGGTCTATCCAGCTTGATGTAATTACACTTCCCACTGGTGTTATTGTTGAGCCTGCAGTTTTTTTTTGACAGTTCAGATGTCTGGTTACTGTCAGCGCAGGGTTTATAATTAAACTTTTATACAGTGTTTAAAGGCCTGGAGGAGCAGAGTGGAACAGTAAAGAAAAGATGAAGTGTCTGAGTAACGAGTGCCAAAGTCCTGCTGCTCAGCACATCAGGCTGGCTCCAACACCTCTACACTTCCAGGCATAAACAGTATCCACACACACACTTACTGTATGAGGAGACTCACTCCTGACAACCAATAGTGATGGACTGACAGTTGTAAGCCAAACACACATTTTCTTTCTACTCCTTGCTTGCATCTTTGTTCCTTGTGCAGTAAAGAAAGCTCTACTTGTATCTAACATGTTTTCACACATCAATGTGACTTCATTTAAAGAAGGGATTTATTGAGGCCAGCTACTATGCTATTAGATACAGTAGTGATATTCATAAGTGGAGATTTGAGCATACTGGGTTTTGAAAGATTACTGAATTTGTTTTTTTGTATTGAAAAATGGAGATTGAACCTGTTTAGCCATTAAGAAAACAAAACAATTTTGATGAGATGATTGTAGTGTTGTTTTGAATACTTTGTCTTTATAAGTCACATGGCTGATTAATACTTAAAGGTATCTATGAAGAAACCTGAAGAAAATGTCAGACACCACTCTGATGAAGGCAAGATAAAAATGAAAATCCATGAAGAATAATACAAGTTATATTGCATAAGAGTTGAGTGACATGTTTAATGTTGATGTCCCTTTTAACTTTCTAGCCTAAAGTAACAAGTAGAGCTGAAAGGATTAGTTGATTAAAAAAAACAATTAATCTCCAATTATTCTGATAATTGATTTATTGTTTTTGTCATTTTTTTAAAGCAAAATTGCCAAACATTTGCTGGCTCTGGCTTCTCAAATGTGAAGATTTGTTGCTTTTCTTTGTCTTTCATGACCGTAAACTAAATGTCTTTTTGGATGTTCTTTGGATTGTTATTTTGTCAAAACCAGCATCCAGCTTCCAGAGCAGAGAAATGGATTAACTTTGTATGTGTTGGCACTACTACAAAAATAAAAGTCTAGTATTTATTTAGCTAAATACTGAACATTAATAAAACGGTATACTAAAAATAAATATTTTTCAATTTGCCCTAAAGAAGAGACTGTTCTTTAAGGCACTCAGCAGAAGCTGGTAACACAAAGAGTTATGTTTACTTTCGTGTGCTTGACAGGCAGTAGATCAGCTTGACGTATTAGTATGTAAATTAGATGTGATTTGCCGCACTATTGAGCTAACAGAGGCAATGTCACTGACAGGCAGTTAATATTAGATGAACAAGCTGATCTGTCACGATTTCTGCTGCTGTGGGTCGGGAGTGATGGAGAGCCGATTGTGTTGCGTCTTCAGCCTGAATAATGAGCGCTGTTGATAATGGTATTGCAGCTATCATTCTTTCCATAGTCAGCCATTTACTAGGTGTCTAGAAGACAGAGAATTCAACCTTCTTCAAAGGACTTTACTAAAGAATATTTTTTCCTGTCAAGTAATAATTTGCACCCCCCCCTCTCTCCCTCTCCCCCCAGGTGAGCACCAGCTCAGCAGTGGTTCCGAGACTTCTATCATCATGCGCGAGGAGGTAGGCATGTCTGAAGTAGACCTGTCCATGGAGCAGGAATGTAATTGGGCCAAATCCTGAGTCAATTGAATCTAACAAAAAGCATAATTCACCAAGAAAGAGGAAGACAAAAGCGAACCCCCCACCCCCCAAGAGATCCGCCACGTCTTTGGCCCCCCGAAGGAAGTGACTTCTCAGAAGGTGGGCAAATGGGCAATACAACATAGCAGCACAAAAACACACAATTCTGTCTTTACTGACCAAAAAACAGATTTGTCCCTTTATCTGTGGATGCGTTGCTTGCTCGTTTTCTAGCAGTCACGACTTGACTGCCACGGCGATCAGACAGCAGCTCGTACATTGTGGTGACCCAGTTTTTGTCAGACGTAATCTTTTCATATCCCCAAACCTAACATCGGAAATACACATACAATAACTGCTGAGTTGTCGGAGTTAGTTTCTCCTCACTGGCAACTTACAGTAAACCTGCTGCTGGACACACTATGAGCACAGGAGCAACAGACGCCAGACGCCAAATTGCTGCTTTAATTATTATTAAAAATATGTGTGCAGATTGATTGATTTCTTGGTAGGAGATCGCTGCCAGCATATTCCAGAAGTAAGTTTTCCTGATGTAATGGATACATAGCACATAGAGAGCCTATATCAGCAATTTATTTTGAGTCCCATTACAGTTGGTGTGAATTCCCATCAGCATTTTTTCAACTTTAGAATTGGGTACACGTTATTATCCCTTGAAAACTTGAATCGTAGGTCTTTAACTTCATGGTCATGTTTGAAGAGTCGGAATATGTATGCACACGTTATGCTGAAATTTCTGAATTTCTAAATGTAACGGTTTTTGTTTCTATTTTTGTGAGACCTTCATTTAGAACTTCTATTTTAACGACTAAATATTCCTGTCGTCAGAGAAAATAACCAAACACAAGGTAGATATTTCTGTCTTCACATTTGACAATCATAGCTTGCCACAAGCAGAAGTGATGTCACCCACTGCCCTACTGAAACTGCTGCTGATATACAAGTTGTTACAACACATGGCGCTGATGATCACTCCCTGCTGACTGTCGGAAGGGTTCATATCTATGTTCACACTGCTGCTAAATACAGCTGGCAATAGCAGTTGTCACCACCAAATTCTGGCAGTATGCACATACTGTAGACAAACTTCCTATACTTATCAAGCCAGCTTTAAATATGTCAACAAGTCTTTGTGCCAAAATTATCTGTAGAATTTCAAACATTACTGGCTGTTAAATAGACTGGAATGGCACTGAATCTGCTCATGATATGAAACCGGGACTGTTTTTGTGGACAGGAAGGGAGCTATGCATTGCCTGACAGATAAGATGCATTCAGATGCATGGTCAGGTTTTTCATTAAAGGAATTTGATGCTACAAGCATGGGATTATGTAAGGCATGAAAAGCTTACAGCATGAAAATGTTTACAGTTTTGTTTGGACTATGTCCACACTAAACCGGCTTTGGGAAATGACATGCATGCAGCCCACGCAAAGATCTCCACACAAATACACCTGAGGAATAGTAAAACGGCTACATTTCCTATTCTTCGTCCACGGTCAGCAAACAAAACTACATCACAGCCAACATGTGCTGATTACCAATAGTGTGAGATTTATAACATCAATCCAGGTTAATGACTACAGCTGTGGAACCGGCTATATTGATATTCAAAATGAGTTGCTGGTACAGTAGCAACAAACCTACAGACAATTATCACCTGAATCTACAAAAAAAACACCAGCTTGGTGCGAATGGAGGGCCAAAACAAAGAAATAAAGATGCTTCTTTAAATGGAGCCGGTTTAGTGTGGATGTACCTTCAGACTCCAGTGGTAATGCTGACTGTTAATTCATGTTCATCCTCTTTTACACTTTACAGTATAATTCATTCTTCTACTTTTCCTTTAGTTGTTCTGTTGTTGTCCTGCCAATCACCTCCTTTATTACTTATTCAGTAATGTCACATTAAACAAGATCAGTAGGATCTAATACTCGACTGGATCCGTTTCCTCTCACATTCCTGAA
Organism: Zingel zingel; assembly: GCA_023566125.1. Classification (NCBI taxonomy): domain Eukaryota; kingdom Metazoa; phylum Chordata; class Actinopteri; order Perciformes; family Percidae; genus Zingel; species Zingel zingel. The sequence goes on from CM042317.1 coordinate 18,483,984, forward strand.
GACTTTCACACTGAAGAAGCACAGACTCCACTGAGCCGATGGAGCCAGTGGAATTTAACTGTTTTTTTTTTTTATATCCAGTCACTGTTTCCATTATGTCCTGCAGCCACCTGGGACTCTGTTATATAACACGCACATGTCCACACTCCCCTTTTTGGGTCAATCATTTAAGGATTATTGAATGTATGGGCTAATGTTCAAGTCTTTCATGAAAGCCTTGGCTTTAGAAGGGGCACGTTGTAATTCTTTATTTCTTTGTTTTGTGAGACTGTATGTGCTTGGCTGTAGCAGCTTGTTACCCATAGACACTACTTTCTAGATAATGCTTAAGTAAGAAGTTAGAATAATTAGTTTCTGACAGCAGTGTTTACTGTGAAATACTGCCTGCAGTTGGAAGCGTTCATGAATGTACATTTTTATACACTATTAAACAATGCGGCCGGTTTGATAAAAAGCCTGGTTTACAGCTATACATCTTTTGCTTTGTGAATATGAAGGTGGAGGATGATTACGATTCTTGCCAGCACATTATAGATACAGATGTTTAAGTCTCAGCCAGTCTGATCTGGACCTTTTAAGCCTCTGTAAGTCCCATTAGCTCACATGGATAATGAGACAGCACAATACATAAGATAACCCAGAAACACCCAACAACATCGATATCTGTTGCTCTCCTTGTCTTTCTTTCCAGGCTTTGAATTCACAGGTCTTTCTTCTGTCATCTAGTCTCCTTCTCACATTGACACACAAACGTAACAAACACTCTGTCTCCATCTGACCGTTAAATAAAGATAAAGCAAAGCACATCCGTTTTTTAATGCCAGATCACACAATTCTGGCTGTACTGCCTAAAACAGAGCGAGTTTGTCTAAAGTTAAACCTTCTGTTTCCAGATCAACTTAAAGATAATGTAACTAAGCTAAAGGTCGTCATCTCTCAGTTTTGTTGTTTCCAGTGTTTCAAAAACAAAGCTCTTATAGGAATAAATATAATTTTAAGGAATTTTAAGACACAAAAGACCTTGGTGTACTCCATGTAATGGCATTCAATGTACTTATGAAGTAACACAAGATTGTTGTCCCTAATTGTCCCTGCAACATTACGTAACACTTTATTTTATATGTCCGTAATTTATTAATAATTTCCAACAAGTTTCCTGGAAAGAACTTTGAGATTTGGTGCTAATTTAAACAAAACATTTATACAAATATTTATATATTATTGGAAACTTTATTCTCCATATTTGTCCATTTATTATTTATTTAATTGTATTTAATTATTAGTTGAATTGTATGCTTGCCTGTTGACTAGGGGTGTCTTTCAATTCCAAATCTTAAATCGTTTAAAATGAACTTTCAATTTCTATTATTGAAATCAAAAGCAGGATTGGTGATTCAAATAAATTATTTAAATTTGACCACCACCAGTGTGGTACATTCCAAAACACTTGATACCTTTGATTGGAATTAATTAATTGAAATTAATGTACCAATTGAACACTGCCTCTATTTTACATATACTGTACTTTCAAGGAAATCTTTCAGAAATTATAGATCTGTAAAATAGAGCGTGACCAAACACATGTTTTCTTCTGTTTGTGTAAACTTTCCTATATTGCACTTTAACCCTCCAGTGAATGAGGAGCGGCTATACTGAACGATTTGAAAACGCCTTTTTTTATGTACAGCTTTTGACAAAGAGGGCTACAGTATTGAACATGGCACTTGACTCAGTTGTTGCTTCTTGTATGATATTGTGACCTTTTATCTGTTGCGTGTATGTGGGGTGTGTGTGGGGGGAGTATCAATATATTGTACACTATACCCAGCAGAGATTACAGCATTGCTATTTTGTAATATAAAATAATTGTAAGTATGATTAGTGGTGTCTCTGTCCTTTTCTTGTACCATGATGTACACTATCAGAGCTTGTGATGTATGTGACTGATTGCAGTAAAGTCAAGGGAAGCAGACTAAAGAAATCTATTATAGTCTGGAAAAGGTAAAAAAATGCTGTTTGACAACCTGCTGCATATAAGCTGAGCCACCAAATACTACTCTAAGTTTCTATATTTTCAGAAGTCATCTGTGACAAAATGTCAGTAGAGTAAGGTCTCCCTATGATGCCTCGCTCAGGTCTGAGTTTCAACGTCAGGACTGGGTTTATTTGAAGGTTCCCATGGGCGTGAAGGTTTTTTTAAGAGGAAGGAATGTGAGGTATTGCCTGAATGTAAGGACACACTCCAATAAACATACAGGTTTATGTGTATGTAAAATAATGTGTCAGTTATGTTAATGCTAAACTATTATAAGATACTGTCTCATAATTATGAGGTAATAAGTCTAAATTATGAGATAAAAAGCACTTAGATGGTGGATTGCTTTTCAAAAACTGTGCTTCCATTGAGATCTACAGCAGAAGCTCCAGTTTGGTAAGTAATGAAATCACACACGCTCACTACAGTATGTAGGAAGTTGTTGCGATAGTTTTCTTGAATATAAGAAAAATTTATTTTGGGGAGAGGATGTGTTAATTAGATTTTATTATTGGGTAATACAATTTCTATTAAACAGCACTCAAGTGAGCTGTTCTATGCTATATCGCTGTACTGTACTATATATTATGTTACAAAATAGTTCTACATTTCACCTTTTAAATCTTATACTATATTATGTTCAAAATTCTACATTTGTCATATTTCCAGATGTTGGCAATTACATTCTTTGTTTTCAGGCTACCTCCAACAGTGCTCATACAATATGTATAAAAAGAAAATCATGCAAGTAAAAATTAAAATCTACAGTAAGAAATGAAATAGTACAAAAGTCAAAATCTAGGAATAACATATACAATATATATACTATTTATATTAATACAGACAAACACTAAGTAACCTAACATACTTCATTATATTATATTCTGGTGTACGCTGTTTACATATACCTTGCTGACTTCTGTTCTAATCACACCACTGTCACTCCTTGTCTTGTCATTTCGATATAAATTGTTCTTTCTATTTTTTATTTAAATATTCTTATTAATAAGTCTCTTATTATTTATTTTTTACTTTCTCTTTTTAACCTGTACTTATTTCTGTCCTTATCCAATTGTGATCGATGTAATGCGTTTTTTATCCTGTGGAGGGCAATAATAAGTCCAGCACCATTTAAAGTACCTAAAACATTCGAAGAAGAAAAATGAGGAGGTGACAAATTCATGTAAGAGTCGCCAGACATTTGCGGCAGAATGGGTCGTAGTGAGGAGCTCAGCGACTTCCAGCGGGGGACCGTCGTTGGGTGTCACTTATGCAAGAAGTCGAACCGTGAGATTTCCGCTCTGTTGAACCTGCCGCGGTCCACCGTTAGCAATGTCATTCTGAAGTGGAAACGTGGTGGGATAACGACGGCTCTGCCGCGGAGCGGCCGACCGCACAAGCTCAAAGAGGAGGACCGTCAAGTGCTGGAGAAAGTCGCGCTGGAAAACTGTTCGCCCTCGGTGGAAGCTCTTACTGCAGAGTTTCAGACCGCCTCCGGGGCCAACGTGAGCCCCAGGACTGTCCGCCGGGAGCTGCATGAGATGGGCTTCCGTGGCCGAGTGTCAGCCTACAACAAGCCTAAAGGTGAGTTCAGGAAAGGAAACGTTCAGCAATCACAGGATAGCTATGTGTTTGTGTCCACATGCGATTGTATGGGCATTCATATTGACACCCCTGCTCTCATCCTGCAGTGCAGTTGCTCTTATAAAAGGCTTTCTACAGGATTTTGAGACCTGGCTGCAGATATTTGCTCTTTATTCAGCCACAGGAAAAAAAAAAAAAAAAATATGTTAGGGACTTACATCTTTGTAAATGTCATTCTAATGCTATTCTTTGTAAACCACTTTGAATTGTGTTTGAAATGTGCTATGTAAATAAAGCCACTCACTTACTGGCCCAAACGTTTCTCTGTTAGTTTGTCGTAATAAGGTTAAACACAACTTTATTTAAAGATTGGTTTAAAAAAAAAAAAAAAACAGTTTTCCAGTAAAATGCCAAACATTTGCTGGTTCTACCTTCTCAAATGTGAGAATATATGTTTTATATGGTGATAAACCGAATATCTTTGGGTTTTGGGCCTGTGATTGACCAAACAAGCAGTCTGAATATGGGCTCTGAGAAGATCTATGTAAAAATATATTGTCACAACACTGAAATGTGTTATATATTGCCATACATGGTTTTCATCAACAAATTCAAGCAGTCAGAAATATATGAACTCTCATTTTATTGCATCTGCACTTCCTGAATGTAGCGGAGTCTGAACACAGCAGACAAAAAAAGCACAGCAAAAACAAAAAAAGCAGCAAATGAAAAATGAACAAGTTCCATCAGTAGGCAATAATCGATTATGGTCTGTCGCTGCATCGATGCAGAATCGTCCACATCTGCATCGCAATGCAATGATTAATTTCAACACCCCTACTCTTTAACACCTATAGGTCCTAAACCCAGCCACAGAGGGCAATTCATGGGAAACACTATCCCAATGAGGAACAGACTTCTGCAAAGTTTTTTCTGCACAGAACCATCTCATTGTGGATGTGTGTGTGTTTCATGTCCCACGGACTGCAAAATGTTTTGATTAGAAATGTATAAGAGGTTTTGATGAGCAACGTGCGCACATTTCTTAAATTCCAGCATAAATACTGCGCTTCATTAGTTGGGGCACCACCAGCAAATTGTCTGTAGTTGAATCTATACAATGGGCTGTAGTGGGAGAAAAGAGGGAATCTAGAAAAAAGACATTACACAACATTTCTTTCACTCCTTTAGTTTCCACTATACACTACCGGTCAAAAGTTTGGGGTCACTTAGAAATTTCCATTCCACTCCATTATAGACAGAATACCAGTTGCATTGTTTTTTTAATCAGGGCAGCAGTTTTCAGATTACATCATGTGCTTACATAATTGTAAAAGGGTTCTCGACTGTTGTAGAAAGAAGTGGCTGATCTTTAATGCAATATCTACATTGTCCATTATCAGCAACCATTCATCCAATGTTCCAAAGGCACATTCTGTTTACTACTCTATCGTTTGAAAAGGCTAACTGAGAAAACATTGGAGAACCCTTTTGCAATTATGTAAGCACATAATGTAATCTGAAAACTCCTGCCCTGGTTAAAAACACAATGCAACTTATCTCAGCTGGTATGCTAAAACTTGGTCTCACTCCAAAAACTGGGCATTTAGATGCTGCCTCTGCTCTCCTTGAAGGCTTTCCACAGGATTTTCTCTTATCCAGCCACATAAGCATTAGTAAAGTCAGGCACTCATTTTGGACGATAAGGTCTGGCTCACAGTCTGCATTCCAGTTCATCCCAAATGTGTTAGCCAAGGGTCGGGCTCCGTGCAGTTCAGTCAGGTTCTTCCACAACAAACTGAGAAAACCATTTATTTGTGGAATTGGCTTTGTGTACCGGGGGAGGGATTGTTATGTTGAAAAGAGGAAAGGGTGTTTCCCAAACTGTTGACACAAATTTGCAAGCACATTGAAATCTGCAGCATACGATAAAGTTGTTGTCAAGTATCGTTTCCACTATGAACGTCTAATATGAGTTACCAGTTGGCAGAACTATTTTAAGTGTTTTTAACCAAAACATCTCATATCATACACATTTAGTTAAATAGCATACAGCTCTTACAGATGTCTCTCTTCATTTAAACTTTCCTGAATACTTGATAAATATCTACTCTCAGACTTTAGCACATTATCATATCAGATTTCCCTTCACACAGAGCATGTTAGGTGTGAAGTTATATCCATTGATAGAAGATTTTAGGGCTACATCCATTGTCAGTTTGTGTGCATGGTTATTATAACCGAGCTCCTCCTTGATGCCAGGAGGTGAGAAAGCAGAGAAGAAGCGGGCAGCTCCAAGCCAAGATGAAGCCAAGGTGGACGTGTCTCGCCTGGACCTGCGTGTTGGACGTATAATCACAACTCTGCAGCCTCCAGAGACCGACGGTCTGTATGTGGAGCAGGTTGATGTTGGAGAGGCTTCTCCCAGGACGGTGGTCAGCGAGCTATCTAAACGCATACCTTCGGACCTGGTATAGAATTACTCTTATACAATAATTTCTGTTTTAAGGAATTCCTTGAATGACTTGTGATTTTTAGATGCAAGCCAAAACCCAAAGTTATTACATTTACAATCATATAAAACAGAAAAAGCAGATAATACTAATTTTTAAGAAGCTGGTGAAACGCAACAATAAATGGATAATAATTTTGCATTTGAATGTCAACTAATTGATTAATCATTTTAGCTCTTATAACTACCAGATGTTGGATCACAGTAGGGCTGTCAACGAATATTCTAAATTCGAATATATATTCGAATAGTTTTAAAAAAAGGAATTTCGAAGGTGAAAATTAATATTAGAATTAAAAAAAAATAATAATGTGGAGAAAAACGCTCGTGGTAGCAGAGGCTGTCTGCTTTGCGAGTGGACGCGCTAGCACGCCTGAGGGTTCAGGGACAGGTCACAGGAGTCTCACTGTCTGGCACAGCGTCACTGCTGAAAGTTGACTTGCCTTGCATGGAAGATGGCAGAAAGTGCAGAGCCCTACTCGACCGCATCAGAGAAAGCGATTTTAACCCCCCAAAATCTAAAAAGCCATGTCTGGAAGTACTTTGGATTTTGGTCGGTAGGAGGTAAAATAGTTGAGCCGCGAGATAAAGTTGTATGCAAGCTATGTAAAATACAGTTAGCATACCATTCGACCACTAGCAACATGAGGTCACATCTCGAAAATGTGCACCCACATGAGCATGGCATAATGTGTGGAACTCCAGCTAAACAGTCACGTCTTGACACGTATTTTACATCATTGGATTAATGATGATTGGGAAATGCTTAACAATGTGCTAAAAACAAAAGAGCTTAAGGTAAGCCACACTGCATGCATGAATAAAGGTTAAATGCACCGCTTCCACTGGTTTGATTATTTACCGTTTCATGTCAAGGAAAAGCTCCATGTTTACCACAGCACAGCTCGCTCGGAGCGTTCAATGTCGGTTCTATATAGGCTACTGTCAAACTTCAATTAATGTTAATATTTGTTTCAATCACTGAATGAAGCCTGCTATATTTGGGACAATAGTCACGACCTTAAGATGCTTGCACAAAACTCTTGATCAGCACTCAAAATGTGTTTATTGTTATTCATTTTAAACTGTTATACGCACAGCCGCATATTGCGCAGAGATCGTGAGGGCGAGAGAGAGAGAAAGTGCTCGAGCGAGCAAGCGTGAGGTCTGTGGTCTTGGCCATCATTTGATTTACTTGTTTTTGTGTAGGTAATACGTTGTCAAATATGTTTAATCTTAAATAGACTACCTATACAAGTAGTTATGTCTCCTTGTATTAATTTGTCCTGTTATTGATGTAATGCGTGTCATTGACAAAATGCGCTTCATTGACAAAATGCGCTTCATTGACAAAATGCGCATGCGCAACCAGATGTTCGAATAGTTTGAATATTATGTGTTTTTTTTAGAGGGAATATTCAAACGTCATTTTTGAGCAATTTTGACAGCCCTAGATCACAGAACTTTGTAAATTGTTGAATTTGTTAACTTACTAGAATTCCCCATACATACACAAGACCATTAGTGAGGTCAGGCACTGATTTGGGATGATAAGGTCTGGCTTGCAGTCTGCGTTCCACAGTGCATCCCAAAGGGGTACGATGGGCTCTGTGCAGGCAGGCTCTACAGGGAATTGTCATTTTTGAAACAGGAAAGAGCCTTCCCTAAATTGTTGCCTCAAAGTTGGATGCACACTATTGTCTGACACATCATTGTGGTGTAGCAGTAATATTTCCCTGTATTGCCTACCCCCAAACCTCAAAAAACGGCCCCAAACAAAAAGTATGTGGATGCATACTTTAAATCATTGAAATCAAACCGTTTGCCTTCTAAGGTCATGTATCTAAAACACTGTCTGCCTTTGCCAAAAACTGTATGAAACATATCTGTAAGAGGCAACCCTTCCATGCACAAAAAGACAAAATGTTAGATTAGCTTCTTAAACTGTTGATGGTGCTCCAGTAATGGTAATTATAGCACAGCTAATAGCAAGTTTATTAGTCCACATACTTTTGTGTACTTTTGGTCTGGTGCTGTTTTACATGGTGTGTTGTTTTTACAGCACACAATGGCATTTATCATGGCACAGTATACTGTAACATTAATTTCCTGTCTAAATGTTAGACAATAGTGTGTTTCCAACTGTGCAGGCGCAGTCTGGGGAAGGCCCCTTCCTGTTTCAACATGGCAAGGCCACCCTGCACAAAGCAAGGTCTCTAAAAAAAATACATCATGGCTGACTTACGCAGAGCTCTGATTTACAGAACCAGTAAATTATTTGACTTGTTAACGGTCTTATTTACAGTATATTCTCAATTTCTTTCAAGCAAACAAGGGTGAAATAATTGAGAAAAATGCATTTTTGATTTAAATACTTTCTGACTGTCTATTAAACTTGGAAAGATATTAGGCAAAACCAACAAAATACTGTTTCAAAGCAATTAGCCTATATACCTACCACCAAAACCTTTTCTAAACGATTTATCATAACGGCATGAGGGATTCTAGATTCATATAGTAAATACTGAAAGGATGCAGCTAAATGAATGGAAATAATTTTGGTGTAGTGGCTTTCCAATAACTCACTGATAGGCCTGTCACGATAACAAATTTTGCTGGACGATAAATTATCCCAGAAATTATTGCGATAAACGATAATATTGTTGTTCTGAGACCATTTTCATCTAATATAATGATAATGGCATAATAATGCGGGTACACCTTTTCAAAGATGGATAAACTTTTATTTCTAAAGAATATTTAACACTGGAACTGGAAGACATTTTAAATATCCACAATAAATGAACAAAACAACCAAAAACAATAAATAAAATGTACTTGCAGTCTCTGTTAACAAAAAATGCACTGGAATAAAAACCAAACCCAATCAAAAACAATAAATAAAATGGAATTATTTCCGGCCGCGATAATTTGCATTTAAAAATTATCGAGCTCATTTTTATTTATTATGAGATTAATTGATTTATTGGATATTGCGACAGGCCTAGTCACTGAGGTGCTGCAATGCCGGCGTACTTAACCGACGCGTGCTGTAGGCATCGAGTAATGCACAAACCAATTACAATGTCAAGATGTTTACCATTGCTGTTTACCGCTTCTTTTATTGCTAACAGATATTTATAAAGTCTCTTGCATCTAAGTAGAACAAATATAATTACACAGTTAGGTAGCTTAACCAAATGAGTCACTGTTACGCTACCTGCAGATGACAAACAACAACAAACTACAAGCTAGCAAGCTGTACGCTAAAAAAGGCAAGTTATAGAGAAAATTTGGATCGTGCAACAAGGCAGGCCTGCTTGGTTCTTTTGGGGAATTATTGTAAAGATTTACAAGGAAGATGTTCACAGCATTTACTATCTAACTGGGATGTATTGGGACCAATATGAGAGGATTGCTGTGGACGAAGTACACACAGTGATACGCTGGTAAGAGCAGATTAGGTCTAACCATGTATCCACCTAATTGACCCTTCGCTAAGCCACGCCCGAAAACCGCCACAGGCCAATCGTGGCTTAGTAACCATAACTAGGCGCCGGAGGTCTCATTATAGGCAACTGCCATCCAGTGTACAAAAATGTGTATTGCACTAAAATCAACACAAAGGCAAACAAATGGATAAATGGCTCTTAAAATTGGTATTATTATTATTTTCTAAGATGTGGCATACATCATTTCATAAAATACTGAATTTCTCTTCTTCTCAGGTTTTGGCAAAAGCTGCCTCTGCTCTTTTAAAATTTTGGTAAGCCACAGAGATCTCTAGGCTCAAAAGTCTGAAGTTTTGCTGTTTGCTTCCTTTAATTTAAGAACAAGACACACACACACACACACACACACACACACACACACACACACACACACAATCCCTTCGTACACAGTTATGTAGAATTGGCATAATTGTATGAATATCATTTGGAGTTGTTTTTTTTTAATATGTAAATTGCTATAACATGTTTTTGTTTTATATTGTCAAGGCCATATGGGCTGTAAATACGTATTTAATCTTCTATCCCTCATGCAGATAGAGAACCGCATGGCAGTCCTGTTGTGTAACCTGAAGCCAGCCAAGACGAGAGGAGTGGTGTCCCAGGCTATGGTTATGTGTGCTAGCTCACCAGACAAGGTTGAAATACTTGAACCACCAAGTGGAGCAGCACCAGGGGACAGAGTTACTTTCCAGGGCTTCCCAGGTACTATTACAGATTAGTCATTAGCATAAACCTTAGGTGCAATATGTAATACTGACAGCTAGCGTTTAAAATAGTTACTGCAGTCCAAATTCAAAACACTGGAGAGAGTCGTCTCCCCCAGCCCCTCCTCCCCAGACTCAAAGTTCACAGAGGTTGCCAGGTTGAGAACGCAGCATCCAACAATGTTGCTAGACACTAGTCTCACATAGCCAGACATTACTCCACATTAAGGCATAGATACCCGACCCGAGCCCGACGGTAGCTGACGGGCCGGGCCGGGTTCGGACAGATATTTAGAAATTATGGTCTGGTTCGGGTCGGGCTCGGTCACATCAGCGTGATAAGGCATTTGTAGTAAAATGGTGCTGCAGCTCCTTTTAAGAGAGCTCAGTGCGTGTGTAAAGTGGGCAGAAAAGAGATAGAGACAGAAAGAGGAAGCAGATGTGTAGATGCGCCCGGAGCAGAGTTGGTGGAATAAGTTTAAGTTTTGTACACAGTGTGTGCGGTGACCGAGATAAACCCCAGACTGAAAGTTCATTAATTTGCTCACCACAAACGGGATATAACCCTAAAGTTATATAACGTCGGCCCTGGAGGTAACGAGTCTCCCCTGGTTTTCTGATCACGGTCAGAAACAAAGCAATCAGGAAAGGTTAGCACATTGAACATTTTAAATTAAACAGCTTATTAACGTGTGCTTGTTGCCCCGCGTGTGCTGATGCGCTCATCTGTTGACATTTCCGAATGCCTTCCTATAGCTGCTTAATAAAAGCTTTCCACACAAACAAACGTAGGCCTACATGTGTTATTAGTATGAGAAAAAATTAGATTTTAACTGTGTCGGGGTTGGGCTCGGACACAAATTTCTTAATGCCTGTCGGGCTCGGGCCGGGTTCGGTCACGGCTCTGTCGGACGCAGGCCGAGTTTGGACTGAAAAATTCGGCCCGATCAGACCTCTATTCCACAGGACAGCAGCTAACGTTAGATGCTGGCTATGTTGACATAAAAGCCTGTGACGCGGAGCTCTCTACCCAACTGACAACCACCCTATCTCAGCTTAAAATTACAGCAACAACCGCTGAAACACCACTACCTCGCCGTCCATTCTCCCCAAATGACAGATACGCTTTCTCTCCTTAAAATTACGGCAACAATTGCTAAACCCACTGCAAACTCACGGCCCCTCTACCCAACTGACAGACACACATTCTTGGCTTAAAATTACTCTCCTTTGGTCGGCTACGGCTGCTGAACAGGCTATGCTGTTGTTTTGCCTAATTGCAATGTATTTCCATTATGAGGAAGTTGCTGTCATAGGTCTGTCAAGGTGGTTGTAAACAGCCGTGGCCCGCTTGCCTGGTTCTCCGGTAACGTTAGCAGTTGATACCTTTCGTTTGTTTGCTGCTTCCATGGCTGTACTGCGGCTGTAGCGCGCTGGGTTTGCGTTTTTACAGGTATATCTGTCAACCCGGCCAGCCTTCAAACTGGAACGAAAATTTCAAAAGAGAAAATACTGGCTTTAGCATTGTTGTCAGAAAACATAGTATTTCAACATGTTTCCTTAATATCTGATGACATATTGTGATCAATTTTGGATTTAATACAGTAAATATATTACATATTGCACCTTTTAAATGTAACAACTGTTTCCAACCAGACACTAGGAACATTATGATAATATACATTTTCCCAAAATGTCTGTCTTTAGGAAATAGAAGATGTTTTTTTTTTTTTGTTGAACCCTCTTGCTGCAAAAAACAACCATGGCGATATTTTACAGAGCAGTGGGAAGTTTGGAAAATGCTCTTTCCTATTTCAACATGTCCACAAAATGAGGGCCATTAAGAATGGCGTTCTTTAACTGAATCAACTCAATCATCTATTGTGGTTGAATGGGAGCAAATCCTTGCAGCTAATTTCCAAATTCTTGTGGAAAGTCTTCCCAGGAGATTGGAGGCCGCATATTACTTTTTTGTTTTGCTGTTTTGAGTCGTTTTATGCAGGCACGTGTACAGTGTCCATCAAATCCTGTGTTTGTGATGAATGAGTAGAGAACAAAGTAGGTTATTCTAATGTATCAAACTGACTTCTTGATTGCAGGTGAACCGGACAAAGTGCTGGACCCCAAAAAGAAGGTGTGGGAGCAGATTCAGCCGGACCTACGCACAGACAGCCAGTGTGTTGCAACCTACAAGGGAGCTGCCTTTGAAGTTTCCGGCAAGGGAGTGTGCAAAGCCCAAACCATGAGTGACAGTGAAATCAAATAAACTAACAGGACTGCTCAAAATGGCTCAGTGCAAATCCCTGCAGCCAGAATGTTGAGATGAGCCTTTCAAGAAGAGTGGAGGCTGTTGTAGCAGCATATGAATGCCCTTGGTTTTGGAATGACATGTCCAACAGTCAACATGTTTGATATGTTTGAGAGTTCACATACTTTACTCCTGTAAGAGTGAAGAGTATGTTGCCCTCTGTTGGATGGACATGGACATTACTGTTACGATTTTATTATGAAAATCTGAAGTTCTGTATTTGGCCAAAGGAGGGCACTTCAGTGCCCGTAAATGATGTACAGTATATGTATGGTGAGATGTACATAAAACATACAGCACGCAGTCATAACCAGCAAGGTGAAAAGAAAAGGGAAGCTTTACAAATAATCCCTTTTGGTTGGGGAATATTTCATAAAATATAAAATGTTTTCCCATGAACCCCACAGTTGTCATTTCCAGTGAACAGTGGATGAAACTCAACAGTGCAGAAATCCCTTTGACAAAGGGGAAACTGAACAGTTTTACTTTCTTATGACCGTATGAATATGAAAATGAGTTGGAAATGAGTAAGGGAATTCCTTAAAAATTAGTTAGTTTAATTAAATGCCCTTAAGTAACTGCATAAGGTCAGTTCTTTGAGCTCCTTCAGTTTAAGTCTGATGCTGAAAAATTATGGAAAGGAGTGTGTTGTGCATCAGCATAAATAGCCTGTGGGAAGTTTTATTTGAATGATGTATCTTACATATTGCAATATTTAGTCTGAGATCTAGATCATTCTGTTTATCTGTAGTTTTACCAGGAATCCTATGAAACTAAAAACTAACCGTTCTGAATCATGGATTGAATGTAAATGCAGATGTTTGTTACTTAGAATTTCTTCAACAAAGATGTTTTTTTTTATCCATCCTGCTACTGCAGATTGTTACTCTGTTTTTTAGATATTCTAACAGCTTAGTTAAACCTTAGATTGTGTATTTCCTGCTTCATGTAACATGTTTGTGTCTCAGCTTCCATGTATGATAAGCCTATTTATCATTTCAAGGGCAAAAAAATAAACCATGTCTTTGTTCTAAAACAAGCTCTTTATTTTTGTTTTTCCCTTTAATACAAACTAAGTCCATAACATGACCCCAAACTCAAACACACAAAGTTCTTATTCCCTTATTTTAAAGGAAGAACTGAAAAATGGCATGTAAATAATGGGGATGTGATTCAGGAACTAAGAAGTGGAACAGATTGTCCCAGGCACGTCGTTGCTGGTAGTTGTTTGACAGAACAGGGACACTGAGAGGGAATGGTATCAACCTTTGCATATACAAAATATTTTATTTATTACCATTTCATAAGAGAGAAGGTAGCTATACAACTTACTTCCCAGATGCCAGAAGAAACCCCATCTTAATGTCTCAAAAAAGGAGGATGATCAGTCTTAATGGGTAAATTCCTAATGGTATTTATCCTATAAATCAGAGAGTAACCATTGATGTAAAAATAACTGGTGCTTGTAACAAAATTATCAGTACAATTTATTAGCAAAACAAACAGAAATGTGCAACGCTGCTCCACAGCAGCGAAGGACAACAACAAACAAAGGCGAGCTTGCCACGGTCTCAGGCAGAGGCCGATACATGCTCAGCACTGTCTGCTGCCAGCCAGCACAACAAAGACGTTGAGAGTAGTGGAAGCAGGGGCGATTCTAGGATCAAACCTTTAGGGGGGCTCAGCCCCTAATGAGAATGGCCCAAACCCAAAGTGAGCCCTGAGGACTAAGGACCAAAGACTCACAGACTTAATTGATCTCAGGTGCTAAGTGAGTGTGTGAGGCCACATGGGCTCAGATAGGTATAAATGGGATTGGGACAGCACTTCACAAGATCACATGTTACCTTGGTGACGTTTAATAACAAAGATGTTGCTGACACTTGCCGGTTTGGTAATTTTCATTTTAAATTTGTTGCTTTCCACACGGCCAAGGCACAGGAGACGGCTGCCTGATTCCAAATTTTTTCAAACTCTTGTTTTACAAGCTGGACAACAGCTTGGTCTGTGTTCCGTGGTCGTGTGTTGTGCTGTTGTTTACCTTAGTAATTTCCAGATTTCCCTATGGTCTCCGCGGTAAACGTCACAACGCTTTGAACTGTGGGTAATTCCCTTTGGTGAAGTCTGCATCGATGCAGACTCACGGAAAGGGCTCGGTAATTGTGTATTCAAACCCTCTCGCCCTTTGAAATTCGACATTGGGACAACCCTAAGCCCTTACGAATTTCGCGAGAACGCACACCAAAGTCCGACTTTGGGATTGGTATATGTGACACGGAGAAAAAAGGTTATGTTAACCACTGCTAAATCAGTAATTTCATTAGCCAATAATCTCTGAGCTAGTTTTTTTTTTTTTTTGACACTATCAACACTGTGATGGAACTAAACCTGACGCTTTATAAGTCACAGTGATAATGACCAATTTGACACAATGTTCTAACATTCAGCAATTTTAGTTGTTTATGTTTCAATTTGGGTTCTAATCTGCACATGAAATTACCAATTTATTCTTCTTCTCTGGTGACTACCAACGTTAAACTTCACAACCCGTCTCCTGCTCTCCCTCTGAGAGATTAGAGCGAGTGAGTCAGACTCAGCCAAAGGCGGGAGTCTGGCACAACCACCTCTGATTGGCCCAAACTACGTTTCTGTTAACACTTTCCTTGACTGGGTTACAGATGCATAGCATTGGCGACAGCGACACAGGATATTAAACCTGTTTCAAACCCTTTGAACCTGTAATTGTTTATCCTCTGTCACTAAAAGCAGCTACACACCGGGCCGATAATCGTCTGTCAGACAGTCTGGCGAGGTCAGTGACTCGAGTCTGTTCGGTGTGTTCTGTGCCGTCGTCCATTGGAGGAGCTGTCGGCCTTCATTTTCGCCGACCTGACATGCTCAGTCGGAGACAAGGGCAGTCAGGACTCACCCCCAAATGGCAAGCGGGATGACCGTGACTAGAGCCTCTCAAAATCTGACGAAAATCTTTTAAACTGACCTTTGTCGATCTGAAATGAAGACAGATTCAGCAACTGCATGGCCTATTTCTCGCTTAAAATGTTTTCAGAAACACGTTTCGGTGAACTATTTTAGTTCAATATGAGATCGTATTCTGAATGAGTCGCCAGTAATGGCCGTTCGAAAAACCCGGAAGCAGCAGCCAGATCCATGTGACGCGTTCATCCAATCAGCTGCCGGTTTTCATTTTTTGGGCAACAATACAGATTAGCGCCGTTTATAGAGACGTATTACGTCTCGTTGCTTTGGTGTGTTCCGAGGCACTTTTTTGACCAACTCGGGGAGACTGATCAGTCCAGCTGCCTTTTCTGCCAACGGTCGGCCGTCGGGTTGGTGTGTAACTGCCTTAAGAGACAAGTTCGCAAACTCTAACTTGAAGCACCAAAATTGATTTAAAAAAAAAAAAAGTTTTTTTATTGTAATTTTTAGAGGGGCTGAGATGAAATTTAGAAGGGCTTGAGCCCCCCCCCCTAAAAAGGGTCTAAAATCGCCCATTAGGGGCAGGGTTTTCTCTCCTTTATCCAGGGAGCTGAACACAGGTGTACTCACTCAGCAATCACCAACCTGGGAAAGAGAGGGAGGAGGCACACACATACACAGACCAAAAAAATTGACAGTTCCTACGTAACAATCCTACTGATCATTATGTATTCCCTTAGGCACTTTAGCTTGGTATGTTGTTGTAAGAAAGTAGGCCAGAAAGACAGACCAAGGTGTTTTTCATCTCATGCTTCAGTGTGTGGTGACTCATGCTACAGGCTGACATTAATACATCCACTTTAATATTAAAAGGTCATGGAGTGTTGATATTAATGTCATGTCAGCCCCCCACCCCGATTACAATCTCCTCTTACCACTTAATCTTAGTGGATGTAATGAAAAGGTTTACCACACTGATTTCTGTCTCTGCATCTGCAACGACAAACTGGTGTGGAGGAGTCAGCCCTGCAAGTGTGCTGCAGCCTGTAGACTGAGTGGTTAACCAAGGGGAAAGTTCATAAACATCCACCTGAACCCACATTTCAGTTGAGCTCAGTCAACCCATGAATAAAGTGCTGCTCCTCCTGCATCCTGTTTTTTTGAAAAGCCACAAAGTGCAGCAAACCCAACAAAACACTCTTTACAGCTGTGTCATGAATGTGTTTGTGTGGTATTTATTTGTCATGTATATGTTTACTTGCTCCTAATTGTTCACATTATCACTTCTGTAGTATATTAAAACAATGAGATAAATAGGCCTACTTTTTTGAATGAATTTCTGAATTATTTTTATGGGTGTTATGCAAGGCTGTTGTTCAAGTGTCCCAGCCGGCCGATGTGGCAATAACTTTGTATTAATTTGTCTGGTAATATGTACCAGTACAATTTCTAACTGAAATAGTAAAAGCTGTAAAATGACTTCAACATGTTGTATGTATGTAGAGTGGTGTTATAGGTTAGCAGGTTAACCTGGCACTTGTGTTTTTCAAAATACTTAATGGAAACAAAGCAGAGGGAATGTTTATGTTGCGTGATTCACATCTCATGTCATGTTTAACTATAGTAGCCCAAAACTCCATAAGGTGAGTGACATAGCCTAAGTGGAAAGACAGGGCAGATCTTTGATTACTGCTTGTCAATAAGTAAACAAATCCACACTGTGAACTATATATATATATATATATATATATATATATATATATATATATATATATATATATATATATATATATATATATATATATAACCAAAATATAATATGTAGGATATTTATATTTTGGTTCGCAGAAAAAACTAACACAAAAGTCGAGATGAATGTTCGAATAAAAGATGTGTAGGCTATAACCTGAATTTAATGTTTTAACTAATTCATTCACTATTTCCTCACGTGCCTCCACCTCCCGCACGCTGACGTCACGCGGTGGCCAGTCCGCCTCGCTTTAATTTGCGTGCGGCAGCGGCAGCTGTACAGCAGAGAGAAGGAGGCGGAGAAAAAGAAGACTGCTGTCGGGTTTACTGTTGTTGTGTCGTCTTTCTGCTTCACTACACGGACAGGCATCGCAGCTAGGAGAGCACATAGACTTCTTACTGTTCATTTTGACCGACTATCACGAGGTTTTCGCGGCTAATCAACAAACCTCGACACTGACGGGATCGCACTTGCCACGAAGCATATGGACAACAAAGCCTGATCCTGTCAGCACTGCGCGGTGCGGCAGCAAACCGAGCCAGACTACCTGCGAAACCTCAAAGATATTCATTTCTTTAAGATCCTGTGCTGCACACAAGAGACTGGTGCTGCAAGAGAGGGTTTGTGTGCACGGAATTTGGCGTTGGACTTCCATATTGAAGGCCGATCCGACCCGTGCCTGGCTGGTTTAATTATAGCAACACCTGTCGTAATTTCTGCACGGACAGCCAACGGTGGAAGATTTTTGAAGGGTCGAGGAGGAGAATATCAGGCCTACATCGGTGTTTTTAATAATTTAATAGCCTAACCCTGCTGGTTTGATAGTCGCCGTCAGCAGCCCTCTGTGTTCAATGTTCCCTTGAAAAACAGGAGAATTATGTGGGTCAGTCCCGAAGATGTGTTACTGGCGGGCGCGTTATGGATCACCGAGAGAGCAAATCCATATTTCATCCTCCAGAAACGGAAGGGCCACGGGGATGGAGGCGGAGGTCTGGCGGGTGAGTCATGTTATCAAACTGTCATGGCTCATCAGCAAAAACACGTTTTATTTAAATTCAGAGGTTATTGATGATGAAATTGAGTGACAGTATGTAGGCCTACTATAGTTCTCCAGTCACTGACTTGGTCTACGGGCGATGTAAATGGCTGCCCACTGCGCCCTTGAGGGATGGGATAAATGCAGAGAATGAATTTCGCTACATGTATGTGACAATAAAGTACCCTTTTACCTTTACATTAGTACAGTATGTCAGGTGGAGTGTGTTGCTGTTTGACATAGGGAAACACATGGACAGGATAATGTGAGGAGGATCTTATGACCAATCAGCTGTCATGGGTGGCCTTTGTGTATGTTACCAAAGAGGAGCTGCGTACTTTTCTTTACTGATTTGATTTATTCACACTATCAGCCTGCTTTAGTCTAATGAAGAATACACCTTTTGACCAAGTATAAAGGGACAAAGTCCAGCACATCTACTCTCAGAGCATATAAAACCTCCAGAAATGAGGTCACACTATCTTGTTAAGTGGCAGACTATCCCTGCCTGCAAGAAAAATTAAATTTCAACCATTACAACAATGCAAACAATAGTTGTCGTTCTTGTGCAGCTGCTAATAGCTGTGGAGTCTTAACAACAGTGAATCTATTTGTCTGTTTGCTTGTTCATGCTGAATCATTCCCCTTCTTCCTTCTTTCACTCCTCCTCTCTTGCTTATTCTATCCAAAATGGGTCAAGCAGCAGCAGGAGCATTAGGAGGAGGGAGACAGGTTATGGAAATGACGGTTGGAGGTTTACAGTTACCAGCCCACTGTCCTGTTTTCTCTCTGAATTTTGAAATTTGGTTCACTCTTTAACCTGAATCCGTCTGGTTGCAATTCATCACAAAGTGTGGCACTTCCTCATATTTAACAGAAGAGATGCTGTTTAACATCTTTGAGATAATCATACATATTTGGGTATGTGAAAACCTTAATAGATGAGACTGTGTGGGTCCTGATTTTGACATTTATATCTAAGACAGCCATAGATAACTTGGGCTGCAAAAATGAACTGCTGGGCCCCTATAAACTCCCCAATGCTCCCCCTATGTAATTTACTACAATGAACTATGAGATGGCCCCATATGTGCTGTGTGGTAATTTAGTTTGAACAAAAAATGTATATATTTGTTTAAATTATGAAGGTCGTAATGCTACATTTTGGCCCAATGCTTTAAGACCAACTTCAAGGACCATATGATGTCAGGTGATATTTCCATATTCCAAAACAAACTTACAATAAATTAAGTTATCACAAAGCAATTGCCACACAGTGAACCTTGGGCTTTTCAGGGCCCCTGATGGTCCAGTGAAGTTGCCTGTCTTGCCCAGCTGGTAATTAAGTACATTAATGTTAACATGTGCAGCCAAATATCATAATTTATAGCAATGGAAATTATGAATATTTAAATGGCTTTTTTTTTATTTATTTTTTTTATTCAAACCTAAAGTGAAAATGATGGCTCTGTCACTGATTTTAATCAGTGTTGATCAGCTCAGTTTCTGTTCCCTGCTGAGATTTTCTCACTCTGTCAGTGTCACTGCTCATGAGCCTCAACACCAGTTACTATGATAAGAGTAAAATCTCTGCCACTGAGGACTGACTCAGGACTGGGTGATGTAGATAAAATCTATAGTGAGTTTTACACACAAGATTAGATTTAAGTTAGTTAATAAGATGCATTACAAATAAAGGTACTTCATCATATTGACAACATTTTTAATAAAGTATTAGTATAAAGCAATGGTGGCCAAAAATACTTAGAGATATTTAAAGGATATCATGCATGCAGGGGTTTGAACAGTGTGGCCAATTCTTGTCTCGAGGTATACATTGTCATATTTACCAACCATAGTCAAACTAATAAAGGCTTAAAGTAAGCATTACGTTTTGACATATTTGACCTTTTTTAATGAACACTCATTCATTCAACTTCTATATTATCCTTTAAGCTTTTGGGTGTTAAAGGGAAACTACAATAGTTTACTATTTGAGGGTTCTAAAGGCTCCTTTTAACGACGATTCCTTTTATAAGGTTAGTTCAGACAAATGAGAACTGGAGTTAACATAAAACTGATGTAGAGTTGAAGGACATTTGGCGACCCAAAATTCTTAGAAGATCCTCTCTTTGACTTGTCAGACTCAGAGATTGTTTGGGGAGCATGGATGTGCAACCAGATACCCATCCATTTTTTTTGTCTCCATGTTTAAAAACCAAAAGACCCTTCACCCTTACAAGAGTTAATTATCTAATTTTTCTCTGGAGGAACTGCATAAATTCGGCAACTGTCCATCTCTGCTTATGCAGCTACTGTACTGATGTTTCACAATGTTGCCACTCTGGTAAATTATGTTTGAATATCAGAGAGCAGCGGTTTGGTGGGGCAAAGCAAATATACATTTGCCTCTTTTCACCAAACCTCATCGGCCCTCTGCCAGCTCTGACATCGGAACTCAAGCCCTGTTAAGTTAAACGGAACAGCAGATTTGTGCCTGGCTCTGTGAAATGCTCCGTCCTGGTGCAGCTGATTGGTTTACTCTCTCCCTGGAAGAAGTGCTTGTGGGCAGTGCCAGTGTGTCTGGGCGCCAAGCGCCAACTGGCACACAGTACAAGTCAGCAAGCTCAGCATTTACATAACATAACAAGGACATCATCCTCTAGCACCACTTAGCACACTTTGTGTTGCCAAAACAAGAACTCACCAGAGCCTGAGAAAATGAGGCTGCTAGTCTTTTCTTTGTTTTATTAATATTAATGGTGTTTGTACCATTAGGCTTTCAGAGAACAGTACTGTAATCGTCAGTTGTGATTTAAAGGTAACCTGTGGAGATTTGGAACAGTAGTAATGCAATGGAGCGATGTTTTTACTATAGGTGAGTAGGTCCCAGTTTTGTTTATTCTCGTGTGCAGGCAACACAATACATTATTATACTACTCCACTGATCAACTGGTGGCAGTGATGCACCAATAAATGCAACAGTGCCACAGCAAAAGTACAACATTGAAAGCTAGCAAACATGAATGTAAACAATGCAGGTGTGAAACTTTTAAGAAAAGCCATCTTTGCAGATGTTTTCTGTAGAAGGAAATGCATTCAACACATTTCTTAGACCAGGATACACACAAGAATGTGAACATACTGTGACTTAGTTTGTTTACAATAAAACTCCACAGGGAATGATTAAAAAAAATGCATATACATACAATTTGACAAAGCTGGTCTATGCTAACTGCTCAGTTTCATGTTTAATGTCATTCACAGGATGGCGCATATAACCTGAAACTACCAACTTTTAACTTGCAGTCTTCTTATCTAATAACAGAGTTTGCCTGCACACAGTGTTTTGTGGGACAGTGCAGAGCTGGAGGGACATTGAAAAGGACGTCTTGCATCCAAGTGTTCTTTGTCTATATGTGGCCATGACCATTATTAGTCAGTATGTTCTGCGAGGAAGCAACGAGAATAAGACTGAACAAAACCTGCATTCATCACTGTAAATAACTTCAGAATCAGGCCATCGTGTCAGTTGTTATGCAACCTGACACTGAAGGCATAACATTTCACAGTAACTTGAGTCATCGTATAGCATATATATATATATATATATATATATATATATATATATATATATATATATATATATATATATATATATATATATATATATATATATATATATATATATATATATATATATATATATATATATATATATATATATATATATATATATATATATATATATATATATATATATACACACACACACACACACACACACACACACACACACACACACACACACACACACACACACACACACACACACACACACACACACACACACACACTGACCCGTACTTTTGTAGGTCACACGGTTACTTTGAACTTAAGGATTTGTGTTTGATGTTGATATAGATGTAGAAAAGGTGGTGAGGCTGTTCAATACATATTGCATATGTGGAGGCAATGAGACTTGCATATGATGATGATTCTTCTTCAAGCTTGTTTCTGTTATCTGAAGCAGTATTGATTTTAAGTCTGAGGCAGATTGTGTTCCTTTGTGTGCTCAATTCAAACATCCTAACCCAGCAACTATCCACCCACCCCCCATGATGTTTTTGGCAGAAAGAGGATATAAACAAAAGAAATGAAGCAGCTTTTTTCATGTTGTTGGTTTGGTCTGCTGCTTTTTCATTGAGACATCACGTGATTTTTATAGCTTGTTCTGCTCATTCAATAGACCATGCAACCATCACAGCTTTGTGTTGTCTTTGTTTTGTGCACCCACTCATAACGTGTGGAAGGAAATTATATCTGTAAGGCAGAGGTGTGAGATGGAGCAAACAGTCACACAGACTTTGGTGTAATGAGTTAATGCTGCAGAGGCATATGATGTTCGTGGTTCCGGTTGTAAATAAACAACAACTCATGGAAAAGCCACACTGGTTAAGAAACCACAGTCAAAACAGACAGTCTTTCTGTCTGTTTTGGGTTTCACTTATATCCGTCTTACTGGAGGAGTGACAGGGTAGCTGTCAAGTGGTATCAAACCTTCAGTGGTCTCCTTTCTTGTGCATAACGACCAGGTTTCCGGCGTTAAACCTCAACTCGCATGTCGTAGGCTGAACCATTCATTGCATGCTGTACAGCAAAGTCCAAATTGGCTGCTCTTCATGAATTTCTAACCACAGGATGTCAAGAAAAAGCAGTAGATACTCGCATTTGCTGTATCTCTTTGGAATTGTTATTTAAAAGTATTTTGAGAGTAGGGTTGCAACGGTATGATAACCGTCTCAGAAAATGATACAGTATACGGTAATTATTATCAGTTGATAATGTTAAGAAAAATAACAATGACCCTGAAAGGAATTTTTAAATGGAAGTATGTGTAAAAGATCTCCCTTTTGAAAATATATACTGTATATTTTAATACTGTAGATATACAAATGTACATTGTATGATAAATGCCATTTTTCATTCACTGCAACCCTGTTTCGAGAGGAAAAGCTAAATGGGTGACCATTACAGTTTTTCTCAATTGCTAAAACACAACCATATTCTGAAACCTTGTTCCATTTTCTGAAAACATTAAACACAAAACCTCATCTTCAAGCACTATTTACAAAACCTCTGACTCCTCTCGAAAATGAAACTTTCGCCTCAAAACAGTTTTACCTGTGTTCAAACTCAAACCCTGCTCTCAAATCATAAACAAAGTGATCAAAATGATATACACTATCAAGCAGTCAGTAAACAATACACCAAAAAATAAACGCATTGTTCAAAACATAGTTCTCAGGGAGAAGTACATTTTTAATTTCAAAACAAATTTCATATTTTTCCGTCATTGTCTTTAGATGAACTAAAACATGTTCTGTCATAGTAGCTCAAAATTGATCAGAAATTACTACTCTGCTTTGCAATTTTTTTTGTTTTGTTATTCCTCCTCCTTGTACCCCTATTTTTACAGTACTGTACTCTGCATCTCACAAACTTGTCTTTTATCTCTGTGATAACTGTAATTCTTCTTTGTTGATATGAACCTGCAACCAGTCAAAATCTATTGAGCAGTTAGTACTGTTAACAAATAGAAATCACAATGGTCGGGGCCATACAATTTGTTCATTGTACAGTATACAGCCTACAATGTACTGTACTACAGTATACAATACTAACGGGGACAAAAATCAAAGGAGTAAACATGATCAATGTGCTTCTTCTTGTCTTTGGGCTGGGTCAGGCCAGAGCACTTTGTCGATATCGCATGCAATATTGTCCCTCCTGAGGCAACGGGGGAAGAAGTCTCTTGTGTGCCGTATGCAGCCCTGACACCTTGCATACGCACTTATCCTCATCCTCTCACATTATTTCTTCTATCCATTCTCAGACTTTCTCCTTCCCACCTTCAACAACCTGTTTGCTCTCTGAACTGGCTTATATTGGTTGTGTCACATAATTTGAAACGAGTGAAATTAATTTTGAGTGGTTGTGTTCAATCAATGACATGTGTTCTCTATTTGTATTTGGTTGTTACCACTTGTGTTTACCAGTATGGATGACATGTGCATTAGAGTGCAGAATGTGTTTTGAGAATGTGTTTAGACTTTTGCTGAAAAGTCTAAGTGAGATCTGCAAATTGTGTTTTACCATGTGAAATGGTTTAAGGTATTGACAACAGACTGCACAATTAGCTAAATGAGTTCAGGCCACTGAGAACTTTGTTCAGCCAATGGGTTTTAGTGTTTTAGCAATTGAGAGAAACTGTAAAAGCTTTCTGAGGTCAACGTGTGAGCAATTGTTGAACTTGAACCTTTTGGTTATATGACTGTTTTCCCCGTGATTCTCTTTTTGTCAAAGAGGAAGTTGTCTTCACACTCAGAACCGTTGTTTGTTTCTCACAAAGGGACTAAACCAAAGTGTAAGACTGAATAAGCTCATTAGTTTCAGTGTCAGACTCCACTTTAGCTGATTGACTTCTTCAGCCCTGGGGAAACGGTTAAGTGGTTACAAATACAAGTGAAAAACTACTATCGCGTATGAATAGTAGTTCTAATGACAGTGCTCAAAACATGACATTTGGCATGACAGTCACCATCTAGCTGTCTGTCAGTTTAAGAGACGCCATGGTCTACCAGCTATTTATTGAAGCCCAAGTTGCTTTATTGGTGCTTTTCTTGAGTGTTCATCGGGACAAAATGGTGAGAGGGACTGATGAGGACTTATAATGTAAGATATGTGGAGGAAGGCAGAGAAGAATGGACATGAGGAGGATAGAAGAGAGACAATTAGAGTGAAAGTTTGTAAGGTCTTTGAATGATGGAGGGTCAGTGAGTCTTAAACATGCAGATGTAATTCTTTTATTATTGAGACTTGTTTTTTTTCTAAAAACATTTCAGCTTCGTCGCTTGTCTTCTCTCTCCTCTTCCTCCCACTCATCCTCTCTCTGTGTGACTCATACTGTGTTTGGCCTGACGAGCTGCTGAACAAAAATAACCTGTCTCTTATGGCAATTGAACGCATAGCTACTCTGAACCAAGAAGAATATCAAATTAGCCAACTGCAGGTTTCTAACTTGCCAATGTTAGTGTCAATGTGTAAATCATCTGCAAATAGAAATGTCAGTAAGTCATTAATAAAGGGTTCTTACAATAGTCAATCAAGTCTGATGTAACTGTTAAGTTGCTAAAGGTATCCTGTGAAGATTTCTTGTTTACATTCAGTGTTTCTCACCAAAAAGCATTGTCTTAATCCATGAAGTGTGTGGAATGCATTTTCTTCCTTCATAAATCATTCACAAGTGTATGTTTTTAAATATTCTAACACCTGCATTGTTTACGTTTATCACTGTGTCCCAAATCTATACTACATACCAATCGCCATAGTATACTGGTTGGGAGTTGACATACTTAAACACTTTAAATTGACAGGATTACGTGCAATGGCGCTTCTAAAGGGGGGCAGTGCCCCTGTAATATAAAGCCTGGACCCCCCCTTTGGCCCTCCTAACTAGACTAGTCTTTAAGAGGCTGTAGTGTGCTATGTTTCTGTTTCACCACCATCCATAATTTATTAAAATCTTTCCAGCTCCTCCAATTCCTTTGTGCATTGCATTGTAAGAGAATCAACTTCACACTCAAAAATCAAGCGTTAATAAGTATGCAAGCTGTGTGGTTGAGGATACTTAATTTTGTCCACACTATACACAAAAAAACAGCCTGAAATTAGTATGTAGTATGGATTAGGGGCACATCTCATGTTTTCCTTGCAGCAAATTCTCTGTTCGGAGAAACGCTGACATCTGTTAAACATTTTAGATGCATCGCAGCTCTTCATTATTGCATTTTGTTAGCGCACTCATTCTTTTGTCAGGTGACTTTTATTTATCTTTCATCACCTTCTCAGCCTCTCAATTAGTTCCGTGGTTATCTGCCTTCATTCATCTGGCTTCAAATGCCAAAATCACAATTAGTTATCATGTCTCAGAGGTAAACGTATGCAGATCAGTCCAACAAGTTATCGGATGCATTCATTGTAAGGCACAGACATTCCAGTCGCAGGATGTTTTTCATATGCTCAAAAAACCAGACCGCATGGGTTTCCCCTTTTGCTTAAGCATAACAAAATGTTCTGAACATATTAATGCACTTTCTTTTGTTATTTGTTAGGCCTCTCAAATGGTCTTTTGTTTCACAGCTGAATGCATTAATTGGATAACTTGGATTAATGGTTAATTTTAGAGTGTGAGGTTTTTATTGTTTTTGGACACATGCAAGACATTGTTTATTTAGCCTCTGGGGAAAGATCTAGGGGCTGTTTCACAAAAGCAGAATTTATAAATCCAGGATAACCAATAATGCAAGGCTTGACCTAGTATAATCTGTGCATCCTGGCTTGGCGCGTTTCACGAAGGCCAAGCCAGGCTGAGGAGGAGCGACTCGGTCAAGCCAGGATGAAGTAATTCAGATAGATGCGTGTTCACGGCTTTCCTTAACAGACCACAATGCCGATAACAGACTTACTGATGCTAAAATGGAGAATACGCATTGTTCATACTTTATACAGAGTGGGCAGCAGCTTCTTATGGAAGTATGATAACGTGAAACCCATTATTTGTTTAAGAAAAAGAACACGGCCGCTGTAATGAAACAGCGAGAGAAAGCGTTGTAGACGATTGCGGACCGACTGAATGTTCAAGCAGCCATACATTAACTGACCACTGCTCTGAATTGAAACCGTCATAATCCTACCATTCAAGGATTAGGCTACTAATCATTTTGTTGTTGTTCGTAGATGTATATTTTTAGACTACCATTCAGTCGGTCCGCTATTATCTGCCACACGTTTTAATTTTTTTGTACAGAGGCAGTTTCCTTCTTTACATATTATATGCTTTGCTCATATATATATATATATATATATATATATATATATATATATATATATATATATTAAAAAAAAAAAAAGACAATGAAGAAATTGGACTCTAAAATCTAGAAACTAATGAATGAATTTCCATGCACACTGTAAACATTAATGTACAGTGCCTTGCGAAAGTATTCGGCCCCCTTGAACTTTTCGACCTTTTGCCACATTTCAGGCTTAAAACATAAAGATATAAAACTGTAATTTTTTGTGAAGAATCAACCACAAGTGGGACACAATCAAAGTGGAATGAAATTTGTTGGATATTTCAAATTGTTTTAACAGATAAAAAACTGAAAAATTGAGCGTGCAAAATGATTCAGCCCCTTTACTTTCAGTGCAGAAACTCTCTCCAGAAGTTCAGTGAGGATCTCTGAATGATCCAATGTTGACCTAAATGACTAATGATGAAAAATAGAATCCACCTGTGTGTAATCAAGTCTCCGTATAAATGCACCTGCTCTGTGATAGTCTCAGAGGTCCGTTTAAAGAGCAGAGAGCATCATGAAGAACAAGGAACACACCAGGCAGGTCCCAGATACTGTTGTGGAGAAGTTTAAAGCCGGATTTGGATACAAAAAGATTTCCCAAGCTTTAAACATCCCAAGGAGCACTGTGCAAGCGATAATATTGAAATGGAAGGAGTATCAGACCACTGCAAATCTACGAAGACCCGGCCGTCCCTCTAAACTTTCAGCTCATACAAGGAGAAGACTGATCAGAGATGCAGCCAAGAGGCCCATGATCACTCTGGATAAACTGCAGAGATCTACAGCTGAGGTGGGAGACTCTGTCCATAGGACAACAATCAGTCGTATACTGCACAAATCTGGCCTTTATGGAAGAGTGGCAAGAAGAAAGCCATTTCTTAAAGATATCCATACAAAGTGTCATTTTTTAAAGTTTACCACAAGCCACCTGGGAGACGCACCAAACATGTGGAAGAAGGTGCTCTGGTCAGATGAAACCAAAATCAAACTTTTTGGCAACAATGCAAAACGTTATGTTTGGCGTAAAAGCAACACAGCTCATCACCCTGAACACACCATCCCCACTGTCAAACATGGTGGTGGCAGCATCATGGTTTGGGCCTGCTTTTCTTCAGCAGGGACAGGGAAGATGGTTAAAATTGATGGGAAGATGGATGGAGCCAAATACAGGACCATTCTGGAAGAAAACCTGATGGAGTCTGCAAAAGACCTGAGACTGGGACGGAGATTTGTCTTCCAACAAGACAATGATCCAAAACATAACGCAAAATCTACAATGGAATGGTTCACAAATAAACATATCCAGGTGTTAGAATGGCCAAGTCAAAGTCCAGACCTGAATCCAATCGAGAATCTGTGGAAAGAACTGAAAACTGCTGTTCACAAACGCTCTCCATCCAACCTCACTGAGCTCCAGCTGTTTTGCAAGGAGGAATGGGCAAAAATTTCAGTCTCTCGATGTGCAAAACTGATAGAGACATACCCCAAGAGACTTACAGCTGTAATCACAGCAAAAGGTGGCGCTACAAAGTATTAACTTAAGGGGGCTGAATAATTTTGCACGCACAATTTTTCAGTTTATCTGTTAAAACAGTTTGAAATATCCAATACATTTCGTTCCACTTCATGATTGTGTCCCACTTGTTGTTGATTCTTCACAAAAAATTACAGTTTTATATCTATGTTTGAAGCCTGAAATGTGGCAAAAGGTCAAAGTTCAGGGGGGCCGAATACTTTCGCAAGGCACTGTAACAGAGTGATATTTATCAGTTGTTTCCCCCAGGCAAACTATAAGGTCAAAAACCATTGGGGTGTCCTCTCCCTGTAGTCACATGAATGTACAGTAGCCTACAACACTAGATGGTTATTGTTTCAGTGAACTAACTCTATTTATTTTTTTGTTATTTTAAGATTATTTTTTTGGGGCATTTCTTCCCTTTTTTATTAGTGACAGTGGATAGACGGGAAAGGTGGGAGAGCGATGGGGGATGACACGCAGCAAGGGGCTGCAGGTCGGACTCGAACCCGTGCCCCTGCAAAGGATACAGCCTACATGGGGCGCACGCTCTTACTGGGTGAGCTAGAGGTCACCGCTAGACGGATTATTTTAAGGGGATGGAAGACTAAGGGGGTGCCGTCAATCCAGGAGTGGGCTTGTGAGAGGGCTAGGGTGGCGGCGTTCATGTCATATAAACGGTTTGCCAGATTGGATGTCTATAATAAAAAATGGTTTATTATATGGCTTATGGTGTTGTCATTTATACACGTTTATTTGGTTTATGGCTTATCTATTTTTGATGAATGGCCTTTTATCTACGTCAGATTTTTGATTTTTGTCTGGGTGGGTGGTGGATGTTCGTGTTGCGAGTTGTATTTTTTTTTTGTACGTTTTTAAAGAAGAAACAAACGAAATTGTTAATCACAAAAAGTAACAGTATTTTGGCCTCTAACAGGTTTGCTGGTTGGGACCTTGGACGTCGTCTTGGACTCCAGTGCTCGGATGGCCCCATACAGGATCCTTTACCAGACTCCTGACTCTTTAGTTTACTGGCTCATTGCTCATGGTATGTGCACTTTCACTCTTTAGCTCGAACACATGTATTAGAAGGAAAGCAAGCCACTATCTCAAGTCTCATTTGAGAATTCAGTTTGTTTATTTACACCACTTCAGGTGCTTTTTTTTTTTTTTTTTCCTGCACCACTTAGACCACTCAGTGTTTTCACCCCCTGCACATCCCTCCCCCAGCCACCTCACAACACATAATGCTCAAACATCCTGCCTTTTCACATGCTAGCTGCTGAATGCCAAGCATTACATCATGCCCCGGTGGTTTTGAAGGGCAGGATTACAGGATCGGGTGCAGGAATCGATGCTCAACTATGAGTGGATGTTGTGTTTTTCTGCTAATTACTGGATGAGGTTTCATTATAATTTCATGTCATCTGCTGGTGTCTCACAACAATGTAATTTGCATATTCAATGTATGCAAAGCTTTACTTATCTCCAGTGAGAGACAGTGTGTAGCAGTAAATCATGCAAAGTAGCAGCCACACTCCAGACTGATTAGAAGCAGCACTCTTCTTCTTTTTTTTTTGTTTTTTAAATTATCTTTGTCTTTGAATATTAAATTATCTCAGCTATATTTTCGGAAAAGCTTTGATACTTCCAACACAAAACCAGGGCAGCAACTAAGTTATTTTCTTTATCAATTAGTTTGCTGATTAGTTTCTTAATTAATCAAATGTAAGTGAAAAATTGCAATTTCCTGTAGTAAGTTGACACACTCAAGCTGCTTATTTTCTCTGACCAACAGTCCAAAAACTGAAAGGTATTTACTATCAGAAAAGACAACGGAAATCACCAAATTATCACATTTGAGATGCTTGAACCAACTCCGCTGTGCTTAATGTGCATATATGTGGGTGTTCAGAGGCAATAAAATGCAACACATTGTGGGAATGCATAATATAAGATTATGCTTTATAAGATTATGATGTTAGGATCAAACTGCTGTAATTAGCTGTAGTTTCAACTTGAATGAAGATGGGACACTATTGAGACACTGGCAAAGATGACTTTGGGTATATTTGCAACCATGTATTTAATTCAGTTGTTCCCTACTTAATGTGTATATGAAATACTATTTGTGCTCCCTATCTGAAACTGAGGCCTACAGAAGACTAGCCTGACTTTGAAATGGCAGGGGCTCCCCACCTCCCCTCCCTCTCAGTTCTTAAATCCTCCGCCCAGAGATAGGAGAGTGGAGCAGTCTGGCAGACGTCGCTATTTTAGTGACTGTGCACTCACTGAAGGGCTGTTTGCAGCAGTGCTGAGGGATAATGGTCCACAGTGGCAGCCATTACTGCAAACAGTTTCTCCTGAGCCAAAAAAACATCAGTTTTGACCTCACCGATAACAGTAACAAAATGGTAATTATAGTGTTACTGTGGACGTGTATGATATGCATTTTATTTTACTCTTGGCTCTAGAAATTTAACTTGCACTGATGATTTTGCCATCGTTAGCCCATCCTCCAGTTATCTACCTCCAGGATCTCCCACCTAACGGTTTAAGAATACAATAGTAATTTCCCGTAAATTCATGTGTGGCCCAATACTAGATCATGACTATAATGCCAGTTAATTCTGAAACATTACACCATCATGTTCCTCCTGTGAACAGAGCGGTTGAGTGCACTGACCCTCCCTCTTCACTCCTCTGCAGGAACCTCCCGCAAAGAGATCACCGAGCACTGGGAGTGGCTGGAACATAACCTGCTGCAGACTCTCTCCATCTTTGAGAATGAGAATGACATTACCACCTTTGTCAAAGGAAAAGTCCAGGTAACTGCTCACTCTGTTCCATAAAACGTGTAGTTTGATGTTTGGACTTTAAATTCAAAGGTGTCCTCCGTGAGATGATTGTTGTTCATTATAGATGGAAGTGACCGACATTGTTTTAATTTATTTTTTTATTTGTTGGTCACACATTCAGAGTGTAGAGCATTTACAGGTGGTCAAAAAAAATAAATGTATAGGGCCATCTGGATAGCTTACCTGGTAGATCATGCACCACATTTACAAAGGCTTAGTCCTTGTCGCAGTGGCCGTGGGTTCAACTCTGACCTGTGGCCCTTTGCTGTCTCTCTCTCTCTCTCTCTCTCTCTCTCTCTCTCTCTCTCTCTCTCTCTCTCTCTGCTTCAGTCTCAAATGACTGTGGTGCTGTCTTTTTCGATTTTGAAGAGAATCAGAGAAAGAAGTGTAGAGATGGCCACTTGTCAAGATGGGCTGCAAAACAAACAAAATGTTTCATATAGAAGTACAAACGGGGACAGATAACAGTAGTAGCCCATGCTCTATGCATACAACAATGTGGAATTGTAAATTGAAAACCTCAGTCATAGACAGCTGCTGCTCCTCACTTTAAAATTCATGTTTCATGTCCCAGCTCATTTAGTCTTTCTGTCTCTGTCCATCTCGCCTCAGGGCATCATTGCGGAGTACAACAAGAACCACGACATCAAAGAGGATGATGACACGGACAAGTTCAAGGAGGCCAGCACCAAGTTTCGTAAACTGTTTGGTATGCCGGAGGAGGAAAAGCTGGTCAACTATTACTCCTGCAGCTTCTGGAAGGGCAAGGTGCCACGACAGGGATGGCTCTACCTCAGCATCAACCACCTCTGCTTCTACTCCTACTTACTAGGAAAAGAAGGTTGG
Source organism: Zingel zingel (assembly GCA_023566125.1). Taxonomy (NCBI): domain Eukaryota; kingdom Metazoa; phylum Chordata; class Actinopteri; order Perciformes; family Percidae; genus Zingel; species Zingel zingel. The sequence goes on from CM042317.1 coordinate 18,516,503, forward strand.
ATATAGACCCTGCTTTACTTTTATCAATGTCTTTTTAAGCAAAATGGGTGGGGTGACGTGGAGTCACAAAATATACAATAGCTTGTCTTCGTCTGACTTACACGAATATTATTCCAATCTTTCTTGACTATCTCTTTGACCATTTATTGTGATATGAACTGTCAAATCATTTTTGGAGTTTCGATTTGGAATTTGTAGTCTTTTGATATTTAACTATATCAACTACCCTCCACATGTTTTATTTCTTCATTAAAAGAATCTCTGACCTGGAGATATCTGAAGAAATTTCATTTTTTCAAGGCTATATTATATATATTTGAGACTCCAAACTATTATCACAAGTTATATTGCAGTAAGTTGATACACACCAACATCTAAACCACATATCAAACATAATTTCAGTATACTTGCATGCTTCTCAAGGTGAACATCATGCAAGTCTCACACCATATCCTGAGAGCTACCTTAGTCTGTTTGTTTTATCGTGTCCATATATACTGATGTCTCTACCTTCATTTCTTTTTGTAATTGTCAGCCAAACTGGTGGTGCGTTGGGCAGATATCACCCAGCTGGAGAAAAGCGCCACCCTTTTGCTGCCCGACGCGATCAAGGTGAGCACCCGCATGAACGAGCACGTCTTCTCTGTCTTCCTCAACATCAACGAGACCTTTAAGCTGGCGGAGCAGCTGGCCAACATCGCCATGCGTCAGCTCCTGGACAACGAAGGCTTCGAGCAGGACCGCTCGCTGCCAAAGCTCAAGAAGAAGTCACCCAAGAAGGTGTCAGCACTAAAGAGGTGAGAAAGATCTGATGCGGTGCGGGAAACGTTTGTGCTAATTAATAATTAATCCCATTTAAGCCCGTTTATGACATGCAGTCGATTGAACATGTGGTTGGCAGAGCAGTTGGTTACCCAGACACTTAACAACCGAGGATGAAAGTCTAAAATGGTGTTGCTAGTTTAGGTTTCATAGTTTAACTGCAAAAGCAAGACATGCATGTGTTGCAAACCATCACCCCTCCTCCCCTCCCCTCTCCATGCCCACAAACGCACAAACAACAACCTGTAGCTGCTAAGGACTACTGTCAAAAACTGAAAACACTAAGGATAGGCCCATATGGGCACTGCCTTTTTATATTGTATGTGTGTATATATATATATATATATATATATATATATATATATATATATATATATATATATATATATATATATATATATATATATATATATATATATATATATATATATATATATATATATATATATATATATATATATATATATATATATATATATATTTTTTTTTTTTATGTACTGCTACTGCACTGATTGCCACCAATGTAAAACACTGCATAGTGTCATATGGGCACTATTTGCAAAGATTTTTTTTTTTATATTGTTTTTTTTTTTTTTTAATCTTTTCATTTACTACTGCTGCTGCACTGATTGTCACTAATGTAATTTCATTATGTCCATACAATGACAATAAAGCATCTTGAATCTTGTTGGGAAATAAATGTTTTTGAACTATAGTAATTGGCCTCTGAAAGCCCTAAAGAATGGCCTCAAGATCCAATTTTTGCTTGATCAAAACATTTTATGTAAGCATGACTTGGTTATACTGCAGTCTGGGGTTATATGATTGTTGCATAACACTTCACTGCATCTGCACAGACACTTCATTGTCTGTGTCCAAATTGTGTAACTTTAGGAAATTAAACTATCCACTGGACTGTTATTATAAATTTTAACTGGGTATACTTTACAAGTATTACTTTTGTATAAGTATTTTTGGTGTATCACCTTTTTTGCCTTAACAAACCAAGCTGTTAATTTACATTATATATTTACAAAAATGTGTCATCTAACATGATATTTTCCATCCTTCAGGGATTTGGATGCAAGAGCGAAGAGTGAGCGTTACAGGGCACTCTTCCGTCTGCCCAAAGATGAAAAACTGGACGGACACACAGACTGCACCCTGTGGACGCCCTTTAACAAGATGCACATCCTGGGACAGATGTTTGTTTCCACCAACTACATCTGCTTCACCAGCAAGGAGGAGACGCTGTGCAGCCTCATTATCCCGCTACGAGAGGCGAGTTGTTTGTCTCTGTCTGGTTGCTTTTGCCAATAAAAATTACAACACTGTAACTGGAAACTGTCTCTATCTAAACAGCAGACATGAGCATAAGCTGAAGTTAACCGCCAACATGTGAATGTGTCTGATAATGTCTGGTAGAGGGTTGGTACTGTAAATTAAAGTACACAAAGTTAATACCATTTTGCCATTTAACGCTAGTCATTTACTAAATTGCGTTAAACCTTTTGAAATGTACGGGATGTCTCAGCAGGTAAGGGTGTAAATCAGTTGCTAGGAAACTTTGTGTTAACTGAATTATGTTTGTTCCCTGTCGTTCCTCCAGGTGACCATCGTGGAGAAGGCAGACAGCTCCAACGTGCTGCCCAGCCCGCTCTCAATCAGTACCAAGAATCGTATGACATTCCTGTTTGCTAACCTGAAGGACCGAGACTTCCTGGTCCAGAGGATTTCTGACTTCCTGCAGCAGACCAGCTCCAAGATCCACATAGAGAGGGAGCTTACCAGCAGCCTAAACAGCTCAGATGACGAGGTAAAACAAATTGTTGTTTTGTTTCTTACGTAAATACCTAGTTTACTTAGAGTAAATAGAAAATCTATAAAATACTGTAAATAATTGTGGTGTGTCCATTTCAAGGCTCCAAAGCTTGAATCTGATGGCTGTCCCTTCCAGGTTTCCTCCCAGCATGGATCCCTGCTCTCCAGCAGCCCACAGCACAGTTTGAGCTCAGAAGGCGAGCGTACGTTCAACCTGAATGACAGCAGAGTGCCAACAGCCACACAAGCCCTCATGACCATGTACCGCCGCCGCTCACCTGAGGAGTTTAATCCCAAACTGGTGAGTTAAATGCATCTTTTGTTGAGTACAATTAAAAGCATTTCATCTTGTCGAGCATGGTACGGCACATAGTTAAACCTAGTTTAATAATACTTTGATCCATTCTGCTTCTGTTAAAAGCTATTTATATGTAGTCTTGGATTCTAAGTTAATACATTGTCATTTATTTGCTTTCTTTTTCATAATAGCCATTTTCACATCATTACACTGCATGGGTATTAAAGCTGCATGGAGGATTGCTGCTAACTGCCACCTAGCTGGATTATTTTTCCTGCAATGTATAAATAAAGCCAGACCTGCTTTTAAGCTCAATGCAATGGGACTGTGACCCTGCATTATAGAATGTTACAGTATTTGCTTTGTGGATTGTGCAAGAAATCAATCTAACCACTGGTGTGGAATAGTTAAAGCAGAAATCTGACAGAAAAAAAGATTGTGGTAATTGCACTTGAGTTGCTGCATCTCCATGAAATACTTTTCCGTCTTTGCTAAGGCGAAGGAGTTCCTAAAGGAGCAGGCGTGGAAGAACCACTTTGCCGAGTACGGACAGGGAGTGTGTATGTACCGCACCGAGAAGACGAAGGAGCTGGTCCTCAAGGGCATTCCTGAGAGCATGAGAGGAGAGCTCTGGCTGCTTTTCTCTGGTGAGCAAATGTTCAAGGAGGCCTGAAATGCTGTAAACACACACTGTGCATATGGAACTGTCTTACACTGCACCTAATGAGACCACGCCCTGCATACTACGTGCTCACACTTGATCATAACATCACATGATACATATTTTGCGCGGGTGTAGTTGATCCACAGACATCCTGTTGACAAATGCACAATGTAAGAACAAGATAAAAAAAATGGAATAGCCAATGTAGGACCTGAATACTACTGCCACAACAAAAGGTATTCTGATGTTGCAGCCTGTATAAACACATGGTAAAGATTAATTTAACACATTATTTATGACACAATGTTCATAACCATTCAGATTATTCAAGACTGAAATGGTTTTTCAAACATTCAGTGCCGGCTCTAGCCTAGGCGGTACCTGAGGCAAGATCTGGAAAAGAGCTAAATAATTTACTTAAAATGAGAAATGCTTTTCCACTTTTTAGCCACTCAACTGAAAACTGATTGTTTCTTTTGAAAGATTTTTAGAGTTGACAATATTTCATAAGAAAAAGCGAAAAATTAGTAATATATTTGCAATATGTTTTAATACTGACAATCAAATATATTTGAATGTACAGCGTGTATAAGCACAAAAGAAAACACTTAGGGGCTACGACTAAACGTGTTTTCCGATTTATTAATGTCTGCTGACTATAAACACTTTAAATTGGTTGATTGCTGATTGTATTCAGTTGTATTCAGTTGTTTGTATCAGGTTACATTTTTATGTGTACAATAATGCCACTACTATATACTGTATATACTCAGAGGAATGCAACCTGGTCATGCACTGACACATGAAAAGAGAATTCAATAATAATCCTGCTGACATGACATAAATTATGTTTTTCATTACTTGGAGTAAATGGGCTTAAAGTTTAAAAAAAAATAAAAAATCTCACTTGATTTTTGTGAAACCGCTCATACACAAGCATATGCTATTTTCCATGAGTAGAACACAACATTTTAAACTTTACCACCAAACATTGTGCTGCTAAATGAAAGCTTTCCATTACCTGCAGACTCTACAGAGGACCTGTAGCTAGTGACTGTCATGCAACAGCTTGTACAGTACTCATCCTCACCCGAGCAGCGCTGGGTTACCTACAGGCTCTCTTTCTTTCTTTCTTTCTTTCTTTCTTTCTTTCTTTCTTTCTTTCTTTTCTTTCCCTCCCTCCCCAGTGACCCACTTATGGCTCACTTGGCTGTCGTCATAGCTGCATAGTGTTCATCTTAGTCACCCTTACTACCTGCACCAAGAAAACTATTTACCTTGCTTATTTAAAACATTCAGCTGTTGACTGGATTAGTGTTGTTTTTTTTTTTTTTTTTTTTTTAGAACAAAGGGTGTAAAAACCAGTTTGGCGAGATTAATAGGCACATTGAGGTATGTGGATACCTCAATGTGCGCAACATGTCTCTACGGCATGTAATTACCAGTACCACTGGTGTTAGAGTGCATGTTTACTTAACATTTTCCCTCAGTCATTTAGCATTTACAATTATTATTATTATTTTTTTTTTACTAATTTAAAAATTCCAACTTTATGGTTCCAATGCTCTCTTAAAATCAGAATATGCTTGGTTTAATACAAAGATATAAAAATAAGACAACCTTGATGTGACAATATGGATTGTAAAGTTGTGTTTTGACAGAGCTAATGGAATCTATTTCTTCTTGTAGTTAACAGGCTGCTGACAATAGGCAGGGTACAAGAGTACGTAACTGAAACTCAGATAAAAATCTGTTCATGGTTTGGGGTTTACCATGATTGGTTATGTAGTTTACTGTAGAAGATCTACTATGCTTGTTGTGTTTATACAGAATAGTTACATCAGTTGTATCCATTTGTTTTCTGGTGAAATGTCTTCATAAATTCATTTTAAAAAAAATGTATCTCACCAGCACAATCCTTTCTTTATCCATTAATGTATGATGTGTTATTGTTTTTTTTACTTGTGCAAATGTAGTTACAGACTAAGGGTTTGACATAAAGAAGAATAAATCTGTGAATGAATTAAAAAATAAAGAAAAAATGGACCATGTACTTTAACAAGTGACATGTGTACTTGTAGTGAAATTACAACTCATTTTGCATTTACAAGATGCAGTTTTTTTCATGCTTCACTTTTATGTGGTAGATGTCTAAAATGTATATAGTATTTTTCTTCTTCAAAGTTACTGCAAATCTTTGTGTGCTTCGCTGCTGTGGCACTTACATTTCCCCTTGCCTGATCTTATCTTATAGGATTTAAATATTTAATTACAGCTTTGCATGTAATCAACCCCATCACATATACTGTTACCATAGCTCTTGTGGTTTTCTTTGCGGACGTTTGACCTCATGTGTTTTTTCATAGGGACAGTCAACGAGATGGCCACCCATCCCGGATACTACGAAGACCTGGTGGAGAAGTCGATGGGCAAATACAACCTGGCAACAGAGGAGATAGAGAGGGACCTGCACCGCTCTCTCCCTGAGCACCCGGCCTTTCAGAATGAGATGGGCATCGCTGCCCTCCGCAGGGTCCTTACAGCCTACGCATTCAGAAACCCCAACATTGGATACTGTCAGGTACACACACTCCCCTCGATTTTGACATGAACTGCCAGAAACCTTGGAGGCCTTGACAATACTTGAAATTCTCCTCTCTTCTCCCTCGACACCAAAGGCTATGAATATTGTGACATCTGTGTTGCTGCTCTACGCCAAAGAAGAGGAGGCTTTTTGGTTGCTTGTGGCGCTCTGTGAGAGGATGCTGCCTGACTACTACAACACTAGGGTTGTAGGTCAGTATGTGCATGTGCTTCTGTATTTGAGGGTGTTTTGATTTGACAGTTTTCTATTTGTTTAACATCCTATTTCTTCCCCAGGGGCCCTAGTGGATCAGGGGGTGTTTGAGGAGCTCGCCCGTGAGTACATTCCTCAGCTGTACGACTGCATGCAGGACCTCGGGGTCATCTCGACTATCTCGCTCTCCTGGTTCCTCACCCTCTTCCTGTCGGTCATGCCGTTCGAGAGCGCCGTGGTGGTGGTGGACTGCTTCTTCTACGACGGCATCAAGGTCATCTTTCAGCTGGCGCTCTCCGTGCTGCACGCCAACATCCACCAGCTGCTGGGCTGCAAGGATGACGGCGAGGCCATGACCGTACTGGGCAGGTAAGGAGAGGCAAAAAGCACAATACTATATCCTTAATCATTCTTCACTCTTCCCTCCTCTAAAATCAGTGGTGGAATGTAACAAAGTACATTTACTCAAGTACCGTACTTAAGTACAAATTTGAGGTACTTAACTTGAGTCTTTTCACGCCACTTTATACTTCTAGAGAAATATTGTACTTTTTACTCCACTACATTAATCTGACAGCTTTAGTTACTTTACAAATTAAGGTTTTTGCACACATGGTTTATAAAATACGATGTTTTATTATAAATTAAACTACCCATCAATATAACGGCCTACAAGTCCAGCTGAAATGATTAGATGGTTACACTTAGTTGATTGACAGAACTGTTTTGATCGTTTCCAGTTTCTAAAATGTGAGGATTTATCTCCATTGAGTTAAAGGTATAGTAAGTAATGTTAATCCAATACACTTTTTGTCAATTTCAGGTAATGTCTCCTCAGGTCACCTAGCTTTCTATTTTGTGTGCGCTGAAAAAAAATCTGGTGTTAATACACAGCCCTAGCTGTGTAAATAGAAAACAAACAAACAGGAGTGCACGAGCCACAAAACACTATTACAGCCAATCGGCAACAGGCGGCGACAGTTAACGGTGGGGGGGGGGAAGGCAACATGTGAATGTGCCGGTTGGCCAGTAGTTATCTGTCCATGAATCTGCGGGGCGGAGCCTCCTGAAGAGGGTGTTTTTGTTTGGCAGGTGAGTTCAAATATCAACAATCTTTGCGCAGCATCGCTTACTGCACCTTTTTAAAAGTTACTGTTAATACTTTAAGTATCTTTTCCTGATGATACTTATATACTTTTGCTTAAGTAAAATTTTCAGTGCAGGACTTTAACTTGTAACTTTTTACAGTCTTAGTCTCTGCCCTCCTTTGCTACCAGATGGGTCTGACCCATGAGTTTGCTGGGGGGCAGAGGGAGCACTGTCCCCCTGGTGGCTGAAACGGGTAATTGCATTGTTTAAAAAAATGAGTGGAATAATTAATTAATCTGGCATGACCAGATATTTTATATTCTACGGGCATGAGTAAGTGCAGTGCCAAGTTTGACGTTGTGTGGATTAGAAATGCCAAATGCGGTGCAATGCGAGAAAATCAGAGTTGAACCAGGCAGATGCATCAGTTTTCATCAGACTCACCCTGGGTCGGGTTAATTAAGTCACCAAAATAACTCCGGAAATCAAATCCCCTACTTCCCCGTTAACCGTCAAGCCACTAAACCTGTGTGAAAATGAACACCTCTGCTGAAATGTTAATTTCTTTAACGATCCGACACAAGATCTTTCTTTCTTTCTTTCTTTCTTTCTTTCTTTCTTTCATTCTTTCTTTCTTTCATGCTTTCTTTCTCGTTCTTCCCCCCCGCACACACACAGTCCGGTTCTGGTGGTTGATGAACGCAGATATGTGCTGATTAGCTCTCATAACGGGCAGGGTGGGTAGCGCACTGCCATGAGTCCATGACGCCAATGTCTGTTATTTTTGTGATTACATTCTGAATCTGCAGCATTCTCTGTCAGGTAAATACAGTAGTACAACGTCTTCCTCTGATGTAGAAGTAGCCTACACTGTAAGTCAGTAGTACAGGCTATACAGTGGAGTTGCATATTAAGTGGTTTGGGGTCCTCCTGGAAGTCATTTTGGGGTACAATTTGGTTTTGATGAATTCTACAAGCAGCAACACCACAGGCCAAGCAATCGCCCATTTCAAACGGGCACTACACTAGTATCTTAAATAACACAAAACAACTAAATGGTGATAGGTACTACATCATACTGTAGGTCGAACACTGATTGTTCAGCGTTACATTTTAGTTTAATTTAAGTCGGGGCATTCCGCCACGTCGGTCTATTGCATTCCAAAACAGCCGTGCCGCGATTGGATTTCATAAGGGCTAATTGTTAAATTGTTACAATGTAATTTAAAATCTGCTTTAAAAATATGTTTTGGAATATAATGTTCAGCTTTAGCAGCTTTACCTTTGTGCAATATATACGACTGAGGAAGCCTAGTGACGAGTCCATAGCAACCAGTGTTGAAATTGATGATTTCCCAGTGTCCTTTGCTGAATGGTCTCAATGTTTTGTTTTATTTCATATGAATACTAGTTTACTAGAGGAGTAACTTAGTATTTGAAGTAATGCAGTAAGTGTGAATTTAGTTTCCATGCTTATTGTGTTTTCACAACAATGTTAGTGAGTAAATCTACTGAAATGGCCCCCACACCATAACAGAGGAGTGGGATGCGTAAGATGAGAATGCAGAGGTTAACTCTTGTATGTCATGGCTGTAAAAAGTCAAATGGTATCTGTATAACTTTGCTAAGCGCAAGCTAGCACATAAGGGGAGGGTCATGCTTCTTTTTCAAATCTTTTTGGAGGGTCGTAGAAAAATTATTACTGGGGAGGGTAAAGTCTTTTTAGCTTAAAGGTCCCAAAACTCCTCCAGTGGCCCCTTAAATAAATAATGAACAGTCCCTAACAGATATTTTTATCCCACAAGCCTGAAAGATTTCTTGATAATTTTGGTAAATTACTTGTTTTGTAGATACTTGGACAGTGTGACCAATAAGGACAGCACCCTCCCCCCCATCCCCCACCTGCACTCCTTACTGACAGACAATGGAGAACCGCATCCAGAGGTCGACATCTTCAAACTGGTCCGCAGCTCCTACGAGGTATTCAACCTGGATGATGATGAGCGGGTGTAAACCGGTGTCCTCCTCTGTGTTTGCTCTCGAGATGTGCAGGGATTTTCTTTCTAAAGGGAGCTGTAATGTTACAGCTTTCAATAAAACGCAGTTCAAATGATTTAAACTTAAATTTAGTAATAAGTAGTAGAATAACTTTAACAGTATCTCACTGAAAAGCCCAGCTGTCTCGTCACAATCACGCAACTGTCTCCAGCCGCACTTGTTGTTTCCACTGTGATAACAGACTTCCAGCTGAATTGAAACTATATATCTCTCCGTTTGTCCTTCTCCTTTTGTGTCAGAAATTTGGTTCAATCCGTGCAGATGTGATTGAACAGATGCGTTTCAAACAGAGACTGAGAGTCATCCAAACCATTGAAGATACAACTAAACGCAACGTGGTAAGGACCCACTGTCTTACCCTTATTAACACTGGAATTAGACACGTGCTTGTGAAAGTGTACAAGTACACTCTGTTTTAACTATAATGTTCTTACTCAACCCTGTCCTGCAGTTAGCACAACAGTAATCAGGCAACATGGAACAATTTAAAAAGTCTCCTCAAATTTAGATTTGATCTTTGAAACCCAATAAACGACATTCTTGTCATTATAAGATCCTGTGCTCTCTTTTCACGCTTGACATTATTCTCTTTCTTCTATTATTACTTAATGTAATTATATCATAATATATTTCAGGTCAGGACTATTGTAACAGAGACTGCCTTCAGTATTGACGAGCTGGAGGAGCTCTATGTGCTCTTCAAGGTGAGTTACAGCTTTGTGTACCTCCAGCTCCCACTTACTGTTTTGCCACCATGCTAAAGGTGATGTATTTGGTCTCTGCAGAGAAAATGAATGATAGCCTGGGAATCTTGACATTATTGCTCCAGCTATCTTACTCCTCTAGCATGAGCTTTTCTTGGTGTGTATATACACACATGCTGAAGATTAATTTGCCATTTTATTAATGACAGTGTTCATAATGATTTAGATTATTCAAGAGTGAATGTGTTTTCCAAACATACTGTCAAAGTGTGCGTTGTATTTCTCAAACATGACAGAATGCAACTATGCCTATGGTTATTGTTTATTAGCCACATTTATCTATAATTGGCCTCTTCAAACTCAGCAAAACATACTGTTTTTTTCTTCTTCTATTTAAATTATATTGACTTGCATATTATATTTTACAGTTCTGCCCCCTCTTTTCCTCTCTTCAGGCGGAGCACCTGACCAGCTGTTATTGGGGCGGCAGCAGCAACCCCACAGAGCGCCACGACCCCAGCCTGCCCTACCTGGAGCAGTACCGCATCGACATGGAGCAGTTCAAAGGCCTGTTCAACCTGCTGTTCCCCTGGGCCAACGGAGCCCACTCAGACCCCCTGGCTTTGCGCCTCTTCCGTCTCCTTGACCAAAACGGAGATGCCCTCATCAATTTTCGGGAGTTCATCAGTGGCCTGGGTAAGTAGAGTGAGGTTGTGCGTAGGTCCTTGTAAATATTCTTTGAAAGTAATGGTTTGTAACATAGCGGCTCAGTTGTCAAATTGATGTTTCACGCTGTCATGATTCTTATGTAAGGTTATAATTGCATCCAAGGTGGGAAGCAGTTCAAATGTGTCCAATCTCTAAAGCTTGTTGGTGTGTTTTTAGGTGTCCTGTGTCACGGGGACCTCACTGAGAAGCTGAAGCTCCTCTACAAGATGCATGTCATACCTGGTGAGTGTGCGTCCATGCAGTTCAGTGTTATCGGAAAAAGTCTTTAGGACACAGCGGAAAATATTTAATTTTTTTTTTAGTGAAGCAGGATTATGACTTGTACAGAAAAGAGGTGGCTCCGTGGAAAATATTGAGCTCTTTGTCTCACTTCACTGGGCAAATCTCTTTCATACAGTTACTTTTGTCAGCATGCTTTTTTTTTTTTTTTATTTATTTTTTTTTTTTTATGAGATAACTGACCGGAAAGAGAACTTTTTAAGTACTCACTGTATTTTAAATTCAGTCGTCAACTTAATGAATACTTAGGTGGCTTTATGTTTCTAATTTGAAAATTTGGGATAAAAACTAAATGAATTACAAAAAAGGTTGACTGAGCGTTTTCACAAGCCAATTTCAATTTTCCTCCCAGAAAACACTCATGAACCGGAAGAGCCCGACTCTGCCTTTGAGGCCACTCAGTATTTCTTTGAAGACATCACTCCAGGAACGTCCATCGGTAAGAACCTAAGATCAACTTTTTTTGTGATCAAATTTGTGTTGCTTTGATTACATCCTTACCTATAAGCACATTATGCATGTGCACCACAAGGATTTAATAGAACCATATATCAATATAACATGTCCCCACATCATACTGGGGCCCCACTTTTTCCCAACCCCCTTCCTGCCATGGTGACATTTCAGAAACGGCCTCAAACACCTTTTACTGATAGGAAAGCTGATGTTTGGACAACTAAACTTACACAAGTCAATGATGTTATACTGTTCCACTACACCCTGTGTCCTGGGTGTAGAGAAGTAGAGGCAGTATGTAGCTTGGAAGCAAGAAAATACAGTATATGTTTGATGTAATATGCTTGTCTTCAAAATATAGAGGATGCTGCTAAAAGATGGGCGCTAAAAGTTCAGTCTAGCTATTGGAATTTAATAATCCTACTATAATTCAATTGAAGAAATGTTAATGTTTGATCTTTTCTCTTCAGGTCACGACTCAAAGTGCAGAAGTGAGAGGGATGATGGCTTTGTCAGAGTTACATTTAAGACTGAAAGAGGTAAGCAGCATAGAGCAAAAGTAATATAAAAGCCTGAATGTATAGATCTAATATGACACACTACAAAGTCCCATTTATCTAAAATGAGCATTTAAAAAAAAAAAAAAAAAAAAAAATCTTATTTCCTCCAGCATGTGTATACAGGATGTACCCATATCCATGATGCAGCAGCACAAATTGGGTTCAGCTCTTCACATATCGTAGTCTTTAATCGCAATACAGAAACAAGCAGATATTAATGGCATCCACATGCTTTTAAAAAGCAAAATATAGTAAGAGTTAATAACACATTATTTATTTGTACATCTTACAGTGAAGAAACTCAACACTCCTGAATATCGCCATTACCTGAAACTGTGGAACCAGGAGACGAAATCTAAACTAGAGAACACAAAAGACCTCCCCAAGCTGAATCAGGTAAGACTTCACCCTCTATATCTGTTGTCATACACAGTATGTACATAAGAAGCTAAGTAGTAGGGTGGGCTATAACTGACCCCTGAACTGTGTTATTTCCTCCAGAGTCAGTTTATCGAGCTTTGCAAGACCCTCTACAGCATGTTCAGTGAGGATGTTGCAGAACAGGAGCTCTATCACGCCACAGCAACAGTCACCAGTCTGCTGCTGGAAATGGGAGAGGTGGGAAAGCTCTTCTCCTCCTCTGGCAGGAAGGACCACAACATGGAGGGTGAATCGGGGCCGAGCATGTGCACGAGAGACACCACAGATCCCAAAAGCAGCCCGGAGGCCGTGCTGGATGGCATGTTCCAGCAGCGGGGCCAGGGGGACGGCTTTGCCCTTGCTGGTCTGGAGAACAAGCCCAGCCCCTGTGAGGAGGGGAAGGGGGACGAAGGGAGCGAGCAGCTGCCGTCTATGCAAGACATCAGGCTGGAGGACTCGTCTCCGAAAGACACAGGCACTTCATCTGCCATGCTTATCTCGGATGATGAAACCAAAGATGACACTTCAATGTCGTCTTACTCTGTGCTCAGCGCTGGCTCCCACGAGCTGGACGAGAAGCTGCAGTGCGAGGACATTGCAGACGACACTGTGCTGGTGCGCAGCGACGACGGCTCCAGCGCTGAGAGAAGTAACCGGCCTCACGGCGGCAGTGGACCCCACGACAGAGGGCTGCCTCACAGCACGAGCATTGATAAAGACTGGACCATCACGTTTGAGCAGTTCCTGGCCTCTGTGCTCACCGAGCAGGCCCTGGTGCATTATTTTGAGAAGCCAGTGGAGGTTGCGGCTTGTATAACTAACGCCAAGAATGTGCAGACAGTCGGCCGCCCCATGCTGTCAACAAGTGACTATGAGATTTCGCTTTCTGGCTGAGATTTCTCACACACACACACACACACACACACACACACACACAGACACACACACACACACACACACACACACACACACACAGACTTTTTAAAAAGGGAAACATGATTATCAGTCGTCAGTCTCTGAGTTTTAGAGGACAATGAAGGTGGGTGTATGTGTATGATAGTTGAATGAATGTGACCAAAAACTGCTATTAGCGATGCATTTTACCAGATGTGAAAGACTTTTATTATAACAATCACTTCTGTCCTGCTAAGAGGGAACAGGACATTAATATTAGGGTTTGCTCAGATGAAATCAGTGTGTACATGTAGTAGCCGTACTTTATAAACCTTATGCATAGGTATTAATATTGTAATCTCTAGTACTCTTAAGCTATGTAGATGTCCATGATACAGTACACTGGGATATTGATAGTCTATGTACGATCACCTAACGTTATATCTGGGTCAAACTATCGCTTCCTTACTTAGAAACTTTAGTTTCTCTTGGAATGACAATACGGACAAATGCAAAACAAAGCTGTGAAAATTCAATGATTAAATGAATTTTCATGTATTGGTGCATAATGTGTCACTTTGGCTGTTGATTGAAACTATTTTGCCCACACACACACACACACACACACACACACACACACACACACACACACACACACACACACACACACACACACACAGCTTCCTGAACATTCACTCCCCAGGATAATGTTCATTTATTGGTAATCGCAAACAACTTTTTTACTCAAAAGAAAAAGCACTCACACCTGATGATTAAGGACATCATGTGTCCTAAGAAATGATTACACTAAAAAAGGTGTTGAATGAGAAACCTGCATTTCCTTTATGTTTACAACATAATGTGGTCCACTAATATATTATGGCCTTTTATATTTTTAAAAAACAAACAACTATTTTAACCTTTTTGCTCTGTACATTTTTACGTTGCTGTATTCAACTTGTTTTTATGTGAATATTTTTTTATTTTAAATGTCCAGGTGTTATTACTCTGGATTCTGATGCATTGTGTAGGCTATCACTCCATCTAATTAAAGTTATAGTATGATTGATCCAATGCTGCACAGAACAAAGTCTCAAGCCTTTTTCATCAGACTGAGTGCCACTATATGACCAAGGACATAGAGTGTTACTGCCATCTGTTGGAAGATAATTTATGCTACCAATCATTAATTTACTGAAGATATGATTTTTAGCCCTCAAATATGATTCCACAGGAATTGCATTATCATTCTTTTTGAACTATTTTTAACCTGTTATTTACAAAACCTACAGTAACTCATATCTCTTACTGGAGCTCATCAGTGCAAGTGAGTCTGGTGTGACTTTAGTACAGTTATGGAATGTGACCAAGTGCTTTACCTTACTTCACTTTATTTTCATGTAACTTTATACATCTACTCCACTACATTTCAGGTTTGACAGCTAAAGTTACTTGGCAGATTAAGATATTATGTACAAAACATACGTTTAGAAAATGTGACGTATTGTCACACAGTGGTGAAAGAACTACTAAAATCTTAAGTAAAAGTAGCAATGCCACAGTGTCGAAATACTCTGGTACGAGTAAAGGTCCTGCATTCAAAATTTTACTGAAGTAGAAAGGTATTGGCATCAAAAAAGATCCCTAAGAATAATCTATTATTGTGTACATTACTTTAAGCATTTACTCAAGGTCTGTCTGTCTGAAACTAGGGTTGTGGCTCAGGTTTAACCAATCACAGCAAAGGGAGCTCACTTAAAACTGGACTTTCTGTAGATTGAAAGATTGAAAAGAGGCTTTCCCTCAGATACATGACAAAGCTATAAATGATATATCAGAAAGTATGCTTTGTTTGAACAGTGTCTCCCTCCTGTCTCACACTTTGCTTTCGAGATATTATAAAATCCGCAAATGAAAAGCTCTTGAGTTTAGTCTGGTCGATTTTGTGCCTCAGGTCCTGTTTAACTATCTCAATCACAAAATCCCTTTTCTCCCAATATACACTCCGTTTTCAGTAAATTGGAAACTGAGTGTATAATGACTGAGTGCTAAAACAAATGCAGTCTAATACAGAGTTTTAAAGAGGCTGAACTGTATTGCATTGTTTCTAATATTTAGTTTATCCTTATTAATATACAGTAAACTGAGTGGGCAAAATATTAGAGATCTCAATAGAACACAACTCAACAGCACCACAAACTACAGTTTCCAAAATTTGAAATTAACAGTTTCAACAAAAACTGAACTTTATAACCTTCATGAGGGTAGGATTTTTTGCAGGACTGTTGTATTAGACTGCATTAGTTTTATCTAGTTGTACCTATTAACCTGGCAACTGAGTGTTGTGGTAATAAGATCCCATTTTCTTACCTGTTTCTTCATCCCAAAATGGTATTTTCCCATAATTTCCATACTGTTAGAGAGGCCACATAGGTTGGATTCAGGGTAAGGTATTGTGAAACAGGCATCTTCACTGCCAACTGTTGGGAGGCAACATTGTGACACAAAGTTCTTATCTGATCCATCATGAACTGCAAGTCAGTGGTTTACGTCAATACTCTTCCCCCCCCAAATGCTTAAAAAAAAAAAAAAAGTGGCCCTCTTTTACAAAAATGTGAAACGTATTTGTTATTAAGAACCAGGGTATAATAGGTTTTATAACAAACAAATGAGCAAATGCTGTATGATACAATGATGCTACTACAACAGTGAAAGGGCAAGGTGATGTGAGGCGATAAAGACATTTAGCCAATCGGCTCCACACAATTTCTCTGTTCGCGTCACGCCTGTTCTGTCATTGGCTGTCATCTGATAGTGCTTTGTCTGTTAAGTGCACAGACACATGGTCCAATAAAGTAAACAATTACTTAATATTAATGACAGATACAAGACAGACAGAAAATCTACTTGCAGTACTGAATGTGAACATGGCTATAGTGTTGATTATATCTGAAGGCAAGAAGACACTTTTGGAAATATACAACAGCTGCAGAGGTAACTGATGTTACATTCACAGAATGGGGGAAGAAAATAGTTGTTTTTGTGAAATGTGCCTGCACTGAAAATTGAACATTGACTTTCTGACAGACTGTGGACTTTGATTTGACCTGTGCGTACAGGAGTACACAGGAACGCCTCTCTCTAGATGTCATAAAAATACAGCCAGATCATATATAAATACAGAGCCAAAGATGCAGCTTTCCTTTCTGCGGAGTGACGCCCTTTATGGATTATAATCTGGCCAATCAAATCCTGCCCGGTACCAAACTACTGAGGATCAAAAGGAACCTTACATTTTAGACAAACAACGTAAGTTTGTTTTATGTTTTTATCATCAATCTACACTTTAATTGTTGGCTCATTAAAAAAAATCACTAACCTTTCAATTGCAAAGATGAATGATTAGTATTATTGAGGTTAATGTTTATATGGTGGTTTTCTCCTGGTGATTGGCTCTGATTGTGTGTCTCTGTGTGTTTGTGCATACCTGTAACCCCAGGATTAGGAAACATGGTGGGACTTAAACCCTCAGATGTTCCCCCTCCACTGGGGGTGAAGATGGCGAGTGCTGGGGCTGCAGCCTGTGTAGCTGACCTTTTCACATTTCCTCTGGACACAGCCAAAGTCAGATTACAGGTATTTGTTCAGTGGTACTGACAAAGAAAGAAGAACATCTATGTACCATATAACATGTTTTCTTAAAAAATTGCTGCTATGCATCTGATGTTATATTGTGATCCCTAGCTACTAATGTTGCTGTATATTACATTTGAACACAGTGTAATATTTGCTACCACTGACTGAGCAGCTTGACTTTAGACTTTGTCCACCTCATTTTCCCAAAAGTCAATTGCACTCATTAACACTTGTGTAGCAACACTGCAGCATTTAGTCTAAAGGTTTTCTACTTTTGTTCCGTAAAACTGGTTTTAGCCTTGTGTACAATCTGTGACCCCAGATTCAGGGAGAGATGAAGGGAGTGGAAGGCATCCGCTACAGAGGGGTGTTTGGGACAATCAGCACCATGATCCGGACAGAGGGGCCCAGGTCTCTGTACAACGGGCTGGTAGCGGGGCTGCAGAGGCAAGTGTGCTTTGCCTCCATCAGAATCGGCCTCTACGACACAGTCAAAGATTTATACACTGGTGGCAAAGACAGTAAGTGGTTACTTTTGAAGTACATGCAGGGTTTCTTTTAATTATATATTTCTAAATAATTTTCTATACCTCTATGTCCCACTGTCATAAACCCAAATCTTTACGTGAAAGGTAAATATCAACTCTAGTCAGTTTTATTAATCAAGCCCAAAAATAACTAATTTGTCCCAGAGGGCTTTTTACAATCTGTACAACATGTACATATCCTTTATCCTTACACCCTCAATTTAGAATTTTCTAAGAGTAAAAATCCTATTAAAAAAATCATGGTGGGAGTGAGAAACCTGAGGAAAAGCAACAATGGAGAAATCACTTATCCAACGTGCAAAAGATTCTGCATGTACAATATATTAAGTAACAGCAGTAGAATATTAATGTTGGGATACCATTACAATACCAAATAACTAGAGTACACAACATGTAATATTAAGTAAATATTTGGTGTGATAAGAGTTTAGGGCATAGTGTGCTGTGTGAAGATCTGAGGGCAGTGACACCGATTGTTTTAATTGAGAATGAACTCCGTTTTATAGATGGCAGGTGTTAAAATATCACACACACACACACACACACACACACACACACACACACACACACAAAGCACAAGTACCTCTAAGCTGTACTTTATTAAAGTAATTGAGTAGATGTACTTATATTTCACCACGAGTTGTTTCTATCTATTTGTTTGCAGAGCCTGGTGTACTGGTACGTATTCTGGCTGGCTGCACTACAGGCGCCATGGCGGTGTCTTTTGCACAACCTACTGATGTGGTCAAGGTTCGATTCCAAGCTCAGATGAACCTGGATGGTGTGGCTCGTCGGTACACTGGCACAATGCAAGCCTACAAACACATCTTCCAGAATGAGGGCATACGCGGACTCTGGAAAGGTGCCGTTTAGGAAGCATGCTTTAAAATACGTTAGTCTTTATAAATCTTTATACGTTATTATTATTATTATTATTATTATTGTCTGGCTTCTTCAGGCACACTACCCAACATCACAAGAAATGCGCTCGTCAACTGCACAGAGCTGGTTACATACGACCTGATCAAAGAGGCCATCCTTAGACACAACCTGATGTCAGGTGAGTTGAGAGAGCTCATGCGTGAATGCCTCACACACACACACACACACACACACACACACACAGACACACAGACAGCTGATTGGGTTAGAAATTCACACGCCCTCTCACTCCTTCAACACCACCACAGCTGATAACAGCTGATAATAGCACATGTGCTGGTACAGAACATGGTGTATTTTCCCCTCACGGTGCTGTTAATACAGTAGTTAATACCACATGTAATCTGCTGACAGGAGTTTCTATACTGCTCAGCACACCCTTAGTCATACCCTTTAGTTGTTTTGTTCACAATCATCTTTTCTCTACAGACAATCTGCCTTGCCACTTTGTATCTGCCTTTGGTGCCGGCTTTGTCACCACGGTGATTGCTTCCCCAGTAGATGTGGTGAAAACTAGATACATGAACTCACCACCGGGCCAGTACAAGAGTGCTATCAACTGTGCCTGGACCATGATGACTAAAGAGGGGCCGACTGCTTTCTACAAAGGGTGAGTGCCTCCTCTCTGACCCCTGCACACACTCTTTTGTTTAGGAAATTTTGCATGTGAGGTAATTTTGACAAAAATGTTTTAAGCAATGCTGCATTTGTGGCCCTACTTTAGCTTTTCATTTTCTTTGTTTCCTGTAGATTTGTTCCCTCATTTCTGAGGTTGGGATCGTGGAATGTTGTGATGTTTGTCTCATTTGAACAAATCAAGAGAGGCATGATGGTCACAAAGAAGATGGTTGAGGACAGAAATTGAGATTCCCATTTCAAAATTTGGCTGAAAAATCTGAACCACCACTGGGTTGGAACATCGCTGAAGAAATATCAATTCACATTTTAGTTTTATTCTTTTTGTCTTGTGGTGACAAAAGAAGAAAATATTTTGTTGAACTGATGTACAATGAAATGCAGTTCGATCTTTATATTTATAATTTTTCATAATGAACCCATTCAAAATTTCATAGGAGTGAATGGTGCTAACACTAGGTTGTTGTTTCCCTCCTTTGGGAAGCTGAGTTTGCACTTTAAATCTAAATAGGCCATTTATACAGTTAAGGATGTATAAATGGCAGTGAACCTTTAAATAATACTGGTGCCCATAAAATGTTAAACAGGTTTACAGTATGTGAACTCGAAATATGACTTTTTACAGACTGTGCTTGCTCATTAACGTGTGCTATCACGTCCACCACAAGAAACACATGTTAAAACATTAAAATGTGTATTTATTAACTTTGAGTCAGATGTGTTAATCATTACATACCTTCCTCAAAAGCAATCCACAGCATAAAAACAATCAGTACTAAAAAGGCAGTCTTCAGACATACAAGTTATGAGAATGGAGGCAAATAACCATTTTGAGTTCCATGTCACCTACTGTATATTACAGAATACAGATGGCATCAACGGGGACACATTAAACCATGCACAAATGTCGTTATTGTCTTAGTTTGGACATAAAAATCAAGTCCTGAGAGGGAGAAGTGAGAACACAGAAGTCTTGGTTACATAAATACAAACAAAACAGCTACATATATGGCAGTTAATCACCATTTTTCAATAACTGTCTTTGAACTGCAACAAACCCATTATCTCTACAGTCCTCTGCAGCAGCTCTCATTTCCCCTTTACAAAAGTTAATTAAACACTGGAATGGTCATTTTTGAGGTATAGGGTGTCAGATTTGTGCTCCATTTAAAAACCCTTAACTCCCACTGAAATCAGATAAACAGAGTGTGACTAATGAATCACAAAACCAAATATAGGAGGATTTATTTGTTCAAATTTTTGAGTAACAACCAGTTTACCAGATCAAACAACTTCAGGGGCCACGGAGGGGTGAGGGAATGTATCTGAATAATATTAGTTTTTAGAACGGACTGTCAGCGTTACATCGGGGTCCTGTAGGTGTGTCTTCACTATGTTATGGAATTTTTCTCTGTACTGATTGAACTGCATGATGCTTTCTGGTTCTTCTGCCACCCAGAATTTATCAAATTCATACGCCAGATAACCTGGAAGAGAAGATGCACAAATTTTAGAGAATTATATGTAATTAAAAAAAAAACAAAAAAAAAACAGACAACAAAATTTAACTTTCTACTACAAAGTTTAGTTTTTTTCGAACAAATGGAAAGAATCAGAGATGTTGAAGAATAGAACTGTGTGATTTTTTTAAAAATAATTTATTTGGGCTTTTCCGCCTTTAATTGAAAGGACAGCTAGGTGAGAGAGGGGGGGGGGGGAGAGACATGCAGGAAATCATCACAAGTAGGACTCGAACCCTGGACCTCTGCGTCGAGGCATAAACCTTCTCAGAGTATGTGCGACTGCTCTACCCACTGATCCAACCTGGCCACACAATTGTGTGATTTTTGTACTCACAGTATAGCTGATGAAAATGCCGGAGCTCAGGTGTGCCCAGAACTGTATTGTAGAAATGAGGTTTCAAAGCACCACTCTTCAGTAGGCTGTATGCCATCTCTGTCAAGTTGATCCCAACGATCGCATATGAATATCTGAAATATGAGGAATACAAAATTAGCATAAAGTGCACGCCAACAGTGACAGTGCACATTGAAGGGGAAGGTGAATGATTTTTAGGAAGATAAAACTTTTGACACAATACTGACACATATTAGGATGCTAATACTGGACATGTATGAATGTCTCTTACCCTAGTTTAGGATGGTTTGCATGAGACAACACCTGGCGGGCCTCCTCTGTATAGTTTTCACTGAAAAAACTAACAAAAACATTTGAATATATTTATTGTTTACCGTGAAAGAGTCCTATACTTTGCTTGTACTTGCTGGTTTAATCTACAAATGAGATCATGTTTACCAGTAATCTCGTACTCCCTGGCAAAAATGGTAACAATCTAAAGGTGAACTCAATTTTACAAATCAAAGTCTGTTTTTAGGACTTAAAGGAAGTACTGCATATGTGAAAATGGTTGTATAAAGCCTTTTGTGGCTTCAGAAGGAGCTGCATGAAGTCTGATGAATTGCAAGTGATGCATCAATTGGCGCCTCGAGGCTACATTAGCCGCTGCTAGCATAACACTCCCGAATCTCTGACCGAACTGTTGTCGTTGAGTTGCGTCGGGGGAATTATTGTAGGCGCCAGGTTTTGACAAGGCAGAAAAATGCATGGAATAAAAAAGATGATGTCTCTGGTGCTGCTGAAAAGAAGTTGATTCTTTTAAGAAATACTGTCCATCGTGAATATGACAATGTTATAAGAGAGCAATGCTAATTTGGTGGTGGTTGACAAAAAAAAATCTGCTTCTGTGTGGGTAGTATATATTTTTATGATCTGATAAAGGCACAATTGTCACCTGTTAGTCCATGCGTTGTAGCCTATGGACTCTTCAGTCTTTTGATATGGTCATAGCAAATGGAATACCAATTAGATTTGATTACTCTAACTTGAATAGAAGAGGATAATGTACTTCTTTCTCTCAATATTCTGCCATGGCTTTTTCTTGTTTGAGAAGCGCAGTATGTTAGACTATAGGCTACTACACTGCGAGGTATTAACACACATGCATGACTCCACACAGATACATCATTAACAGGGATCTGTAAAGCCTCACTGTATATGTGCCCGCTTTCATTTTTAGACATGGATCCAACAAGGCTGACAATGCTGCTTTTTCTAAGTGTATAGTTCTAAATATGGCAAATAGAATATATAGCCGGTGATGTGAATATGCTGATGATGTGCTGAGCCCTCTCCTTTACTCCCTCTTCACCTACGACTGCACACCATTGTAAAGTTTGCAGACGACACTACGGTGATTGGTCTCATCAGCAACAACGATGAGATGGCCTACAGGGAGGAGGTCCAGCACCTATCATCGTGGTGCAGTGACAACAACCTGGCTCTCAACACCAAGAAGACCAAAGCGCTCATTGTGGACTTCAGGAAGTCTAAAGCTAGCAACTACACACCCATTCTCATCAACGGGACTGAGGTGGAGCGTGTAACCATCTTCAAGTTTCTGGGTGTCCACATCTCTGAGGACCTCTCCTGGACCCTCAACATCTCTACCCTGATCGAGAAGGCTCACCAGCGTCTCTTCTTTCTGAGGAGACTCAAGAAGGTCCACCTGCCTCCTCAGATCCTGGTGAACTTCTACCGCTGCACCATCGAGAGCATCCTCACCAACTGTGTCACAGTTTGGTATGGCAACTGCTCTGCCCATGACTGAAAAGCACTGCAGAGGGTGGTGAAAACTGCCTAACGCATCACTGGTTCCTCACTCCCCTCCATCGAGACCATCCAGGGCAAGCGATGCTTGCGTAAGGCGCGCAGCATCATCAAAGACTGTTCACCCCCCAACCACAGCCTGTTCACCCCCCAACCACAGCCTGTTCACCCCACTCCCCTCCGGGAGGCGTCTCAGGTCTCTCAGCACCCGTACCAGCAGGTTCAGAGGAAGCTTCTTTCCTGCGGCTGTCACCTTACTGAACTCTTGCTCTGCATCCCGGTGACAATTTAACTAAGCCCCCCCCCCGGACAATTTGCACTACCCTATCCCACCTATACTGTTCTATTTATTATTTACAAATGTACATACTGTAATTACACCTATACATAGCCATATTCTACTGTTCTTCATACTATTCATCCTGCACATATTTATTCGTACTATTCTTATGTTACCACACTGCAAATAGCTGTACATATGTCTATATGTTCATTCAGAATATCCATATTTATTGTTTTTCTTATATAATTCTGTTAATACACTGCATGTATCTATATTATTCATACTATTGGTATAATGTCACTGCTACTACATTGCACATATCTGTACATGTTGTTCATACATTGTTCATATTACATAGCCATATTTATTCTGCTCTTATAACACTGCAATATATTTCTTGTCCTGCCTATGCACCACCTGTCTATA
Organism: Zingel zingel; assembly: GCA_023566125.1. Classification (NCBI taxonomy): domain Eukaryota; kingdom Metazoa; phylum Chordata; class Actinopteri; order Perciformes; family Percidae; genus Zingel; species Zingel zingel. The sequence goes on from CM042317.1 coordinate 18,540,252, forward strand.
CTTGTATATCACATTGCACTTTTCTGCCTTTTTTTTTTTTTTGCACTTCAGGTTGGGCGCAAACTGCATTTCGTTGTCTTTGTACTTGTACTCTGCACACTGACAATAAAGTTGAATCTAATCTAATCTGGATACATATTTCTACTTCAAGTTTTAACGTCCATTCATGTCTCATTGTTATTCATCGAGGACTCACACAAGGTTGATTAGGCCCAGCATGCCCATTCCTCTGAAGTCAGTCTTGGGGTCATCTCCTTGGAATCCAATGTCTCCCCACTGTTTGGTTATCCTCGACTCCAGTTTGACTGTTGGCATCAACAGGTCCCACAACTGAGAGTACAAATACTTCTGGGGTTACACAATTTAATTGCCAATCAATACTTTCTATACTGTAACCTAAATCATGCCATTGTATTGTGCCGTGTAACTCAATTCAATTTAAAAAATAAATAAATAAATAAAAAAATAAAAAAAGGGGTTTCTCTTTCTAAGGCCTCAACTGCATCTATGTTAGTTAATGTAATTAAATTATTAAAAAGTATGTGTTTGTCAATCAAATAACAAAAATCCACAAAGACTGATTTGTTGTGCGGATAAGTAACCATGTGACTGAAACATATGAACAACTGGATCCAGAATCAGCAACACACACCTTCAACAGCATGGCCTCATGTTCTTGGTTCTCAGAGTTGAAGACTTCCTTTCTCAAGTCTTCCACAGATATATACAGGCTGCAGTTTCCTGTAATCTGTAACAGACAGATGTGTAGGCTCTCCTTGAAACTAGACAGGTAGAGAGAGATTAAACAAATAGTTAATACATTGATTCAAAAATTACCCTTGCACTACACATAATATGATTTGGAAATTAAATCATTACTGGTGACAAGCAACCTCAAAATAACAGATAAGAAGTAACCTTACAGTGGATCTTTCTGGGGTTTGACGTTCTTCTCTTTCATAATTTTATCCACACATTGCTCTAATTTACCCTTGTTGGTTCCCAAAGCTTCTCTTAAAACCTACAGAGGAGGAAAGCATAGGAGAGGAGGGGCTAGACACAGAAGTAATGATACAGCGAGCGACCAGACAGAAAAACTGGCACAGTTGCTGCTATATAATCTATGATGCTGTCAGCAACAGGGACAAAATACCTCTCAAAGTCAACCTCAGAAACAATGAAAAAGATGACAAAGCACTTCTGTTCTGAAAATGCTTACCTAGCAATAAATGACATGTAGAGTCAATTCATCTGAGCTGGGCAAGTGTATTGGAGGATAAGCACTGATTAAGCTCACAGGATATGTCTTTATTGGAGTTCACACATAAAACAGCCGAACAGATAATGAACAGGTCAGTAGTTCAGCAGTGTTGCCTGTTTTTCAACATTTATGGTTATGTTTGACAGGTTATGTCTGTACAGTATGTGTAGCCTACAATTATATATTATTTCTAGGACTGTCAAACGATTACATTTTCTTAATCGCGATTGATCGTTGAATTTCTATAGTTAATCGTGATTAATTGCATGTTTTATCACATGATTAAAATTCTATTATTTTGCATTTCAGAACTGTTTTTAAGTACATATTAACAATGGAAAGCAATTCTTACCAGTGCATCTTGATTGGGAATCAAATGAATGTAGAAGAAAGTGACTTTACGAACTTGATTTTAAGATTTGTATTTGTTTATTATATATTTAATCTAGTCACACATTTGAATCTAGAGTCAATATTAAGGTTGGGTATTGTTTGGTTTGGATACCGGTGCTAAAGCGGTACTTTTAAAACAGTACCGGTGCCTGAACGGTGCCTGAACCGATACTTTTTAAGAAAGTTAAAAAAAGAAGGGTACTAAACAGTTGGCGACATTAAAGAATGGCTTGTTTATTGCTAAGGCCATATTGTCAAAATTAAATGATTTAATAATAATGTAATCAACTTTGAATGCACCACGAGGCTGTAAATTACTGTCTGTGTTTTTCCGACAACAGCAGCTGCAGATTGTTACATCCCGGTGTCGGAATCCTCTACAGTGAAATACAGACACACTTTACACCGTTTAGCGTTAGCTGTCAGCATTGTAACCGTGTTTAATCCAGCTACTAGCTAGCGGTAGGCTAACATTAGCTGCTGTCGAGTATAGTGTTAACTAGCGTCACGTGCAGCAATCTTTCTGTTTCCTGTAACGTCTGTTTCAGAGCATCAGAGAGAAGTGCAGGCATATCAGTGGCACCAGAATGAGGCACCGAAATCCACGTTGCTATTCCTGCAGCAGCAGGATGTGTTAAGAGGAAGTACGGCAAAATAGTAGCCTGTTAGGCACAACGCAAGTTGAAGTGAAAATAAATTAATAAATGGCGGCATGCGATTAATACGATTAAAAAAAATTAACGCTTTATGCTCGGCCCTTAATCGCATCGCGATTAACGCATTAATGCTGACAGCCCCAATTATTTCCTTTCCTCTATCTGTGCTTGTGTTTTTCTTGTACGTATTTCTTGTGCATCTACAACTAATAACTACTTCCATTATAAATGAACTTATCTGGTTCTTTTCATAAGGCGAGTGGATTCATCATTTAGTCAATAAAATGCAAACAATGAAAAATGTTCATTAAATTCTCAAATTCCAAAAAAAAAAGATGTTTAATTTAAAAAAACTGACAGTTAACATTTTCTTACCTTATTCTTTGATGAACAGAGAGAATATTCTACAACAGGAAACAAAAGGTAAATTGATATAATGTAAAATAAGCAGGAAAAAAAGTCACACCAGATTTAAGAGGATTTCATTCACCTGCTTTTGTTGTCCTTGTTGCCCCAGGCTTGTAGTTGGAGCATATTCTCTGCAGCTCACATGTCCCTGTTGCCTGTCTGATGAACCACTTTAGCCAGTATCTCAGGAAGGACGTGTAGACATATTGCCAGATATACCCCAGCATCTTCTACAACATGGACAGAGAAAAGACATCGACCAATGGGAATTCAAGCAGAAAAATCTGACTCAGACAAGCAGACAATTTCCACTCAGCTCGGCATCAGTGATGGATCGTCTGTCCTGCGTCAGGGGTAATTGACACCCTTCCGATTTTTATTCTACGGTGCAAGAAATGTCCTGGCAGGCTTTAGATCAGCAAACTACTTGGCAGTATAAACATGTGATCAGAGCGAATGAAGAGTTAAACTGGCATGGGTGGAGGAAGTACTTAGTACAAGTACTACCACCACTGTTTACAAAAATACTCAAGTAAAAGTCATACCATCAAATTTTATTAAGTACTCAAATTTCAAAATGCAAGTTGGCTTTTTTTAAATATTGTAGCTGGTGAAGCTGGAGCTGATTTCATTAGGGCTGCAACTACCAGTTATTTACATCATCTAATCATGTGCTGATTGTTTTTATTAAAAGCATTTGGTCTATATCAGAAAACAGTAAAAAAAATAAAAATCACAATTTCCTAAAGGCCGAAGTCATCAGATGTCTTGTTTTATCCAAACTACAGTCCAACACCCAAAAGTACTTACAGTAATGCAAGACAAAGGTAAAACAAACAACAAAATCATGGAATATTTGGCATGTTTACTTAAATAATTACCTAAACAATTATTAATTATTATTTGTATTATCATATTAGCCAGTTGCCAATAAACTTTGTATAACTAAATCAGAATCAGAATCAGAAAGGGCTTTATTGCCAAGTACGTTGCACATACAAGGAATTTGTCATGGTGTTGTTTCAACTAATCGATTAATTGACTAATTGTTACAGCTCTAAATGTGATCTACTTTTTGTACAGATGGGCATTTTGACCTATAACAAGGCATCACACAACAAGCTGATCTTAGGTCTATGTTTTGTATGACCAATATTAATCTGAAAAGTAAATTATAACAACTTTTTTTTAATTCTTTAAAATGTAGTGGAGTAGAAGTTGCCTGGGCCAAGACGTCTTTATATTCAGTCTATAATCCAGACCTGTGAATCTGCCCACTCCAGCGAGTTGACAAATCTGTCTGATATCAGGCAAGAGGAAGTACACAATGTAGCATAACATGTAAATAACGTTACTCAAGTAAAGTACATCTACCCCAAACTGTATTTGAGTAAATGTAGCTTCTTTTACTTTCCACCACTGCCTAATGGTACTTACCACAATGCCATTATTATGAAAGGGATGATTGAAACACTAGCTAACTGTTAGTGTCTAGCTATATCATAATGGCAATGGGCACTATTCTGCTTTTCAAATGAGCTAATTCATTGTTCCATATGTGAGGATCAGCTGACCGTACGCCACCTTTAAAATACCAATATATAAACTACAATAATACCAGATCATGTTAATGTGAAAGAAACGGCTAGCTGACGTAACGGGAGAAGGTTGGCGAACATTTAAAACAATGGCATTGTGCTAGCGTTAGCTAGATAGCATTAGCGGTAATGCAGCTAACGTTAACTTCAGACAAACGTTACTATTCAGTTAAGGTAAAGCTACAAATATTCGGCGAGTTTAGTAGCGCTTTAGCAAGCTGTCTACCCTCATGTTACCAAACTGGTAGCTAGTTACCTCCGTTTTTAATAAACTAACTAAGATAGCTAGCTAGCTAGATGACAGGTTCAGACCAGATGGTTCAGACAACAGGTTGTCATTGTATTCGCCGAACTGTTAGCCAACGTTAGCTAAGATCATCTAAATTAGGTTGCGTCCGAAGCATCGGTGTACATAATATTATTTACGACGAGCAAGTAGATGAAGTTAATCTTACCCTACTGTCAAAGTCTACAGAGACAAAGATATGAACGTATCTTCACTCAGCTGTGTGGTAAGTTAAGGTTAGCAACGTTTCTCTTGACAACAGTCTGGCTCTGATGTGTTCAGGTTCTGACCAGACACAGTCGCTGACGTGCATGTAGTAACACGCACCTAGGAAAGTGAAGATTTTTGGATGGCATGCACATATACATTCAACCATTACATTTGCATTATTGTAAACGTTTTGGGGAGCGTATGTTTTAGAATTTCTCGCAAAAATAGTGGACACATTCCGAGAAACATGGGTTGAATTTTTTGATGGGGGTATTTTACATGATGTCTGTGAATACAGCACACGCCAGCCTTTCAGTCTATGTATTCAAGCGCCATCTACTGTCCAAACCTTACTGCTGTCTGCACTGCATGGACTGTGCTTCACATGGCGTCACAGCTACAGAGGAATACAGAAAACCTCTCGTTCAAATACTGTGTATTTTAAGCAATAGCTAGATAATAGATATAGAAGATATAGCTCTAGAAATTATAGTCTGCAGATTAGGTTGGTTTCAACTCATATAACCAGTTTAGCCAATAATTTGCCTTTCCCAATTTAATCACAAGATGGTGCCAGATCCACAATAGGACCGTGTTAGATTAAACTGATCGTCTATTTTAAAAATGCACCAATCATTTGGCTCCATTATTACACAGATACTAGTGATGGCCAAATGAAGCTTTGTGAACCATTTTCTCTTTTTTCTGAGCCCACTAGATGGGGCGCTCTCTTCAACAAAGGGTTGAAAACCACCATTTGACCATCACTAACAGATACAATTGATATAGAGTTTTACACTTTCTGTGTCATCATTTCTAGCCACTGTTTAAAAAGGTTGCAACAGACCATCCAAACAGGCTGCACATACACCCTCGTCCCAAAGCACAAGTCTGGCATGTCAGCAATGAATCCGGCGTTGCTCACCAGTGGTACACTCTGTAATTAAGTCGTGGTCTACCTTCTCACCTAATCAGTCCCTCTAGGCTTTTAAAGGCAGGAGGTCTAGCCGATACAATTACTGCATTCCAAGATGATCTCCTTTCTCAGACCTAGCCTATATTTGAAAACTGAATCCCCAGAGTAACCACTTAGATTATAATAAGAGTCTTTCTGGGTTAAGTGAAAAACAATCAAAGGTGTAATTTAAAAGAGTCTTTGAATGCCTTGCTGTATACTCTCTTGTACACATTTAGGGGCATGTCCTTTGGGTGTCCAGGGTTAGCCAGGGATGATGTGATTGACAGGACGATCAAACCACCACAGTTTCTGAAGAAAAAAACAAAGGACAGGTCCTAGGGTACAAGTAAGTACTATATTTTGACCAGTTCTGCAAATGAATGACAAAATAATTTGTTTGATAGTACCCAAAACAACCCACAAGCCTTCCCTGATCCTTAGTCCCTTCTGGCAGGATGACATTGTGTAAGAACCTTCCAAAATGCATGCATTTTTACAAAAATGATAATTACCGTTTTCTGTCACTATAGTTTTAGGGTACTGTCAAGAAAAATGATCCATATGCAGACAATTGAGCAGACATGAATTAATTTAAATTCAAAATGGAGGTACACAAGCTTAATGTGTCATATGACAGGGGTCAAAACCAGGAGGCCATTCCAAACAGGCAAACTTATCTAAAGGGGTTAAGGAGAGAATCATCAGTCCGTGGATTAGATAATCTAATTTGTATTTATTTATTTATACATTCGAGAGGGACAGGGCACGTTAATCAGTAGGCTATAAAAATGCAAGATGTAATGCTGGAGTTAGCAAAAATGCTAATTTACGTACATCCGCAGTCCCTAACCAGGTAACAAAAACAAAACATTACAAGTAACACTATATAGATACAAGTATAGGCTACAATACACACATGTAAAACGACAAAACACATTTACCAACATATGTATGAAAATGATCACAGTTGTGGTTTGCCTGATTTCACAGGCAAAGGATAATTTATCATGGTGGTACAGGTTACAGGGTACCAGAGGCTTGAAAGCAAACGACAAGAAGCAACAAAGCAACTTTGACAATCTGACGGAATGAGAGGAAATGAGCCAGTTGTCTACTGTAGGGCAGACAAGGGAAAGTGGAAACAGGTGAGCGGGTGGATGAGGGAGTCTGGTGGACAGGTGGAGAATGGCAATGAGCAGGTTTGGGGGATGTGGCTCGAGGGATGGACAGAGAGGCAGAATGTGATAGGGGCACTCTACCAATTACACATGGCGTTCAGTTTTTGTCGCCATGATGAGTTATCCTTCGCCTGTGTTTGCCTTCTGTGGCTCTGGAGGAAGCTGTAGAACGTTTGAAAAAGACAGAAAGAAAGAGACAGTCAATTCAATTTCAATTTTTTTTTCTTGTCAGGAAAGTCTTAATCTAATACACACAGTGCACACCTGAAGAGAACCAATTGTTTTCTAATATACATACTGTATGGTAGAGAGAGATGCCCCTCTAATTGTCTTTTATGATATGATAATATGCTGTGCGTTGAAATGCCGTGCCAGTTTTGGAGCTACCGGTCTAGACATGCCACTGTCAACCGTTTAACTATTATTAAAAACACAGAAAGAAAACGCACATTTTCTCTGCTGTGGTAAAGCAGGACATTATTATTAGTATTAGTCCACCGAAACTTATTTACAATATCTGGTAATGACTTTTTCAAACCTTTTTGTCCTCATAACACTTTTATTGTAGCAGCTGTTCTGTCATCGAGAGAGGGATCATTCCAAATATTTGGATCAGATGGGCCTATCACATGAAAGTCAGCTAAACTGAAATAGCTGCATCTTTAAGGGACTGCGATACTTTGCCTCGCCTACAATAAATGTCCTGATTATAAAAGATTTATTTAGCAGACCTAATAAAATGTCTTCATTTTCAAAGTGCAGTTTGTAATCTAAAGGTAGGCCTACAGTACATGCTACCTGATTCTACTCAGAAATATAGCCTGACATTCCTTAATACATCCCTTCAAACAGACACATAAAGCACACAACACACATGCTATTCTCATAAAGCCATATATAAATGATGCAAAAAGACGCACTAAAATAAATGACATAACCTCTTGGAATATAACTGTGCCTCCGCACACACATGATGCTGCTATGATCTAATAGTAATCAATTTCAAGTGCAAGTGACGCTCCTATGGATGCCTGCGGCTGGCTGATACAGCACTGCCTCCATTCTCACCATCTCCCCCATTTCATCCATTCATTTATTTGCTGCACCACGTTGCCTGCGCTGGGCCAGTTCAGTCTGGGATGACACACACACACACACACACACACACACACACACACACACACACACACACACACACACACACACACACACACACATACACACACACACACACACACACACACACACACACACGCGCGCGCCATGAGAGGTCAATTGTAAACGGTCCACTTTTTCTAAGCATGAGACAACGCTAATAAAGAGCTCAGTGAGGCAGCATCCACCGACCGCGGTGACTCATTGCGCACGGTCGGTCGGTCAGTCAGTCAGGGGGCTTTACATTTTGCACTTCGCTGTGGAGGATCGATACCTTTTAAAGACTTATATTCTGACGGAAGGCGTGGCTTGGTGTCACCGACACAGGGCTGGTTTTCCATATTCATTTCTAGGGTTTAGCCTCATCTCACTGACACGGACGCGCAAACGGCACCCCAAGGAACTGGACATAAAGCGTCTCTCAAGGTAAGTCACCCTCCTCTTCTCATTAGACTGTGGTTTCCTTCGTGTCAGATGTTGAAATGGTCCGCAAGGTCATATCAAATAAGCAAATCTCAGTGGCCTCTTTGATATTGGGGTGGGACAGAGCTGCAAATGTAGGCTACATGATAGATCTTAATTGGCCCGAATAGGTCGTGTGCATCACTTTAATGTATGTAACGTTGTGCATGAATTCATATTCTGGACACATTCTGTTATCTCTAAACTGCTGCAGGCAAAAGACACCAGGGCATTTTAAGTGTTGAATATCTAATTACAGGCAGGATTATGCATTCCATAAACAGTTGCACTTTGTCAACAGACGACAGATGCGTAGTGGGGATAGCACAAACAAATGGGCTACACCTGTCCATGACCCAAAACAGTAACCTACTATTCTATTTTATTCAAGTCACACTTAGCAAGAACTCTTTCAGATTAACAAGTACATTAAGATATACATTATTCTGCATCCTTGAGTAATGTATGTAGACATAAATATTACCTGATCTGTAAAAAAAAAAAATCTATTGTTGTGGAGATGTTTATTGTTGTGAGAAAGGGGAATAGCTGAAAAGACAAGGCTGGTTATAACCTTTCTTTCAGTGAGATATGCTGCACATTATGCAGAATGAATTCTCATCAGTAATGTCAGTGAAATGGAAATGGCCAACTTGCTCCCTGTGGACCACTGAATTATCAATCGGTGGTTCTTCCTCCTCTTTTGATGAAGCCTGTAGGCTGTTTTGTATGATTGAAGTCTCACTCACAGTGCAATTCATTTGTCTGACATCAAAGGATCAGATACCTCAGACGTCTGCTGAGTGCTGGCACATTACTTGCAGAATTGGCTCAGATGCTTTGACACTTAGGAGACAGACTGAGGTGGAGTCATTCATCAGGTCTGGGATGAAGAGATTTGTGAAACCGAATGTATGCTGGATTGATTACATAAAAGAGGATCTAAAGGCTCGTTATCTTAGGCTTACAAACCTTTTCTGTTTATATTTCATAAACGTAGCTTGACAGAAAAAGGGAGTTCAACTTGAGAATTGTTGGGAACTGCATGATACTGCCAAGCAAACACATAACTAATTTGGGTTTTTCGAACCACACATGACTATTAGTTCCAGTGAAACTCCACTGAATGTGGAACATATAACATTTTTAATCAGAAACATCTTGCCCTTATTTCAGCACTTTGCTTACTTTACTTGCAAGTTTGTAAATTTTGCTTTTCTTTAGTCTGACACAGCATTTCTGCATGTTCTTTAGGGATTATGTTTTAAGTAGCATTTACGGTAACTAATCATCAATCAACATCACTGTTTAAAGAAACATAGCTTGTTGTATACATATCATATCATTATGATTTGGACATGGAGTGTTGGTATTATAATGTTATCTTATGGTTAATTAGATCCTTAGGCTTGGAGTCACATTAATCTTAATTCAAAACAGTAGTTGAATTGGGCAAATACGGGTCATTGATTCTTCTCGTGCTTTGCCTTTATTGTAACACTGATTATATAAAAATATGTAAATTACTTTTCAAAGAAACAAACTGGAATGTAGGCTAATTTACATAATGCTAATATTGGCCTTGACAGCGAGGCCTATGTGATTCTGGTCTGATTATTTTGGTCTAAATCAAGATTACAGTTAATAAAAAGTGAAGCTCAATCATTAAAAACAAACTATGTATTTCTATTTTCCTCTTTTAGGGAATCACACAAAGTGACTGATATTGCACATCTGTTTTCATCTTTGGATTACGACAATATTTAAGGACTGGAACAGTAAATCCGGCATGGGAACTAACCCCAAAAGAACAGTGACCGTCCAGATGGTGCCTCAGCTGGCTGTGGTGGACACTCTGGGCAATAAGGAGCCTAATGCCAACTGGGCTAAAGAGCCCAACCTCAAACTCTCTCATGTCTGCCCAAAACCCACCCTCACATCTCCTGACCACAAACAGGATAACTCATCTCTGACTGCTTCTCCCGCTAACACCACCCCAAAAACAGCTTCCAAGGGGGGTGAACCAGTTAGCAGCACCGTGTCAGACAAACCAGTACCAACTAATGATAACCAGACAAAGTCTGAGTTTGTGACAGGTGGAGACCAACTGATGCAAGACCAGTCTCTGACAGGCCAAGGTGTGGGTGATGCAGGAGGTGACCAGAGGGATTCTAACGCTAATATGAAAATGTTAAGCCTGGCTGATGAAAAGGATATCTGTAAGGCCGATGTGTTGTCTGCTCTTTCAGCATCAAAGGTCGACATGCAGACCAATGACTGCAGAATAAAGGGGCCAAGTGGAGCAGAGGAGAAGTGTGAAAAGCTGACATCCTCAGCCAAAGCCGCAGCACGAGAGGACAGTAATAAAAATGTTTCTCCAAATAATAAAAATCTTAATGCCTGTGAAAAAAGGCATACGACATCTGAACCACAACACGATAATAAAGGGAGTATTTTATCTCCCAAAAACAAAGACACAGCTGAACCAGAGAAATCTCAAGAGCCTGATCATATACATAGCTGCTCACAAAGCTCTGTGAGTCTGCAAGAGACTCCCAAACCTAATCAAAGCAAGGAAACTACTGCAGCTCCTCTTAGCAGCACTACACCTCTGTCTAAGAGCAAAGATGCAGAGGCCGAGTCTACAAATAAGACTTCATGTTCAACGCTTCCAGAGAAGGATTTGCCACCAGTAAAGAAACCTACAGTCTCCTTAGATAAACTTCAGCCAGTGTCTTCACAGAAGGACCCCTCCACTCTGCCCCAGGCTACACAAAACATGCCGGCAGATGGGCAGGTGTCTGAGGAAGCCAGTAAGACTGACACAGCTGTCCATGAAGGGCAGCAGCACTGCACCCTGTACAAGGAAGCTTCAACGATGACCTTATCCCCGTCATCCACTCCAGTCAGGCAGTGTCATGATATGGAGGTTCAGGCGGTAGCGAACATGTGCAGTAAGGCTGTGGCCACAAGTCCGAGCCTGCTGCCTTTCGCCGTGCCTCGCAAGCCGAGCAATGGGGCAGTCCCCAGGGAGGCCACGCAGAGCCTAGCGGTAGTCTACCAGGAGGACGGGGGTGTGGCACTACATCAGATGAGCATGAGTTCTCTATCCACCTCTACTGATCCAAGGTCAGAGAGACTCACTGTTGAGGCGGAGATGTGCCCCAACCACAATGCTGGCGTGGTTTCCCAATCAGAAACATTGTCCCAGCAGCAAGACAAAAGGCTCGGAGCAAAGCCTAAAGAACCCGGGTCAGCTCTGTGCAACACCCAGCCAGTTTATCAAATCAACATTGAACACCTCAACCCCAAGGAGCCAGAAAATAAAGGCGACTTCCAGATTAAAACCGGAGTTCAGAAATCTTCAGCCAAAACAGCCCCTGCTGAAGCTCCCTCTCTCAAATCAGTAACATCCCCAGAGACAGCCGGTGCTACCGAGTCTGGATCTGTTGACAGTAAAAATGCTGCGCTGTCTAAGGTTGCTGTTACAACCGGGGCCAGCAAGGCCCTGCCAACAACAACAATAAACACCACATCAAAGCCAGCTGTAACTAAAAAAAAGGCTGAAAGTCCAAAACAAAAGGCTAAAGGTGGTGGTAAAGCCCCGAAGAAGGAGAAAAAGTCAGGCAAACAGAAGATAGAACCGGAGAGAAAGGATAAAGAGGACGACCAGAAGCAGAAAAAAAAGGGCGTCCATGATGTTGTCTGGGATGAACAAGGGATGACTTGGGAGGTCTACGGTGCTTCTGTGGACCCAGAATCCCTTGGTTTTGCAATTCAGAGCCACTTGCAGTGCAAAATCAAGGAGCAAGAGAGGAAACTGATTGTCCAGACCTCTTTCCGAAAGTCAGTCTCTGGTGTCGACTCTCCGCGACATGGCAAGAAGAACAAAAGGAGGCAGCAGAACATTTTCAGGTCAATGCTGCAAAATGTCAGACGGCCAAACTGCTGCATGCGTCCACCTCCCTCCTCCGTCCTCGAGTAGCACAGCACAGAGGTAGCCAATGTCAAACTCCTCCCTTTTCCTAGAGGGCAAAATGTTTGTCCCCCCCTCATCATGATTACAATGCCAAGTGAAAGCATTAATGGGACAATGATCCCTGTAAGTAAGTATACTGGAATGTTGTAAGAGTCAAACTATGTGTGATGTTTGTGATCAAAGAAGGTAGCAAATAGTACTATAAAATGAACAACCCAAGACTTATTTTCTAGAAATAGATATTATAAAAAGAGAGAAAACTTCTAACCGTTTTTAAGTAACAGAGGCAATAATAGTGAAACGCATGTTTGTTAGTTACAATGGCAGTCCAGACCTTCACAGTAAAAGGCACTGATCACGGGGTAAACATATTTCTTACTGTCAGAATATTTGTGCAAGTATATTAAACCAACATCTCATTGCATTTGCTGCATTTATGGTATATGTTTTTGAGGTGTTTTGGGGCCCTATATTTATAAGATTGCTGCATTTTCTTTTCATGCACATTTATTTTTTGTGAGTGATTACAGTACATTGTACTGTTGTGCAAAAAAAGGGACTGTATGCATACATGCGCTGTTTAATCTCTGTTCTTCTTTGTTTGTTTTTTTCTATTAAAACAACAAAAAACTAAATTGAGATTTATATATTCTTCATTTCTGACCTATAGCATCCCCGTTCTGATGATATTTAAGCTTCTTTTTTTAAGTTTAGTAAAAACATGAGATAGTACTTCATTGCGTCTGAGCAAAGTGCACATGTCAGGGGATGTGAAAGCAGCAGGAAAAATCAACGCAATCCACAAGAGAGTGTCAGACTTCAGCTGAGAGTAAAGGTACAGTACTGTAGGTTATAGACTGGGCTGGATATGTTAGTGTCAGAGACAGTTTGTGATCCCTTATGAGGGCATGAGGTTTGTTCAGAGGCTAGTTAGCTCCCAACTCTTTCCTTTTGAGACAGAATAGATTACCATCCCAAGTCTGCATGTGGACCTAGATGGAAATATTTTATAATCAATGCAAGCGTTTACATGAATCCACCAGTTAGCATTGCTTAGTTCTGTGTGAACAGAATATCTACAAGTACAGGATTCAGTCAGCCAGAAAAAAACATTCAGTGCATTTCTGTAAAACAGTTTTATAGTCAGTGAAGGACAGCATAGACCTGAAGGACAGCAGAGACCTGAAGGACAGCAGAGATCTGAAGGACAGCAGAGACCTGAAGGACAGCAGAGACCCAATCTTGGGGATATTTCTAAGAAAAAGATGTACTGTTTTGGGCATTGCCTTGTGGAGTAAATCTGAATCAAAGATACGATTTTGAGCAGATCATTTGGAATAAGTTCAGTGCAAGAGAAGACTTGAAAATTGGTTATTATACAGGTCTAAAATAGGCAGTTTTTGTTTAATGTGCATTGAACAGAAGAAATTGTCTATTGCCCATTGTGCATGGTATTTTTAGTAATGGAGACCTGGGTGCTGAGGGTCAATAAAACAAACCTTATTATATACAGGAATGATAGCAGGTAATATAGAAACACATGTTGTAATGTTGTAAGAGCAATTTTAGGATACCAAGACTTTCTAAATTGAAGAGAATGTGCCTCTGCTTGCGCACACACACAGACACACACACACACACACACACACACACACACACACACACACACACACATCAAATATCCGTCATTCAATGCAATCAAAGCTTCATTTAGTGGATATAGTGATATATTGTCAATGCGCCCTCACACAACCAACTCTTTAATCATACAGCTGTCTTAAAGATTCCCTGTTGTAAAAAGTAAGATTTCAATGTCTTTTTTGATTATAAAGCAGGTCAAGGTGCTATATACTGTAAATACTGTGAAAGTAACAAAACGCTCAATCCACAGAGCAATGCACACAGCATGTCCCTTTTATTCTGTTTGGCAGTTGAAATCAGTGGAGGCATTTTAAAGCATGCAACGATTAGTCGTTTAATGGATTCATTGATTGACAGAAAACGAATCAGCTACTATTTCAGACTGTAACTATGAAAAGTAATGCACTGTAATTTGTGTGTATTCCACATATTTATTTCTGCATGCACTATATTGACTGCTGCTGTATAGGAGCGCTGTGGTCCGCATAGGGAGGAGGTCAGGGTTGATGGGTTATAAAAGACACGGCTTTCAAGCGGGGGAGCAGAGTTTGTTGTCATTGTTTTCAAAAGGCTTAGCTTTGACTAAAACCCTTCATACTCAGAGGAATATTTCCAGAAAACAATTCTTTGATGGTGAACACTTCCTTTCGGTGTGAATTTACTGTCCTGACCAGTGAAACGCTGATTTCAGGCGACTGCTGTTATTGTCTTTACAAGCATGTCACTTCCTGTTAATATCAGGATGCGGTAGCAGGGAGGAAAAAAAAGTCCTCTGTATTCATACAGTAGTCTCTGTCACAACCTCTAAATAGCAACACAGACTGAAGCACCTAATCTTCAAGCCTTTTTTATTTTGATCCTCTAGGATCAGAGGATCACATCTATGAAGTTGTACTTATATGTTATATCTGTCTCATACCTGCTCAGATCTGTGTAACAAGAGCATTGAAATGTTTCTGGAAGGAGCAATGACCGCCATGGCCCCATTACCTACTCTTATTTAATACAAGTCTTATCCTACAAAGCTGATGGAAGGGTGCCAAACTGACATCACGAATATGTGGAGTCATATTAAATAAATTTAGCCTCAGGTAGATTAATGTGCGTGGCCCTCCTCCTCCTGTTCCAGTCGAGGTCAGTTTCTCCTTTACACATCCACTCTGTCCATTTCTGTGTGCCCAGTCACCAGCTTTAATTTCAGATTCTTTTGCCATAGATTTAATTAGGTACTGTTTCAATCTTTAATAACCCCTTACTCACTGTGCCGTTATGCCTGGTTTCCATTTGGAAGTGCAGATAAGTTTTGGGCACAGGCAGTGGAGATTTATTCCAATGCTAGGGAACATAGAGAGGGATTTTCAAAGGCACATGGACAGACGTGTACCACCCACTGCTATAGTTAGTACAGCATTCAACTTGCTTTCAATATTCATCTCACTGGCTGTGTGCTCCGTGCCCTCCATGGGTATTTTAATTAACGCATGCAGCGGGCACATAACTGCAGTCTATTTTCTTATATGGGAAGAAGTATCCAGCAGTGGACCATACTGTTAACCCAAGGGTCTACGGCACACATTGTAAGTTATGGATATGTACTGGGTTTGAATCTGGCCTGTCAACTGTAAAAAAAAAATTACAGGATAAGGCTTGTGTTATCAAATCCAATGAAAAGACCAAAACCAATAATGTGTTAGTCTTTCACTTGTAAAGGAATAGTTCCACATTTTTGGAGCTGCGGCGAGCTGCCATGCAATATCTATAAAAAGCTGCGGTGCCCACTCCGTGTTGCGACTGTAACGAAGCGCGCCCAAACTAAAAGTTGGGGATAGTTTAACTTTTTGCACCAAAGTACGGCAAGTGCAGATCATACCAGCCAATCATTAAACAGCGTCCTGTGACTCCTGTGACATGTTGACCTATGTTATAAAGAATTTATTTCGGCCTGAAACACAAACACGCCTCTTGGCTGCAGAAAAATGTGATTATTGCATTAATGGTGTGTTTTCAGTGTAAAGCTCATTAGCAAAACATTTTAAGTTGTTTGTTTAATACAGTTTAGACAGATTTGTCATTTGTTTACATAAAGCCAGGCTAGCTATTTCCCCTTGGTTTCTAGTCTTGACGCTAAGCTAAGCTAACTGGCTGCTGGCTCCAGCTATATATTAAATTAGTGCCTACTGAAGACATGAATTTTAAAAAATGGGTCATAAATATATAGTTTCTTTTTTTTTTAAGTCTTAAAGTCTCTGTCCTATAACAGCTGGGCACTATAGTCTTCAGCAAATAAATAGTACATTTGTTGGGGATTATTTTCAGCCGTGGATTAATACACTTTGGCTGCACTAGTATTTACAGCAGCAGGACGATGTATGTGGGTTTGACTCAAAATAAACTACAGTGCCCATGTTCATCATAATGAATAAAGTAACATTTTGAATCATTTGGACAACAGTGGAGGTCTGTTACCCCAATGAATGAGATATATCAGGCTTTGGCTATGGTTATTAGGATCCATTCATTTTCATTCATTGTTTTCATGGGATTTGTTGACAAAAGAAAGATAATCCTGCAGCTCAAACGCTAATGAACAAATGAAAATGTCTAAAAAAAACTAAAGTATGGAAATGTACATTTTCACTTCACAGTAATAGAGGTCACTTTGTATATAAAGTGATTGATTGTCAGTCTAGTAATTGTTCAATTAATATCTTTGAAAACTTGACAGAATTGAAATATCAGCACTAATACCCAGCTTCAGAGCAAAATAATAATCTTTTAAATGTTACCACTTACCAAGGACCTCCCTGTCAGAAGCTAAAATTAAAGACTGTTAGTCCGCGAGAGGCAGCAGGAGCCCCCTGTTACGGCCCAAGGGTCTCCCCTGACTCACAGCGAGATATTGAAACTAATGATACTATTATTCTAGACAAGGAGGGAAACTGTGGCCCACGCTTTAATGTAAAAAAACAGGGATTTTAGTGTTATGTGAAATATTTACTGTTTTTTTGTTATTTATAAAAAGAGAATTATTATTATTATTTTCCTATATGCATTTACAAGGTTGAGGCATTGTCGGATTTGGTCTAATTGATAAAAAATGTAATCATGAAATTAATCTGTGCATAAGGATACATTATTGACCTGCAGATCTTTATCAATTCCTAAATCAGGTTTATAAAAGGCTATGTTTATCTACAGTTAGATGATTGATAAATAATAAACATCTATGAGGGTGCTTTGAGATGCCAAATTAAGTATTCTGGCGTGGCAAAGATCATATACTATCTTGCCCTGACTCAGTCCTATTTGAATGTCACTGCAACATTTCAAAGGGTAAACACCAAACATTGACCAACTCAGCAATAGCATCCTCTGATTCTGGTGGGAATTCAGGGCAGCAGCAACATGTTTAAGCTATAGTTAAAGTCCCACAGATAAGTCACTGTCCTGTTATTGGGATTTGAGATATGCTTGCAGTTACCCAGTTAGCTCATGCAGATGCTAAAAGTCATTACAGTTATCCAGACCATCATCAGGATAACATCTATCCACTCGCAGATCATTTTTGGCAATGTAAGATACAATTTTATCATGGGTTTGAGTGTTAATTACTATTTACATGTCATATTTCTGAGATTGTGGACTATTTAGTAATTAGAGGTGGCTGGTGATTATAGTGTTGCTATTTAATTCTGCATAACCCAGGCTTCAAGACTGCTCTGGAGATTTAACATCTGACTGGTGGAAGCTTTCCATTTTTAACCATTTCTGTTTTTCACATCTTCTGTGTTCTCCTTCTCTCACTGTGCCTTGCCCTTTCAATACAGACTCCCCATTTTCTTTCCACGCCTCCGTTTTTCTGTGTCCCTTTCTCTCTTTGACAGTGATATTATAATGATGCCAGTAACGGTGAGGTGATTAAAGCTTCTGCTGGCCTCCACTCTGTAGAATATTTCCTATAAAATGGTGTGCAACTGCTCCTCTCTTCTTACTTATCCTCGCATTGTATCAGCCAGATAGCTGGAAGTGAGGCTCGTCGTCCTGATGGCCGCTCAGTTCCCAGTGGAATATGTGGCCTACATTTGTTTGTAGTGCAGCGTTTGGCTCTGTGAGTGTCTTCCTTTGTCAAACATTTCCAGTTTCCTGCAGCAAATCCCCTTTTTTTTCCTTAAACATTTACTGTTTTGTCTTTCTATCTGTCTCTCTGTATATCTTTCCTTTTTCTCTCTGTAGTGTCTTCTCATTAATACTGTACATAGATCCAGCATTTTAGAGCACATCATTGATTGCTTACCATTCAGCTCACAAGCACATGCCCCCATAACCTTTATAACAGCCGTACACGTGCACAAGATGCATGTTTAAAAAAAAAAAGAAGCACACACACACACACACACAAACACACACACACACACACACACACACACACACACACACACACACACACACACACACACACACACACACACACACATATATGTACACAAAGGTCACCTTCCATGACTTCATTAGAGACTGTTTTATTATGGCTGACAGATGTGCCCATAAATCATAGGTCCCGCAGTTAAGCGAGAACATTCAAACTGAACACTGATAAAGGTGAAACACAGTGAGAAAGGGAAGAGATAGATAGAAAGAGAGAGACATAAGCATACATGCACACATATATCAATATACTGTAGCTATTGAAAATGTCTTCCATAATAGGTTTTCGGCCGTAAAGAATGATTTCTTAGATATATAGCAGCTTTTGTTACATCACAGCCTTTTGTCACAGAGAAAAAACGGAAGTCTTTATCTTTAGAGGAAAATGAACTGTTAAAGGGGAAAGATGGACAGATTGCTGCTTCAGAATCTAATATACACAAAGTGAGTCTGATAAAACCCAATCAAGCGTCTTTGTATAGAGATTCAGCCCGAGACGAAGATCCTCCTTGTGAAACTTATCACCTCTAACCTTGGTGCTTTGGTTGCAACATGGCCTATGTTACACTGTGTTACTCTGGATTGTCTGCAACACTGCAAAGGAAGTTAATCCTCCTTCTTTTTACTGGACCGGCAGAGAAATTAACTCTGTGAAAGGAACACTTTGGATAGACATATCCATAGTGTGCCTATTTTATATAGGCTAATTTCTGTAAATTGTATTTCCCCATTTGAACGTCTAAATAGGGAATGATTCAGAACTTTAGAGTGCTGAAATGGACCAGAGGAGACAACATGAATTTTAAAATGATTACATTGTTTGAAAACAATGAATAATGGATATAGTATAATAATGTACATAGTAGTAGTAGTATAGTGAGTTTTAGCTCATTGTTTAGCTGTCCAGTCTTCAAATGTTCTATTTTGGTTGGTGACTAGCTGTTTGATTGATTGATTGATTGATACTTTTTTTTTTCTTTGCACACTGCCAGATTACCCAGGTTAAAGTTCTTGGGGAAGAAATAATGAAACCTTATTAATGTATTGTTTTGTTGACCAGAAAGTAGTCAAATTTAAACATTTAGTCTAAAATTACTGCAATCAGATTATCAAATACCCACCATCTGTAAGTTTTTCATTGAAAAATGCAAACACCAGGTTGCTTAAACCCACAGATTCACAACAACAACAAAAAACAACCAATGACGACATAAACTCAGCGTCTTCACAATCTCTGGTCAAGGCCCTTTGCCGATTTAAATCTGTTGGCTATCAATACATTTCACGCTGAGTGTTGATGTAATGAAAGAGCTATAAATAAAACATCTAGTCATCAGTTTTTAGGATAATTAATTTGCTGCTTACAGCTGAGCTGAAACACTGCACAAAATCACAAAGACACAGCACATGATTTAATAAAAAACTAATTGAAAAGACCTTAAAATATTGTATTGTTGCACAATATCCCAGCTGAACCTACTCCCTTATTTCTTCAGCACCCTGGATTGTCATCTTTCAACAATGAGGACACACTACACAGTCTAAACTGTTTCTTGATACTGAAAGGAATGTGTCCTGTCAATAGTTAGATCTTTTCTGTGCCGGTTACTTGTTTGCCATTTACCTTCAGTTCCCTTGAAAGATATCCTGATGATCTTTTGATTGGGACACTACTTTCTATCACTCATTAACTTGTAGTTATGATAATGTATGATTTATGGCTCTTATATCCAGCCATTCTCAGGCTGCAATACCACATCTGAAGAAGCTCAAGGTTCATCTGTGCTGTTCAGATAATGTTGGTAATAAGCTGGTGAATTGTTGGATGAGGCACAGTTCGGTGCATCTTCCTCTGCTGTGAGGAAAATGGACGTGGAGAAGGGTCGTAGTCGGTCCAGGGGTATGAGCACCCTGGAAAAGTTTCTGATATTTCTCTTCGTGGCCATGACCGGCACCTGCATTGGCCTTGTGGTCATCTACTTCACAGAGAAAGCTGACTCTTCTACTCATGCAGAAGGTGAGTGTGTACCAACAGGTACTTTAGTTTAAAACATGCTGCAATAGTCTTTCTATCACTTACTGTATCTATACAATTATATGACACTTGTCAACTCACTAACTGCATGACACTATTGTAATGGTAAACATTTCACAAGAAGAAATATAATAAAATGTTTATATTGTATATAGAGGTGTCAGAACCTTCATTCACGTCGCTGTATCATCTCTGTCAGCTGTTATAAAAGACGAGACAAGACAGTGAGGAGTCTAAAGTGAGAGCACCCTGAGGCCACTGCATCAGTGACTGAGCAACACTGAAAACCTGGTTGTCAAATTGGACCTGAAGTCTTTTTTGATTGATGACAAATTTGACCATCAGTTTTTTTCGCTGTCGATTATATTGTCTGCAGTAGGTGATTTATCATAATTTGACTGGGCAGCAAATGATGATCTGCATGGATATTTGGAAGTTTAAAATGTTTAAAATTTAAGCAGTGTAGGAAATTATACCAAAGGCACACTGATCTTCTCCAAGTAATTTTTTTTTTTAATATATAAATCTGAACTTTTAGCTCTAAAAGCTCCTATAGGTAAATATATACCAACAGGTAAATGTCTACCTGTCAGTGATTTAAAGATGGAGTCAACAGAGAGTTATTAATTATTGTGTGGTAAAAGTGTGTCGTCCCTGTCGCCATGGCATTTTCATCGTCCCCAGAGGATTAATCCTAATGACTGTGGTGATCCCCCGACTTTTCCTCTAGCGCCCTATCTTCCGCACACCTGAATAAAGGTATTTGAGTCACGTGTGTTAGCAGATAA
The DNA here is from genome assembly GCA_023566125.1 of Zingel zingel. Taxonomy (NCBI): domain Eukaryota; kingdom Metazoa; phylum Chordata; class Actinopteri; order Perciformes; family Percidae; genus Zingel; species Zingel zingel. The sequence continues at coordinate 18,561,685 of CM042317.1, forward strand.
GACATGCAATGAGGAGTGAGGACTTACACACTGTTGTCACTTGGTCTGTGTTATTTATTTATTTATTTATTCATTCACTATTTCAGTCTAGCTTATGACATGCATTAAAGGGATCATTGCTCCCAAAATGAGATGGCTTGTTTTACAAAAACAGAACAACATGATTATGTGGACAGTTATGTTCTGCCAAAATGACAAAATATATTCCAGTTGTTTTGTTGTTTTATACACAGCTGGGCTCCAGACTTCCAAACAGAAGCTGCTCCAGCCACAAGGGAGAGCATGTTTTTACTGCGGATGACATATGGTATAATTAATGCTGTTAGCGAGGCATCTCAATTGATTTTAATTTGTCACTGCAGATACCATAAGGTTTTTTTTTTTAAAATCCTTTCAATCGTCATTGTGGTCCCGATGTCTTCCTGTTTTCTTTGCAAACTTGTGGGCCTGTAAAGCCCTTTGTGATGACATACTGTGATTCGAGGCGCTACATAATCATGAACTTGTATTAGTCGCAGCTGTGAGCCTTTGGCTATGGTTAGCAGAAGGCTAAACTATTAGCAACAGCTTCTCTCCATCTCTGAAAAACTTCTCCAATATTGACCAGTTTTATTGTGTTCATTGTCAGACTCTCTTTTTGATAGGTCCGTCTTACTTTTTTGGGTTGCTTTGCAGTGTTGGCAGTTGTTGCCTATGCTGGAATTACAGCAACTTTTTCTGCTGGATTTTCTGCCATTGAGGCTTTCAACATCTGAAGAAACGTACAACGTATCTGCATTTGTATAACAGCCAATTGGAACGCCCTCTCTCTGAAATGACCTGTGATTGGCCAAAGTCTCCTGTCACGGGCTATATTTTCTAAAGCCTGAAAACAGAGCAAAGAGGAGGTGCAGAGGTCTATTTTTTTCTCAGTCCAATTGAATTATAATATCCTGAAAGGTTATTTTGGAATTTCTGCCCCAAAAAAAAAACCTGCCTATCCCAGCTATTTACAAGTATATGACAACATATTTGAAAAACTAATAATGTTCCCATCAGCCTCAGCTGTATTTTGTATTTAATTCTAATTAGCAAATGGTAGCATGCTAATATGCTAAACTAAGTTGATGTTGAACATGGTAAACAAAAGCCGCAGAGGGTAGAATGCAAAAAACACCAGAATTTGAAGTAAAGTGAGTGTTCTTTCCGGAGCTCTCCCTTTCCCCCCTCTGTTGCACGGGGATACTGCATGCACAGAACAGCCAATAGAAACGCTCTCTCTGAAATGACCTGTGATTGACCAAAGTCTCGTCACGCCACTTATCTAAAGCCTGAAAACAGAGCCAAGAGGAGGTGCAGAAGTCTAGTTTTCTCTCAGACCACTTGAATTACAATATGCTGAAAGATTATTATGACATTTTTGCTACAATTTATAAATACATAACACAGTAACAATTGTCCTCCTCTCTCATACATTTCCAGGGCTGGACTCAGGGTGTGGTGGTTCTCTGGAGCTGTCTGGAGAGTCAGGCACCTTCACCAGCTTTAACTACCCCAGTAGCTACGACAATGGAAAGAGCTGCACCTGGCACATAACTGTGGAACCTGACAAGGTGACATGGCTCCCCATCACTGCTCTTCCAAACTTATAGTTATGAACTCTGTGGAGTTACAGTCCCCTTTAAACTCTTCATGGTAAATAAAAAAAAAAGCCAAATGAACTACTGACAGATTAACTAAATTGAAATATTACTTAAGGAGAAGACTAGAATTATTCTGTAATAGCCCAAAAATATTTTTCCTCTTGAAAACCACTTTCAACACATTCATCATGTTTCTTCTTTGCAAGACAGTGCAGAACAAAACACTTCACTCATTCTCTATTTCAGACAGGGTCTTTTATAGTGTTTTGGCCTGGTGTTTAATCAGTAGAGTTTGTTACTGTTGGGGAAACGTCTTATGTGAGGCCAAGCAGTGGAGGACAGCTGGGATGAATGCAGTGGCAGCGTCGCAGACAGATGGCTGCCTTGTCTCCTTCATTCTCCTCAGCTCTCCTCCCCACACCCACAGGAGAAAACTAAATCGTTGATTCTGCTTTCTCTGTTTGCATGGCTGCCTCCCTGCAGTGGCTGCTCTTCTCTTTGGACCTTTATGTCTCTATCTTCCTTTTGCTATTTTTGTACACGCATAGACATACATACAGAGGCACACATTTGCATGTGCATACCTATATGCACACAGACACAGTTTGCATATAGTCTCACATGTGTACACATGCATGCACTTACATTTCACACTGAGCATCTCTCCCCCTTCCCTATCAGCAGCCTGTCTCTCTTATCGACTTCTCAGATTAAAAAAAGACAAAACACCTCTGCATGTTTCTGTTGCAGGTGGTCCAACTGTGGTTTGAAGAGTTTGCTTTGGAGGAAAACCAGCTCTGCACGTCAGACTTCATCACACTGCGAGACTCTCTGGGAATCATTGGTAACAATCCTGCTTTAAGTCCAACCTAAGGGGGAAAAGGATATATACTATAGATAGATAGATAGATAGATAGATAGATAGATAGATAGATAGATAGATAGATAGATAGATAGATAGATAGATAGATAGATAGATAGATAGATAGATAGATAGATAGACAGACAGACAATCAAACCTTTCAGCATGCAGTGGCAGCTTTGATGTCATGCCCAAATCAGCCCATCTATCCATGGGCAGACTCAGCTAGTGAGCCACACAGTGCTGTTGGTCCACTGCACAGCTCTCTACTTACAATAACACATGGTTCGCCAACAAGACTGCATAGTTTTAAACGTTGTATTTAGTTCAAATATATCTTTGATTTCTGTTCATCTAGAATAATTTTATCCCCCATTTTGTTTTCTCTCTTATTATTATTTAGAGCCAAATTAACCAGATTCAAATAGGGGGCACACATTGTAACGCCCTGGTACTTGTCAAGAATTTACTTTATTAATATGAATTGTAATACATGAATGCCAAATAAACAATTTTAAATATTCTAATATTAAATAATATTGATACATAACTGTTATTTGTAACTCTAAATAGCCTAACAGCCATGGACAGATTGTGAGACATTGGGCCCCTGAACATTGACATGTAAAAGGCCCCCCCACCCCTCCTACATGGGAGCAAGGCAATCAGTCTGAAAAACATTTGGTGTCTTTTTGTGGTTGTTTTGTCTCTTTGTGAGTCATTTAGTGTCTCTGTAGTTGTTTGATTGACTTTCCAACAAGTAATATTAACACTTCATAAAGAGGTTCTAATACTAACAAGCCAACTACCTATCACTTGCTTTTAAATGAACCCATCTATTCACTGCAGATGAATAAGCTGTGCACAATTATCCTGTCTCTTTCTACATAATTTGTAGGTAAATACTGTGGCTACACAAAACCAAAGCCGCTGGTGTCACTTACAAACCGCCTGACGGTTCACTTCGACACCAATGACAGAAAAACAGACCAAGGATTCAAGGCTCATTACAAAGCTGTGGCTCCAGAGCTCTCGCCAGGTAAGATGATGAGTGGAAATCAATTTCAGCAAGAAAACTGCCTTTGCTCTGACATAATGATGGATGTCTGTCTTATACGTATATGATTGACCTAAAGTAAATGTTATAGAAATGGATGCTGTATGAAGAGAGGCGTAGGAGAAGTGAAATGAAAAAGGGGGAGGGTAGGTGGGGGTGGACTGGTGTATTGCGAGTATCCTTGAGGTGTTTGTGGAGCTGAAGTGTCCTCCATTCCTGCTGACAGAAATAGCCGGAGCTGGTGGCTTTCTCCAAGGTGACCAGGGGGAACTGACAACCCCTAGCTTTCCAGATCAGAGCTACATGAATGGAGCACTATACCAGGTACACACATGAGCAAGGAGACACAATCAAAGCAAATGTGACACCTACATGGTAACATTTACTCCTTGTTTTTTTGGTGACCCTTATCTGAGCATGTTAGATTGTAGTGTATGACTTTTATTTTATCTCTTACACTCTTGTTTTAATCTAGTACTTTAACTTAGTATGTTTAACCTATTTTTCTGTGTCAACTTTTCTTGACCCTGGTCTCAGGACTAGACTTTTTCTGCCTAAGTGACATTCAGAACTATGTCCGGGAGTCAATCCAGTCTACATCATGCTGCACGCACAACAGACCAGAAATGAATATGTAAAAGTGCTGTTCTTGAAATACTAAAAGAAGTGGTCTAGGATTGCCTCCACAGCTCTCACAAACCGCTCCCCGACTCGTCAAATACGGTCCTCGTCATCTGACAACGACGCACAAGGCACTCACATTCACATGCTAAGCTAATTGCTAAGCTAACTCCTGCTTAAGACTTAATTAGTAGACATTGTTAATATAAGGTATCTGACTAAGAAAATATGTTTTGCAGGTCTTTATTTCTCCTGCTGCATTCATATATTGTCAGAATAATCAGAATAATTAGTTCCCGATTGGGAAAATTCATGTGAACGCCCCCTTAAGTCCCCTCAACAACAATCCGCAAAATTGTTAAAAGATTTTGGTACACGACTTGCCCGGTTGACAATTCAATTTTATTTTATTTATAGTATCAAATCATAACAAGAGTTATCTCAAGACATTTTACTGGTAGAGTAGGTCTAGACCACACTCTATAATATACAGTTCCAACAATTCCAGTAATTCCCCCAAGAGCAAGCATTTAGTGCGACATATCAAATACATGCCAGACAGAAGTTTGTTTAATGGCGGGTGACAGAGGAGCATGTGAATGCACCATTTCTATGAATTTCATTAATTTCAGATATAAAAATATGTCTATTTCACTTAATCATGTGTGTTTCCTTGTTTAATTATGTAAAAACATTACATACTTGATTTAACTGTTACTCTTAGTCTTTGGATTGAAGAATTTGGAAATTAATTTCAAGGTGGTTGCAGGTTGCAATGTTGTGTTTTTAATTTAATTTAAGGGCTATCTTTTTGTTAACATTTACGATTGTGCCTTAAATAAAGTACATTGATGAGGTGAATTCAGGTTTAAACTTCTGTCAGTTATAAATCTATGCAAATAAATCGACTGATCACAAAAGAGGATTGGTTTGGAGAGAAACAGAGTTACAGAGGGTTTTTCTGTTTTGTCTCTAGATAATTGAGTTGTGAATTAACAGCAACTGAAAACAAAGAAGATGTCCTGAATATTATCATGTGTCCACATTACATTTACCATAATGTTGTACACAGTTTGTTAGTATGTGGTCCTAAACAAGCCTAAAGATTTCAGATTAGCATCTCAAAGTAAATATATTAACTATGCATATATACCTCACAGCATTTGTGATCTTGATCTGTCATTAATGCATCTAATTTAATTAGAGTATATGTCAGGGTTTGCACACTGGGTTTGGACTTGGAATCATATGGTGTCATTTGGCTGTCATCATGATTTCATCTTCCTTTGTTTTAGCTTGACAGGTCACCAGCTGTCCAAACAAGAGCAGATCAGTGATGAAAATGAGTTATGATGTGGCCGGGTTGGAACAGTGGGTAGAGCAGGCGCACATGTACTGAGAGGTTTATGCCTCGAATCCGACCTGTGACGATTGCCTGCATGTCTTCCCCCTCTCTCGCCCCTTTCTCACACAGCTGTCCTGTCAGAAATGAAGGAAGGAAAAGCCCAAAAAACAATCTTTAAAAAAAAAATTAGTTATGAGTGAGAGTGTGTCAAATGCAGTGCACATTGCAACCACGAGAATCCAAAATGATTTGGGGAAATCTGTCTATGCAGTAAATGATTTGTGTGTGTGTGTGTGTGTGTGTGTGTGTGTGTGTGTGTGTGTGTGTGTGTGTGTGTGTGTGTGTGTGTGTGTGTGTGTGTGTGTGTGTGTGTGTGTGTGTGTGTGTGTGTATTTTATTTCTATGTTGGATCAGTGGAGAATCACGGTGCCTGAAGGCGAGAGGGTTCGACTGACATTTACTTCCTTTGACCTGGTCCCTGAGGTCTGTGGAGATTTTGTTCAGGTCTACGATGGCCACAGGGCCGGCTCTTCTTCATTCAGTAAGGGGTTTTAAAATATGCCATAATATTTTCACACATCAGCACAGATTATGTCAAAGCTGGGTAAACCATTATAATGCAAAGGGTTAGAATTTCAGAATAGACTGTGGTGGCCTTTGTTCAACATTACCAATGAATAAAAGATGAGTTCAATTTAAAGTTTGAGAAGTTGTACAATGAACAGAGGTTCTGGAGTCTATTTTAAACTTAATGAATGTAAGTCTGTCTGCAGAGACTTCATTGTTAAAGCAGCACTGATTAATTGTCAATTATCTAAGTTGAAATTTGGGGGTGTTACTGTTATTGCTCAAGCCTCACATATATACATATAATCCATCAAAGGTAAATTCTGTGGCGGGAAGATGCCAAAGCCAGTGGAGTCCAGTAGCAACACAATGGTGGTCCGCTTCAAATCCGACAACAGTTTGACTGCTAAAGGATTCAGAGCAATTTACACCAAGTCCAGCCTTCCACCTGTTACTCCCTCCACAACAACATCAACCCCCACTTCCACACCCAGAACCTCTCCACCTCCCACATCTTCTGGTAAGCATTCGCTCCAAACCTTTCTGTTTAATGTCCCTCTTGTACTTTAAAAATAAACCATCCATCCATATTTACTCATAATTCAATGAATTAATGAAAAAAATATATATATATTTGATTGCCTTACTACCAAATAACAGCATCGATATCAATGTAGCTGAACCAGTTTCCCAAGAAAAATTCCCATCACAACCCTTATTTTTTCATTTAAGAGCTATTTATTAGACTGCCAAATTAGTTATCTCTTGAAAGTTAATACAGATGCACAATAATATCATTATCTATGTTCTCATATGATCTATGAGGGTTGTTTACTGGCCAATGAGAGCTTGTTGATACATCTAACACAACTGTTATGCCTCCCCATGCATCTTTTCTTCGAGTGACAGCTACCAAATAAGGATGAATGCAACACTGTGTGTAGGAGTGGGGAGATCACTCCTTGAGGTTTATCTATGCATCACTGTACTAAAGCTATTGGCAGACAGACCGGTTCTCTCCGGTGGCCAAATGGGGTACTACATAATAAACCTGTTGATGGGTCAGTTTTCTATCAAAGCAAACTTGTCCCCATCAATTAAAAAAAAGAAAGAGAATAAACTAAATGGAATGGGGAAAAATGGAAAAAAATAAATGGAGCTCAGACAAACAGAAAACACAGCTTTTGTTGTCTGTTACTGGGCAGGAAGTGGTGGTCCAATAATCCTTAATGGGCGTAAAGGAATGATCCAGTCCTTGGGATTCCCAAATCCATATCCTGCTCATCTGAAAAGCTCCTGGAAGATATCTGTGCCCAAAGGATTCCTGGTTAAACTGCAGATCACTGACATGGCCATCACAGGAGAGACTGGACAATGCAAGGAGGACAAACTGGTCATCTCAGATAATTACAGCACGTTAGGTGAATATTTTACTCTTTTACAATAATTGCACTGATTCATGTTTTTATTATCCTTATATTAATTAATCCTGTACAAGTTTTCCATTCTACATATCTGTGTGCCTTTAACTTAGTGTTTTGACTCCTAAATATATCTCAGATAATCTTAGAAAATATTTGTTTTTTTTTGGGCCATTACTGTATCTTGTGGAGCCTGAATAGCATGATGGCCATCTTCTCGCATTCTGAATTTGGGTCGTCAGAAACCAAGACAAGCACAGCACACAAGCAACACAACAAGCAGTTAATATGCCTCTGCTTAGAATAGAACCAAATAAACCATATACATTAAATATGAGGACTTTGACTACCAGAGTATAGCTCAATATCTGCCCCTGCTGTAAACTGTTGATTAGGATCTTCCTTGCAAAGAGGCTAGCGAATTGTAAATTACCTCCATTACTCACTGGCTGATACAGCTTTATGTTTTGCTGAGTTCTCAAGGACTAAAGCACTGAGGCACAAACACACACATACAGTAGGTGAAGAGAGTGGTACGCCCTGTTATTTCAGGGATTTTGTGTGTTTGTATATATGCAAAATGCTGAGAAATGAAAAGCAGCTAAAGGTCTGTTTAAATAACCTGATAAGTCTGAAAAATCATTAGCTTCAAAGATCCCTTAAAGCAGGACCTATGTAACTTATAAAAGAAGAAAGAACACAATATTCCTTTTGCAAATTAAAACTTAAAACCATTAGAAATTAAATGCATCATAGATAATATTAACACATTCCTTATTTTGTCTGGCATGACCAGATGCTTATAGTGGCTAATGTTAGCTAAGGGATTGATTAATTAATAGCATTAAATGTATGAAAGAAACAATACCATCTTTTGTGTTCATAGACTTTTTGGCACAATATTTTTGAACAGTGTTGATGAAGTCACACTAACAGACAGTAAAGTCACCTTCATTTGTTAGAGTTTTAGCATCCCCATCCATCAACAACTACCCACACCCGACGCACTCAGCCTCACTCACACTCAATAGTGCTTACGAATTTACCACTCTCTACTCTCATCTGTCTTTGAACCATCACCCCCTTCCTGACTCTGCTCTCTCCATTTACTTTCATCTTTTACTTCCATCCTTCCTCTCCCTCTCCCTCAGGCACACACTGTGGCTACATCCTTCCGCCAGTGGCGGTCAGTGCCAGTGACACAATATTTGTCATCTTCCAGTCCGACAGTCGCCTCACAGACCGAGGGTTTTCTGCCAGGTGGGAAGCTGTGTATCCTGAGGATATCGCAGGTATATCAAGGACACGCATGGGCACACAACACACACACACACACACACACACACACACACACACACACACACACACACACACACACACACACATACACACCTGAGGCACTCAACACCTCATTAGACTAATCATAAAACATCTCACTCCTCTGTCACATATTCACAAAAACAGCACAGTCATTGCACAAGCAGTGTGAACTCTCAACTCTGTGTTGCCAGAGTACAGTGTGAAACATAAAAAGATAAAAACGTCTTTATCTTTTTCTTTATCGGCATTATCACACACACAATTGACTTGAGATCCCATGTGCAGAGGTGAAGGAAGTATATTAGAGATATAGATTTATAAAGTAGCAATACAACAGTGTAGAAATATTGTACTCCATTGCAAGAAAACATCCTGCTTTTGACTTTAATAAAATGCATAATTCACAGTCATTATCAGCAAAATGCATTTGTGTATCAAAAGTAAAAGTACTAATTAAACATTAAATAATTAAATAATTATATTAAATGTTACAGGCATTGTCATGTAGTTGATGGTTAGGGTGCAGCTTTCAACTAGTATACAGTTGTATAGTATAATGTATAACAATATCAGTCATTTTGTATTAGCTGGGTATTTTGTATGTAAAAAATGTTATCGTAGAAAACATGTGGGGGAGTGCAGAGCCAATAAATGACCATAAAAAACAATTAAAGTACAAATACCTGAAATACCTTTTCATGAGATTTACTCCTCAAGACTCTCTCTTTCCACAGGCAGATACTGTAACTCGTCTACACTTATCTAATTATGATCACGCATCAATCACTCCCTCTTCCTCTTTTAGAAATCCAGGGCTGTGGCATGTCTTCCAAAGAGGAAATGGGAGTTATTAAGTCCCAGAACTGGCCTATGAACTACAAAGCTAACAGCGAGTGCATGTGGAACATCGCTTTGCCTTTGGGGAAGAAAATCACACTGAATTTCACCCACTTTGACCTAGAAGCCAAAGACATCCTCACATCCAAATGCTATGATAACATAAAAGTGTACGAGATCAATAGTTTGACTAATGCGCTGCTTCAAACGCACGGTAAGTTTCTTTGTGGAATTACTACATGATCCCTTAACCATTAATGTTTTTCATGATAATTGATCACATTGGAAAAGCAAGACCCAGTCATGAATCTATTGGCCCCATTATAATGTAAATTAATAAAACTGTTACTGTATCTACACTAGTACTTGTATAGCATCTGTGTCACTTTATTTATCATGGACAAAAAATTCTTTTAACACATCTTAGGTCCATTTTGTGGGACTAAGCTGCCTTCTACCATCCAGACAGGAGGCAATAGGCTGGTGATACGTTTCCATACAGACTTGTTTACTGAGTCCAAAGGCTTCAGGGCCTACTGGACAACAAACCCCAGTTTGCCTGCTCCCACTGAGCCACCTGTTCAGCCCAACCCCTGGGACAACATCCCCATAGGTGGAGTATCTATTTCATTTGAAACATTTGCAATAACAACTTTACAGGGCAATAATATAAACAAGACTTTGTGTTTTCAGCTTGTTACATTTCTCCCAAGTGGCCAACATGTTTTATTAATGTAGCTTTAACATTAAGTGCTGAAACAATTAGTCAACCATTTTAATAATTAATTCAATACAGTTATCAGGTGACAATGCAACACAAAAAAAATGCAAGTTTCAGTTACTCAAATGTGAGGATTTGCTACTTTTATATCACTGTACACTTAATCCCTTTAAGTCTGGGCCTGTAGTTTGGACACAGCAGGTCATTTTAAGCCATGACTTGGGATTCTGGGAAATTGCAGTGGTCATTTTTCTTAACTGTTTGACATTTTATGGACCAAACTACTCATTTACATTTGATATATTCTCCAGCTATATTATACAATGTCTTCAGGTTAGCAGAGCAATGACCGGTCACAATGACAAACATTAGTTTCAGAGGCCTGCCTTATATTCGTCTGATTCATGCTTCCTTCCAACCTCACCCCTTCTTCACACCCCAAATCTCATCTCCCCCTTGCTGCGCCCAGATGCCCAGTTAAACAAGGTGACATGATGTGCCGAGAACACAATGTGATGTGGCCTAGTGCTTCACTTTCCTTCCTAGCTGGCTGTCACCCGATCCTCATTCTTCACTCAGAGATGAGCCCCAGGTGCCTGCCAAGCCAACTGCTGAAATAGAGTTTTATAGATGGACTCTGCTGCCTCTGGGGTTTGTTTCCACCCAGCCTATGACCAGAGGTTCCCTATGTGCTGGGCGAAGGAAGACAGAGAGAGTGAGAGATAAAGGGACAAAACGTGTGATACTGTAAGAGTGACTGGGACAATTTAATGTCAAGTCCTTGGACAACCAATAGAAATATATATGTTTAAGCGTACTGATGTTGTCAAGGAGTCCGGCCTGGAAACAGAGATTTCTCTTTAAAGTCTGGTTCATGACCCATAGTTTGTTTGCAGCAACAGCATGGTACTATTAAAAACATATTAATGACAGTATAAGTGCCAGTAATTCAAAGCCCTGCAACACCCGGGCTTATCTGTAAGCTGCAGATATGTACTGTATATTCAGGCTTTGTTTATACACAAAGAAAACCCCAAACAAATGAATACATGCACAGACAATCAGACACAGGATTGATTACAATGGTTATTTTCTCCTATTTCCTAGACTGGCCCAGTACATGTGGGAAACCAGCCATTCCTCCTGTTGTTGTGTCGCGCATTGTGAACGGAGAGGCTGCCACGCCACACTCCTGGCCCTGGCAAGTGTCCATGCAGGTAAGAGACTACCACTAATAGATGCAGAGAATTCACATACATATTAATTTACAGCATAAACTATCAGTGATAACAAAAGGGCAAGTCATTTTTACGATCCTCATCTGTCCTTTCTATATCTCATATTAATAATTGACTGATTGCATACACTTTCAAAAACTGATCAATAAATTGTGTCTTCAATGATGAGTATGCAAATATCTTTAATGATTTCTTCTCTGCTTCTCGGTGTGTGTTTGTTTCAGGTGTGGCCGGCCAGTCGTCCAGAACCAACGTTCTTCCATACCTGTGGTGGTACTCTTATTCATAAGAACTGGGTACTTACAGCAGCCCACTGCTTCATAAAGTAAATATTTCATCTTTCTTACATACAGTACATGTACAATTAACTTTTTGTATTTGTTTTATTGTAGAAAGGTTGAAGTTGAAGCTGCTAAAGTCTTTTTTTTAACAACAAGAGCTAGGTACAGTACAGTAATTCTGGATTTTAATGCCACTTTTTTTCTGCAAAGTTTTCTCAAATTTCCTGGAATTCCATTTGCATAATCGCAGAAGGCAGTGGCAATGTGCTTTTACCTCTATGGACTTATTATAGTGCAAAAGCAATGCTTTGTTAGAGATGCCTCAGCGCCTTGGCTAATGGTCTACAGTAGAGAGATGCTGGTGCACGGAGGAGCCTGTGCACTAAATAGTTTTCTGCTGTGAGCAAAGATCTATAAAGGTTATGAACCACAGAGAACTCAGAATAAGCTGTGTACGGTTTCAATGTTTTTTGTAAAACTAGAGTCATTTTATATGGTGCAGTAACAGTGACATGTATCTCAATCAATCAATCAATCAATCAATCAATACATCAATTCATTTTATTTGTCACATGAAATTGTACGAGGTACAATTCCAATGAAATGTTATCTCGAGGCAGCCCGTGTGTTTACTGTAAACTGTGAGGTATTGTTATTGATTAATCTGCTGATTTCCTACCCAGCTATGCTGATGAGCTGCAGCGTTGGCACATGTGCCTTGGCAAACACAACCTGACCTACACAGAGTCGAGTGAATACTGCTTCAATGTGTCTGGTATCTATCGCCATGAAGGCTTCAAGTATCCCACAGTGCCCACGGTGGAGTTTGACATTGCCCTGGTCAGATTGGACGGGGAGGTGATGCCCAGTGATGAGATCTCGTACGCCTGCCTTCCCTCTGAAGAGGAAGTCCTACCTGCGGGCAGGAAGTGCTACGCCACTGGCTGGGGAGATGAGACCGGTGCTGTTTCTGCTTCGTGTTTGAAATAATAAAATACACCACCCCAGGAGACACTCACATAATGAGTTGAAAATGAATTGTTGCATAGTTTGCATGCCCTCTGCTGGACTTAATGTGCAAATACCTCCTGTGTTTATGCTCCTCAGTGTGTCAAGTTGATGTTTTTTTTTGTAACAATCTAAATTGTTTTGTGTGATTATCAGGCAATTCATTGAATGCTAAAGTTGCAGAGGCCCTTAACCAGGTCGCCCTGCCTGTTGTGCTGTATGATACCTGCAAGAGGATGGATTATTGGTGGTTCCAGGTCAAGACCTCCATGATCTGCTGTGGTTATACCCTGCCTGATGAGCTCAAGTCTGTCTGTCAGGTAAAACAAGTCCTACAGTAGTGCAGTCTAATAGATGACAATGGTTTTACACCATTCTGATCATCAATGAGATGAACGTTTTTGCATCTTACATTACACAGATGATATTTAATGAAATGCTAATGGTGTTTTGGATGATGATTTGTGACTTTAACAGGGAGATTCAGGTGGTCCTCTGGTGTGTCAGGATAGCCCCAGTGGTCCTTGGGAAGTTCATGGTATAACCAGCTTTGGCCCTATTGGATGCATTATGAATAAGAAGCCCTCCGTATTCACCCGCTCCTCTGCCTACCTCCCCTGGATCAAAAATGTCATCCGCAGAGACATCTACAATGAGCACAGTATGAATCCAGCTGGTCTACTCTGACCCACTTTCATAATCAACTAAATATGATACAAAAGCAGAATTTATTGCTGGTTTCTCCTTCTGTCCTCCCTGTGTAGCATCAGGCTGCGGAGGGCCAAAGGATTTGACTGGCACAGGAGGCACCGTGTCCTCTATGGGCTACCCTGGCAGCTACAACAACAAAGCCCGCTGCCAGTGGAACATCCGGGCACCCCTTGGCAAACTGGTCCACCTCCATTTCCACAATTTCTCACTGGAGGAGAGTCAGCTGTGCATGAATGATAAAGTCAGGCTCACAGACAGAATAGGAAATCTAGGTATGTGAATATCTGCCTGCTTTTTCTCTCAGCTGATTATGTATTTGCTCAATCACTAATGTGATTACTTTGCTTTATGTTACATCGCAGTTACTGCAGTTTACTAGTATGTGTAAATAACTTACTATTTTACTCTGAGCCACAAATATCAACCTCATGGTGGCACTATAGGTAAGGTCAGAGAAACACCAAAGTTAGTAGCATTCATCCTCAGGGGACCATGAATGTCTTTACAAATGTAATGGTAAGCCATCTGATTTTAGCCTGGACCAAAGTGGTAGTGGACCGACCGACCTTGCCATCCATGTAGCCATGCTGCTAAGATGGCTAAAACTTGTGTCTGTCACCTTTGTCGTCTAAGTAAATATATATAGTATTTATTTTTTTTAACCTTTATTTATTCAGGGAAGGTTTGCTGAGAGGAAGCCTCTCTTTTGCAGGAACACCCTGTCAGCCTGGGGACTGAACCAACGACCTCCCGGTCACAAGCTCGCTTTTCTAACCTTTAGGCCACCACTGCCCAACAAATAAAATACACATACATAAATTGCCTAAATAGTTAGTATTAGTATAGGTGTTATGAGTGTACAGCTTTCCCATTCTCTTTTTTATGTTTGCCTGCACCTTTCTAGAAAAGATGTGTGCTTCCCTTCAGATTTTTACTAGCACTAAAGTGGCATATAAAACACGCTCTGAGCCTATTGCTGTCTCACTTATATCCTATGTATCAGCCTTACAGTAGATCTACATATATATGCCTATATATTGTGAATGTATAATATAAAAGTAAATATGTTAATATACTTATAATGTTATACACAAGCTAACAGACCTTAGAAAAGTCAGCCTAACAGTGCTCTTCGTGTTCTTTCTCCTCAGGCACACACTGCAGCCATGTACCCCCTAAAGACGTGGTGAGCGATGGAGACACTCTTCACATCAGCTTCTCCTCCAATGACAAGGTGGTGGACACAGGCTTTACTGCCACCTGGAGGGCAGTGGACCCTACAGAGGGTAAGACAGGAGGAAAGTGTTTCTAAAATAACACTGAAGAAATAGCTTTTAGGAAAAACTAATGCATCTCATCTTCTCCTCTCTTTTTTTTCTCTCTTTCTTCCCTATCCTACACACACAGCTCCATGTGGAGGGAGCTTCAGCAGTGCTCAGGGTGAAATCACCTCTCCCAACTGGCCCAGTGACTACCAAGCCCAGTCTGTGTGCACATGGCGTATCACCATTCCTTCAGCAAAAACTGTCCATGTAGCCTTCACTCACTTTGAGCTGCAAGCTGCAAACATGTTCGGAAGCTGTGTGGACTACACTGAAATCTTACATGGAGAAAGCATGGCATCACTGGGTTGGTTATTGTACAACAGATCCTCCCGTCCATTTTGTGTTCTGTTTTTTATTATTATTATTTCCTGTACAGGTTAGTGTTGTTATCAGTATCAATGCCTGCACAATGGTGAAAAAAACTCTTTATTTCTTGTCTGTTCTGCAGGTCGATTCTGCGGCTTTGCCCCTCCACCCAACATCACCATCCTTAGCAACACAGTCGTCATTCGCTTCCTTAGTAACGGAGCCAATCAACAGAAGGGTTTTCGTGGTTACTGGACCACTGATGCCAGTGTTATCCCAACTTTACCTCCTTCACCTCCTAACCCATGGGACAAAGTCACTATCAGTGAGTGTAGGCTCATAGCAGCTCATAACTCATAGCAGCCATGTCTCTAATCAGTGTGTGGTGATCTTAGGTTCCCAGTTTTAAATTGGAGCCTGTTGAATAATTAATAAAAAAAAACTATTTGCTCCCCTTAGATGGAATAAACTGTAATGGGATCTGAAACTGGATCACCTGATTTCTGATTTTGAAGTTTTAACTGAGTCTGCCATTGAAGCTACCTGTATAAATACAGGTTGAATAAATTGTAACAAAGTATAGTTTTCTCTTCCCAGACTGGCCAGTAAATTGTGGAAACCCAGCAGTGACACCCAATACAGCCACCCTGAGGGTGGTTAATGGGGAGGAGGCGATCCCCCACTCCTGGCCCTGGCAAGTCTCCATGCAGGTAATGCCAACTCCTTTCTCTGTGTGCCTGATTAACATACAGGAGAGCTTTTATTTTGTACAAATGTATATTTCTCCTCCCCAGGCTTCACCAATGTTTCCCATACCTTACATGCACGGTTGTGGAGGTTCTTTGATTCACGAAGATTGGATTCTAACTGCTGCCCACTGTTTCATGTTGTAAGATACTACAGAAACACCTAGTACATGCCATTTTTAAAGCTCTCAGTTCTTGAAAGCAGCTATAATTAATATTTTTACATAACAGTGATCCAAATGACAATGTGACATTGTACACACATTTTCCCCATGCTTTCCAGCCCACTGAATAACCCCTCTTACTGGCGCATGTGTTTGGGGAAGCACTGCATGAACTCCTCCATGGACGTTCCATCAGCAGAGAAATGCTACAAGGTGGATGGTATCATCCGCCACGAGGGGTTTGTTTACGAGCAGGATCGCACTGACATCACCAATGACATAGCGTTGGTACATTTGGCCGAGCCTGTCAATATGACAAGGGAGATAAGCCCCATCTGTCTGCCCAAACCTGGAGCTGTGATGGCTGCTGGGACACCCTGCTTTGTCACCGGCTGGGGAGACGAGAAAGGTATAAGTGATCATGCATTTCAGTTTCCTGTGAAATAACTGTGGTTATAATGCTACTCCAGGAACTACAAGTAACTATAGTTGTGCTAGTATCTTTTGTTTGGTACTTTTACTGTTTTAATGTGCTTGGTGTTCTCCATGATGAGTATTGTTGTGAAATATGACATCTGAGATCTCATTATCAAATTTATCTGGCATGTGCACAAAACTTGCTGAGGCCTTGGCTTGATTACTAAAGATAAGGACAGTTTGATGTTTATATTGGTTTAAATGTGTGCATCTGTGTCTATGCCTTCTACAACAATATGAATATTTACTTTTTACTCATCACTATCTTAGGTAACCTGTTTCCCCAAGTGTCTAAGAAGCTAAATCAGGCAGCCCTTCCTATTGTTGACTTCCAGACCTGCAGTAAGCCTGCTTACTGGTGGGACACACTCAGACCCTCTATGATCTGCGCAGGCTATGAGTCCCCAGATGAGCTCAAGTCAGCCTGCCAGGTGAGAGACCACATTTCTAAAAAACGGTTTAAATTGATTCACTGGGATGTTTTAAGGCAAGGATGGTACTTGGTTATTGACATTCTCATCAAGCTTTTCTCACACACATTATGTTAGTGCCCTGGCCTTTCATGATTGGGTTGTCTTTTATGTAAACGGTTTTGTTTGTGATTAGTCAGCCTTGATCGCAAATGGCTGCCCGGTTTTCAGGCGTAATTGGACAAAAGAACACAGGAACATCATTTGTTTGCCATAATGAGCGAATGTGCAAGCAGAGACATGGGGAGATTAGAATTTTGAAAAAAACACTTCAGAACAGTACTATAAGGTTTTTATATGTCAAAAGAGCTTCATGAAACACAACAGTGACATTGTGCCTCCCTGAAGAAAACTTTGTCACATTTTTTTATAAAGATTGACCTTTACAAATTCCAGCGCACAGAGATTAATTTACAGTGAATTATAGTGAGCTGTCAACATTAAATGTTCACCAATGCATCATCTTACCAGTGCAGTAAATCTTTGGTGATTTACTTCTCATGCTCTCCTGTAGGGTGACTCCGGAGGTCCTTTCACCTGCGCGGCCGCTGGGATAAACACAACCTGGGAGGTGCATGGGGTCGTCAGCTTTGGACCGCAGGGCTGCATCAAAGACAAGAAACCCTCAGTATTCACCCGCGTCTCTGCCTTCAGTGACTGGATCAATGACAACATCAAGAAATTTATATATGAAAGTGGCAAAACCAGCTAAAGCTCATATCTTAAAAATAAATATTTTGACAATGATGGTTGATAATTTCAGTTTAAAGTCATTGTAGCTTTTTATTTAGGGTTCACCATTAAGTATTGCTCGCTGCTGAAGTATGCTGACTGATACTGTTAAGCTATAAGGCATCTTAACTGGCAGAACTAGGGTTACAGTAGGAGTCAATTTCTGTCCTATAGGGTAACTGTGTTCCTTTTTGAGGGCCAAAAAGAAACATATATGTTCCCAAGCTAGTGTCAAGAGTACAACAGCTGTACCTTAGAGACTACTGTCCCATTAACAAGGCGTTGTGCCCCTAAACTTTATAGCCCATTATTTCTGACAGTGAGAAAATGGTATCAGAACAACTTTTATTTTATATTTCATTTAATATTTCACAAATCTTTACAGTATACATTTAAAAAATAATAATAAAGACAAACAATTCTAATTTTTTTTTCTAAAGTTAGAGAGCTGCATTTTTGCAAATGGAGCAATACGTTTCTATTCAATTCTTTTTCTGTGCTTTCCTATATTTCAGATTCAAGATTGATTCAAGTGTCTTATTACAATATAATTATAAGTATGCTATTATGCCATTGCAATTGTTAAAGTAAAATAAAAATAAAATAAATGTCCTTATATTTCTTTTTATTTTAGCGCTCCTACAGTTTTGACAACCCCATGCCTTTAAGTTTCTCTTCAGGCAGATCCCTCAGTGCTTACAAGCTCCTCCTCTTTTCTTCCCTCCTTTGCAGGCAAATGAATCCCACAGGCACACATTTAAAGTTTTAGGTTTTAACCCCTTAATCACATGACCAGGCCCCTCTGCCAATGGGAGAGCTTGGCTCAGATTTCAGCCTAGGAGGAGAGAGGGGAATAAAGAGGGAGGAAGAGAAAGAGACAATCACTAATCTGTGCCCATGGGTTGGACAGCTACAGTCTGCCGGTATTGACAGCACTGTTTTACACTCTCTGCTGCCGTGGATTATCTGTGTTGGGTTTTTGGAGCATTTGGATGGCTAATTTTAAGGTGAAAGGGATTCCCACCACTGGGCAAAGTCCAAGAGTGTGTCCTGGAACAGAGTGAGGAGAGGAAGGCAGATAGCAGCAGTTTTCCCCCTCATCTTTGCCTCTGCAGGCGTTTCTTCTTTGAAAGAATGGGGGCAGGAGCTCTGACCATCTGTGTGAGTAAAAACTACAGAGCCGGAGTTGGCTCAAAGACTTCCCATTCAACCTGTGATTAAGGGCTAAAGAATGCATAACGGGACTGTGTTGTTGTGCAGTGTCAGTCTGCACACTCCTTTGTGATGGTGTTGAATGTTCTGGTGGCTTTTTTAAA
This sequence comes from Zingel zingel, assembly GCA_023566125.1. Taxonomy (NCBI): domain Eukaryota; kingdom Metazoa; phylum Chordata; class Actinopteri; order Perciformes; family Percidae; genus Zingel; species Zingel zingel. Next base: position 18,580,832 of record CM042317.1, read on the forward strand.
ATGTCAAGCAGGGACAAGTCTCTTCTCCCCGCAGTAAAACAAGCGTTCTCTCTCTTCGTTAAACTGCTCACCAAATACACGACTACTAGCATCAAGTTGAATACTTTCACTTGCAGTGTTAACAGAGAATTCTGGCAAGATTCCTTGCCAGAATGCACTACTTTACTCTGCCCTTGTGTAAACATACAAGAGAAAAAATAGGGATAAATACACATGGTGAGCTTCATGTTTCCTGTCCATAGCTGTCATTTTTTCCAAGCAATGATTCAGGGCCTCAATGAGGTCACTTTCCACAAAATCTCCTTAATGGAAATAGTGTTTTTACAAGAACTAAACCTCTTTAACCGTTTATTTTCTGTGTACTTTTTAGAAATGTGTGTCTCTAGCAGTAGTTTCTTTGACTTGAGCAGCTGTGGTGCCTTCGCTACCAGTTGCTTCAATGACCACCCACAGAGGGAGAGAGAGTCAGAGACAAGGGGGAGGGAGAGGCTGGAGGGCCCTGGGAAGGAGGCCACATGCTTGGGCTTGCTATCCTCTTCATCAGCAAGTTAAAGACACAGGGAGATGGCCTTGCCTGTTAGCAGTTTATTTGTGTTCATCCTCTTTAAGAAATTACTTGTTCACACACTTAAACTGCACAACATGTTTCTATTGTATCTCGACCTGACAGTGGAAATGTTTGAAACACTTCTCAAGGGGAGAAAGCAGACTTTCAACAGTCATTAGCTTTAAGTGTCTCTTTATAGTCTCTTGACAATAGGTTTCTTTCTCACTGTCAGAAGTTGAAGTGTGAAAATATGTTGGAGGATGGGGGAGGGGAGGGGATGAGGATTATTAGGCTAATCACAACAGACTGTACTGGTAAACAATAGAGGCAAATGGGTACCAACAGGAAGTGTTTCCTTTTTTTCTTCACTGTTTTGGCTCACACCGGCTCTATAGCTGTTTGTATTGCCAAGACACAACTTAACAAAACCCTTGAAATTGACTGTAAAGATTTTTAAATTCTGAATATTAATTACAGTGCTTTAAAGAGGTGGATTGATAGCTCAGAGGGAGAAGTGTGATGTTTCTATATGCTCAGTTTATAGTTATGTTCACACTTCCACAAAAAAAACAAAAGTATATATTTGTCAGGGGCCCTTCTCACACCCAGGGGTTTACCTGTGGTCCAGCACTTCACCTCAGCTTTGGGGTGAAGGTGGGAACACAAATTACATAGATGCTGTCTGCAAATTGGTCCCCTCTGATTTAAATGATTGTTTTCTCAATTGCAATTTACATACTTGCAGAATATCAGTTACTACAAAGAGCACCATCTGTCATGTTAAATCACTGTATCAATCCTCGAGGAATCATTTATTTATATATATATATATATATATATATATATATTTATTTATATATATATATATATATATATATATATATATATATATATATATATATATATATATATATATATATATATATGGAATAGCAACGCGGATTTCGGTGCCTCATTCTGGTGCCACTGATATGCCTGCACTTCTCTCTGATGCTCTGAAACAGCATTACAGGCAACAGAAACATCGCTGCACGTGACGCTAGTTAACACTATACTCGACAGCAGCTAACGTTAGCCTACCGCTAGCTAGCTAGCTGGATTAAACACGGTTACAATGCTGACAGCTAACGCTAAACGGTGTAAAGTTTGTCTGTATTTCACTGTAGAGGATTCTGACACCGGGATGTAACAATCTGCAGCTGCTGTTGTCGGAAAAACAAAGACAGTTCAATGAAACTGGTAATTTACAGCCTCGTGGTGCATTCAAAGTTGTTGTTAAATGCCCTTTTCCCATCTGGTGGTTGTTTTTGTCATTCAACAGCTATTTACTAGTGAAATAAGTTATTGTTATAGTGATTACATTATTATTAAACATTTAATTTTGACGATATGGCCTTAGCCATAAACAAGCCTTTCTTTAATGCCGGCAACTGTTTTTTAACTTTCTTAAAAAGTATCGGTTAAGGCACCGGTACCGCTTTAGCACCAGTATTCAAACCAAACTATACCCAACCGTAATATTGACCCTAGATTAAAATGTGTGACTAGATTAAATATATAATAAACAAATACAAATCTTAAAATCAAGTTCATAAAGTCATTTTCTTTGCATTCATTTGATTCCCAATCAAGATGCACTGGTAAGAATTGCTTTCCATTGTTAATATGTACTTAAAGCAGTTCTGAAATGCAAAATAATAGAATTTTAATCATGTGCTAAAACATGAGATTAATCGCGATTAACTATAGAAATTCAATGATTAATCGCAAAAATGTAATTGTTTGACAGCCCTAATATATATATATATATATATATATATATATATATATATATATATATATATATATATATATATATATATATATATATATGGGTGTTCACTGGGTTAATTGCCCAATTCTTGCCATTCTTAGAAATAATCTTTTCTATAAATATTTTCAACTCTGCTTTGTAGAGTTATTATTTTATATGCATGCTGTTTCCTATTTATTTTGCATATTGCAGTCAGAATCAACCACTTGTATTAATTGCCTGTTACTTCTTGGATATATCTTGTTGAGGCTGTGGATCACATTTTGGTCTTGGTTTGGGTTTGTTGACATGGTAAATCACCTTTAAATTGTTTTAGATATGTTATTGGTAATTTACCTGAATGGGTCTTAAGTGACAACCAGGCATTTGTTTCTGACAGATCACTGGCTCACTGTCACAATACTTAAGACACGCAGCAGTCTGAACATTCTGCTTCATGATGAATCATGCACAAGTTGAAGGAGCTGATGGGATAACATTTCACTGTACTTTTTACCTCATATGATTTAATGTGACAAAAAACATTGATTTATTGATTGACAGTATTTTTAATGGCAAATGTAGGTGTTCATGGTGACTTACATCTGTGTATGCAGACTGATAAAACCAGTGTGAGGTTATAGCTGTCAAAATATGTGTATGCGAGAATTTAGGACAGATTTAGGGGACATCTGTTCCATAAGGCCTATCATAATCAGACCTAGCTCAGACCAGCTTAACTCTTAAACACATGCATTAGTAGTAGTAGTAGTAGTAGTGGAGCCAGTTTGCAGCCCTAAGGTTCAGCTCCTTAAACTGTGCTGTGGCTGTACAGTATACTATAAACTGTGTGATCTGTTAATATACAGTGCCTTGCGAAAGTATTCGGCCACCTTGAACTTTTCGACCTTTTGCCACATTTCAGGCTTCAAACATGAAGATATAAAACTGTATTTTTTGTGAAGAATCAACAACAAGTGGGACACAATCATAAAGTGGAACGAAATGTATTGGATATTTCAAACTTTTTTAACAGATAAAAAAAACTGAAAAATTGGGCGTGCAAAATGATTCAGACCCCTTACTTTCAGTGCAGCAAACTCTCTCCAGAAGTTCAGTGAGGATCTCTGAATGATCCAATGTTGACCTAAATGACTAATGATGAAAAATAGAATCCACCTGTGTGTAATCAAGTCTCCGTATAAATGCACCTGCTCTGTGATAGTCTCAGAGGTCCGTTTAAAGAGCAGAGAGCATCATGAAGAACAAGGAACACACCAGGCAGGTCCCAGATACTGTTGTGGAGAAGTTTAAAGCCGGATTTGGATACAAAAAGATTTCCCAAGCTTTAAACATCCCAAGGAGCACTGTGCAAGCGATAATATTGAAATGGAAGGAGTATCAGACCACTGCAAATCTACGAAGACCCGGCCGTCCCTCTAAACTTTCAGCTCATACAAGGAGAAGACTGATCAGAGATGCAGCCAAGAGGCCCATGATCACTCTGGATGAACTGCAGAGATCTACAGCTGAGGTGGGAGACTCTGTCCATAGGACAACAATCAGTCGTATACTGCACAAATCTGGCCTTTATGGAAGAGTGGCAAGAAGAAAGCCATTTCTTAAAGATATCCATAAAAAGTGTCGTTTAAAGTTTGCCACAAGCCACCTGGGAGACACACCAAACATGTGGAAGAAGGTGCTCTGGTCAGATGAAAAAATCAAAATCAAACTTTTTGCCAACAATGCAAAACGTTATGTTTGGCGTAAAAGCAACACAGCTCATCACCCTGAACACACCATCCCCACTGTCAAACATGGTGGTGGCAGCATCATGGTTTGGGCCTGCTTTTCTTCAGCAGGGACAGGGAAGATGGTTAAAATTGATGGGAAGATGGATGGAGCCAAATACAGGACCATTCTGGAAGAAAACCTGATGGAGTCTGCAAAAGACCTGAGACTGGGACGGAGATTTGTCTTCCAACAAGACAATGATCCAAAACATAAAGCAAAATCTACAATGGAATGGTTCACAAATAAACATATCCAGGTGTTAGAATGGCCAAGTCAAAGTCCAGACCTGAATCCAATCGAGAATCTGTGGAAAGAACTGAAAACTGCTGTTCACAAACGCTCTCCATCCAACCTCACTGAGCTCCAGCTGTTTTGCAAGGAGGAATGGGCAAAAATTTCAGTCCCTCGATGTGCAAAACTGATAGAGACATACCCCAAGAGACTTACAGCTGTAATCGCAGCAAAAGGTGGCGCTACAAAGTATTAACTTAAGGGGGCTGAATAATTTTGCACGCCCAATTTTTCTGTTAAAACAGTTTGAAATATCCAATAAATTTCGTTCCACTTCATGATTGTGTCCCACTTGTTGTTGATTCTTCACAAAAAATTACAGTTTTATATCTTTGTTTGAAGCCTGAAATGTGGCAAAAGGTCGAAAAGTTCAAGGGGGCCGAATACTTTCGCAAGGCACTGTAAGTTATGTATTGATTTAAAAAACACCGTCATTAAAGCTGTGTTATCAAACTTCTACATAAAGACAAATCAGACTTAAAAAAAGTAGATGATCATCTTTCTTCTACCATACGGTTTAAAAATATTTAAATAATGATGAAGTTGCTGTGTTCGGCTTGGTGTAAATACAACACAAAGTCTGTCTGGCTTTCTTATTTATACCTACCCAAACATCTTAGTCACAGACTGCTAACATCCTCTCACACCTGAAGACCAAGCCACTTTATTATTATTGTTATTATTATTAAACTACAGTGCAGTTTTGCTCATTAGGTAGTGCTACTTTTAGGCAGCCATCCAAGCATGAAGCAGTCAGAATCAAAATTCAAGAGTACTTAATTACCATTTTACATTCATCAGGAAGGTGTAATTGGCATATTTCTATGCACCTGTCAGAAAGGAGGGGATGACTGAGCACCATTAACACATTGTCTGCACAAGCTTGTCAGATGCATGTTGTATTAACACTGCCAGAGCATCTGCCATGGAAAAGATTTTGTCTCCTTAGCCATCTTAGCACCATCTGTGAGGTGGGTTTTTAGTCCGATGATCTAAGTGTGCCACATGCTTGTATAGATTGTGTTTAAACAATTAGCCACATAGCTAACTTCAGTGGTGCTTGCTCTTCACAGACCACTTATACCTCCCCAACACAGTTAACCCACTGTGTCACTGTGGACCTCACTGTGACAAAATCATAGCCGGGGCCTCTAATTTCACTGTGTGGGTCAGTTCACCCGTTTGAAGTAGTGAACTCTGGAACGACAATATGTCACGTGGTGCAGTCGTAGCTATGGATACAAGAGTAAAAATGTGTTGCTCTGATGTGCAGGAATTCTTTTCCTCCTCACCCAGGGTCTGAATCCTGCGTCAGGTTTGTGCGTTTTAACTTTCTTTCTCCTCGTTCTGACTAAACAAAGGCAGAAATGCTTTATGCTGTAGTTAAATGTGCTAGTCGAATCAGTAACTTACCCTGCTCCATCCAATGTTGGCTCGGTAAATGGAGGAGATTGTGTGTGCACTCAGTGTTTACACTCAGAGTGTTGTACAGTCTGTGCATCTACATGTGTATGTAGAGATAGAGACAGCCTCTGGCACTGTTTGCTTTGATAAGTAAGAAGATAAGACATACTTAACAGCTGGTGAATTAACACCCTAAATACATGCTCTGGCTCAGGTTGTAGTTTACAAGGCTTGTCCACTGAGAGGAATGGGTCTTAAATTGGTAATAAACTAATAAACCTTCTAGTTCTCAGCAAACTATCCATTCACAGTATTATTGATATAATTATTATTCATAGTTAAGACAGCTGGCCATCACCTCACCTGAATATATACTGTATGTCTGCATGTGTGTACATATGTCTATTTGTGCAGGTGTGTGTGTCACTCTGACAATGCTTTCAACCAAAGGTGTTGCGTGGTAACCTGATATTTGTTGTAGCAACACATGCACGGTCAGCCCTCCCCTTTCCTCCCAGTTCTCAGCACACTCTGTTCTCCAAGTGCATGACACTATGACAGTGCATGTATGGAACACACACACACACACACACACACACACACACACACACACACACACACACACACACACACACACACACACACACACATCTGTGCCCATAGTGTCAGTGGCTGACTGCTGCTTTCTGCTCTTCTCCCTACAGCACAACAAGACAGCGGTGCATGTTAAAGAAGACATTAAGAAGATGGTCCAGATACCCATACTGCAACCAAGGACAGTGACAGCCAAGCACACCAAGTTGTTTGGAGTGTCCTTGTTTGAGCTGCAGGAGAAGGGCCTGGTGGAGGATGGTGTCCCTCTGGTGTTGCGGAGGATGGTGGAGCATCTCCGCAAGCATGGTGAGAAAACACAACAGAATATAATAGAGAAAAACATGTATTGTAATGCTTTATCATATACTTTAAGATATAATCAAAATTGGCTTTTTTAGTTTTTTGTTGAGTGGGCACATTTTGTGCCCCATTCTGAATTTCTCAGATATAATAAATGTAGATATATAAGGAAATAATATCAGTTTGAGAAGTAGTGACATCATAGTTTCCTCCAAATGAGACAGAATATATTTAGAATTTAACTTTTTTTAAACCTTGAACAGATGCCACAAGTACCCTGATATCACTGATATGAATACAGAAGATAAAATACCATTTGGCCTTTTGTATTATGTGATTAGGTTTTAAGTAAATTAACGGTTTCAGTTATTCAATAATTAGAGCTATCACCCATCCCACCCAAACACAGAAAAAGGAGTCAATCAAAAGTAGAGGGGAAAAAAATGCAAGACAATTTTACAAACAAAAACAATATGTGCAATACTAATGAAAAGTATCAGTATGATGGATCACATTTGTCACTGGAACGCGGCAAAAATATATCCAAAATCTAAAAGTTCCTAGTAAAAAATGTAAAGTAGGCTTCCTAATTTGTGACTTAAAAAGTTGAAAGTTGAAAACACGGTATGGTTAGTCTTGAGCATGGTGTTGACCTACTTTATCATGTTCCGTAGTTCTTCTGTTTGACCACTAGATGTCAGTACAAGCAAGTGGAGCTACCTTCCTCGTGATAGCCTACTGCACATGCTACTGAAACTACAGGCCTCTTATAGTATATTTGTCAGTCCTCAGCAGTGGATAAAGCTTTCTTATACATCCGTGGGATAAAGACTATGATAGGGGTGAGTGCTCTATAATAAAATAATAATAAAGCACCTTTCGAAAAAAAAAAGAAAGGGTATACGTTAATCTTACATCGTATCTTTAACAAATAGAAACGGATAAAACATAAGCAACCAAATCTTAAAAATTAAATGGCACTGATATAACGAGAGTGAGTTTGGCTGTTGTAATCAGTCTATTGGTGAACCGTCATTTTAAAAGGTTTGAATCTATCAAAATATGATTATTTAGTAACATATAGCCATAGACAGTGAATATAGGTAGCTAACGTTAGTGGTAACTCGTGTCCACAGCCAATTAAGTTATTGGCTAGCTAGGATGTAAATTACCCTACTACTGTAACTTTGACTTACAAATGTCAAACTTACCATCACTACTGTAAAGGTAAGGCTACCTAACGCTGTTCAGTTACGTTTATCTTCCCATTTCCAAATGTTTTCAACAGCGTAATTTACTGTAGCCACCTGCGTCCAATTAGCTAAAGTAACGTTAATAACTTAAGCAAAAGCTAGCGTGCCTTCTGTTCAACCTGTGCTCCTCAGCACTGTTAACACTGACATGAAGCTAGCGTTAGCAAGACAAGGGTTTGTGAGATTCTAGCAACTAGCTACATCATTTTATTTCGTTCATTACTCGTCAAAAAAAGGTAAAACGTTAATGTAACCTAACATTATTACTGAAAATGAATTGGTGCTTGAAAACCCCTCCAACGTTCACACTTTAACAAAGTCCAAGGTTTAACACAAAACCAAGTGCAATGTTTATTAACGTTACACGCCACAATACAAAAGGGCAGAATAAATATAAAACTAAAGATTTTCCCTTGTTAAATCATAGTGGGGAGATAAAATGCTTACGATTGTCCCGAAGACTGAGATTATGTTAAAAGAAAATGATGTCCTTTGACTGGGATCATTATTTATGACGACGCTGAAGTTGGCATCCGATTCGCTGCTTCCGATTCGGCAGTTAAGGGGAAATTTAAGGGGAACTTAAAACTGTCCGATTCAGCAGGGAAACACAATTTATAGTGACTATCCTCCGTTTTTTGAACCTCTTACTGTATTGAATGAGTGTTAGTCATTAAGGTAAATTATTAATTATGTCTAAAACACACTTTTAGATTTGTGAAAGCTTTATTGTC